>VWZS01011036.1:126743-272874 GCA_013397075.1 Rhabdornis inornatus | reverse complement strand
CGGGGAGGAGGGGGAAGGGGAGGGGTGTGGGCAGGGGCAGGCGCAGGGAATAAGAAGGGGTTGGGAGGGACAGGGTGAAAGAAGAAATACAAGGGAGGGGCTGAGTTATTTGGCTTTCACCATCTTGTGTCTCTCGGAGATGATTCTGAATGGCAAAGGAGGACTCAGGGAAAACTTGGGAATCTTCTTTGGGAGTATTAACTTGAACTGGAGGATTAACAGCTGTGAAAGAGGAATTTAGGGAAAGGTCCTTGGTAGCCTGGCCATCACTATCAAGGCAAGGGTACCAAGAAGTCTGTGAGAGGCCAGGGAGTCAGTAGCTCTCCTGCGCTGCATTGCAGTTTGCCTGGCACAGACTTTAAAGTGCAAGCGACAAGGGTTTTGGATCAGGGGATGGGGGAGCTGAGGAGCTTAGTTTGAGCTTTTCCTCCACTTTCCTCAACTAACACCGACCAAATTAGCACAAATAATTATAAGAATTTAGCAACTGAGGCATCCCCTTTATTTGTTAATTCTGTCAACTTGCTTTCAATTGTATCCCAAAAAGGAATGGTTGGTATTTCTTTGGGGGATACCCTTGGAAAGCAGAGGAAAAAACATTGAACAAACTGTTTTAACAACTGCTTTGAAAATTTTCTTTTCCCACCCTCCAAGATACCCACAATTTGGAAAAAAATTCCCCTCTGCTGTGCTGAAAGTTTTGCAGCCATATCCTCTGATCTTAAGCTGTGTTGGCACAACAAATACCACTCTCTGCTGCAGCAAAAAGAAACAACAACTAAAGTTAAGAGTCCAGGGCCAGTTTTAGTTTCAGGGACAGGGAGCTGTCTCTGCAGCTAACTATTGTAGCCTGTAGGTTCGTGGGCTCCCCCCTCCACCCTGGGGGTCAATGCACCCTTCCCTCTACTTGAAGCACCCATGTGAGGTTAAGTCCTCTGGGTGCTCCTAGGCACCCAACTTGTCGGGTTGTTTTCTTTACAAAAGCCAAGCAGCTAATAGTTGCTACAAAGTTATTTATTGCAGAAGCACATCAGTCTCAAAGCAAAAGTCACAGACAGTAAAGTCCATGTTAAGTTTTGGCTGAGAGTCCCAGACAGAAGCAGAAGCTGCTCCCAGTGGTCCCAGCAGGGCTGGTGAAGCTGGGCAGCTCCTTTCTTCTTCTTGGGTGTTGATGATGGCAGTGAGAGAGCAGGAACAAAAGCAAAGCAAAGCAATAGCAATGGCAAAAAGCACCAGCTCTCCTCAATGCATGTTCTTTTATAGAAACTTTCCAAAAACCTAAGACGCAAGCTCGGACCACTTCTTCTTAACCTATTAGAATTCTAGTTTCTTAGCACGCCAGGCTACGTATAAACTACGTACATGGCCTATCTTGTTCTAACTAAAAAATGTAAGCAAGATTCTTAACTATAACTATTATGTCTGAAGCTAGGTTCTTGGAGCCTCCTCGGAAACGCTAGTATCTAGGACTATGTTTNTGCCCAGAGTGGGTCACACCCCAGGAACAGGAGGCCTTAGATGTGGCTCTAGCTATTGCTCCATGGCCTTTTGGCTGTCAGACTGTATTCAAAGGAGGGCCAGGAGGAGGGGGAGGTCTTTTGCATAGGATAAAAAGGATTTATTACTTTGAGGAATCCGTCGGGCAAAAGACAAAAATGGCAAAGGTGCAACAACTTAAATATGGGGGAGGTTCAAGGGGAAGGTACAAATTCTTAGCAAATTGGAGAAATTCTGAGGAGGGATAAAGGGTAGGGTTTACAAAGGCATTGTCCAATGAGAGAGGTAGGGGGAAAAACTGGGTCACATGGACTAATGAGACATCAAGTTTTAGGGGATTTCCAAAGAGGAATTCTAAGCAGGAGGCTGGCACAAAGCAGGATTAACAGGTAGTTTAGGATAGATTAAGAAGGTGGGTGGGAGGTATAATTTTGGACTAAACCATTAGCTTAGGCAATAACAACATACCATTAACAAGAAACACACTGCAGCAGGTTCCAGCTGCCTGTTTGGCCATAAATGTACCACTCTGCATGAGGGTGTTAAAATGTCCTTTCAAGACTAGAGGAGGCAGCAGTTTCTGAGCATGTGCAGTGGGTGAGTTACGTGTCAGGTACCTTCCACTTCTCTCCAGAGGCAGAAGGAAGGAAAACAGGAGCCCACTGCACTTGACTTGTATAGAGCTGGTGTCTCACCGCTGACACTGACAGAGTTTAATAATGTCACTATCAACAGCATTCATGTTTCTCCAGTCACTGTATTCTCAGAAACAGCACAGACTTTGCAATACCTCTGTTACCTTGGATGTGTCCCTGTATGTGTCTATACATTTGTTTCACATATTAAAAGCCCATATTATAAAAATTATTGTACTACAGCAGATAAAGATAGCATTTATTATTATAAATAGTGAGGGAGAAAGGTTTTAGAAGAACCTGTGTTTGCTGTCAAAATGCATACTGTATAGAAATTAGCTTTCACCTGTTGTTGTAGTTGAAGCTTCAACTATATTTAAAAAGTTATGAAAAACCCCAACCGTATTAAGACTAAAATGTAAAAATCCACTCAAAGAGCAGAATAGAAAAAAAAAACCTGTAGGTATTTTTAAAAAGTTTGAAACCCCACCCTGTATCAAAACAACCAACTATAATAAACCAACAATCTAAAATACTAACTTTGTCTAATAAAACAGCTGTTGAAAAATAAACCAGATTAAAAAGCACAGAAGTAAAAACCAAAGGTATAAAAACAACCCAGCCTCAAAAAAAAGGAGAAATTAACCTTGTTAAATCCAACCATGTAAAACTCCAACTGCAATAGAAATGATCATAGAAAATATTAGAAGTGTGATATTGTTGGAGGTTAGAGTTTTTCCTTTTCTTTTTTTTCTTTCTCTTAGGGAATTTTCTCTCATTTGTTGCTAAGAGACGATAACTAGCGATACTGAAGAGACAAAAGAAATGGCCAAGGTGGGGAAGGGGCGCAGCTGGCTACTCTCTTACCTGAAGGGCTTTCTCTTGGGAAGGGCAGAGATACAGTGAGGTTTGGCTGAAGGGTGAGGGGCTGGGCTCAGCCCTGAGCTTTCACTGGCTCTCAGCATCAGAGGAGGATGGTCGAGCTGTTGCTTACTGCTGGGAGAATCCAGTGCCACCACGGAGCCCAGCTCTGTATTGCTTCTTCCTTACTCTGAGTGAGCCTTTGCTCGTAGGAGCAGCTGTTGGACTGGGACCTCATTAACACCGATCTGACTGGAAAGGACCGTCATCATCTACTGGGGTGCTCCAGGAGGCCCCCTGCTCCTTCGCAGAGGGCGTGGCTCCCGGCTGCGTGCTGCAGCTGCTACGGAGGAGGCCGGCTGCCGCTGCCTCGGGCTTTTTTCATTAGACTCTAACCCAGCACCTCATGTCCACCTGACTCCTATGGTTCCTGATACCACTGTACAGTTTCTGCTAGACTTTGTTTGCCACTGCGGGGTGTGCTGGCCTCTGCCGTTCCAGTCGCTGCTCCGAGGTTCCTGCTGCTGCTCCTGGGGGGTTGCACAGGAAACCCCTTGTCCTTCTCTCCTGCCCGCCATTCCCCCCGTGCAGAGAGGCGGCCGAGCTTGCGCCACAGCGCCCCCTGCAGCCGCGGGGGAATCCTTGCACCTGGCCTGCCTGGCCGGGAGCCACCAGCGCCCCTGCCGGCTGTGACCAGAACTACACCAAAGGGGAAAGGCTCAACAGCTGAGAGAAGGCTGTTGCTGGGTTTCTGCTTTTGTTTGTTGTTGCTGCCGTTGTTGTAGTTTGTTTGCCTTGTTATACACATGCATACTAGTAAAACACTGTTATTCCTTTTCCCATATCTTTGCCTGAAAGCTCCTTAATTTCAAAGTTATATTAATTCAGAGAGAAGGGGGTCATATTTTCTATTCCAAGGGAGGTTTCTACCTTCCTTGGCAGACACCTTTCAAACTAAGACAGATATATATACAATACACATATATGTATATACATATACATATATTGTAGAAAAAGAAAAAATAGAGAAAGTAAAACCCCTACTGTATAAGCAACCAAGCATATAAAAATTGACTGCACTGAAACAATCACATAAAAAACCCATGGTACTGAAAACCAACTGTATTGAAAATGGCCATTTAAAAAACCCAATTGTAATGTAAACCAGAGTTAATAAAGTATTTATATAAATCACAACCAGGTAAAAAGTCCATTGTGTAAAGCCCAGCTGTTTAAAAACACAGCCGTATAAAAGCAAATGGTATGAAAATTCAACAGTATAAAAACCCAACTGTAATATAAAACCAAGGTGTAAATCCCCAACGATATAAAAAACTAACCATATCAAACAGCACCCATATTTTGAAAAGCAATCATGTTAAAAAAAACACTGTAAAAACACCTATAAAAAATAACTGGTTTAGAAACAACTGTGTAAAAGCCAAACATATTTTAACCAACTGTGCAAAAGCCAATAGTGGGGGGGAAAAAAAGTGCAAAAAATTGGGGGCAAAAAAAATAATCTAAAACCAGCCATGTAGAAATCCAGCTATACCAACCCCAATTGTATTAAACTAGCCTTATGAAAAAGCTTGTAAAAACCAATTTTCTTAAAATCAAATGTGCAAAAACCAGCTGGTAGTAAACCAAATATAGTAAAAACAGCTGTGTAAAAAACAATTGTCTAAACCCCAAACATAAAAACCTGACAATACAGAAGCCCAACCATATGAAAAAGCTGCTGTATGAAAACTAACACTATAAAAACTAAGTGTATTACAATGTGAAAGCAGAAATAATCAAACACATTAAACAGTCAAAGTATAATGAACCAACTGTATAAAGAAGGCCAACCAAAAACCAATTGCATAAACCCTAAAATAACAGAACACACTAGAGGTAGGAATACAACTGGATGCCAGAACCCAATTATATTACAACCTGACTGCATCAAAAGCCAACCAAATTAATTACCAACTGTATAAAAGCATTCAACTGCAATAAACAACCAAGGTAGAAATGCCCAACTGTATTTAAAAGCCAAAATGTAGTCAAGAAAGTATTTAAACCCTCAAATCCATTAAAATGAACCATACCAAAAGATTAACTGTCGTAACAACCACTGTAAAAAAAAGGAATTTTTGAAAAATCTGCCATATATAGAACTCCCTCCAAATTAAAACCAACTGTGTAAATGTAGAAAAAAAAGAACCGTTTAACAAACAAAAGTTTTAAAATATGCCACAAAAACCCTCAAAAGTCTAACAATATTCAATCATAGGAAGAACCAAAAATATAAAGACAGCTGTATAGAAAATAAAAAACTGGTACAAAATACTAACTCTAGAAAAATCCAAAATTAAAAAAAAACCAAACCACATAAATGATCCAATGTATACGCACCCAACTTTTTGTATAAAACAGTATTTGGGAATATTTATACAACCAACTCCTTCTAAATCGAACCATTAAAATCCCAACTGTATAAAATTTAAAAGTATTAAATTAACTAAACCTTATAACTAAATTAAATAAACCTTATTATTTACCCCAAAAGTATAAAACCCCACCACCACCAAAGAAAATATTTACTGGTGTTCTTCTTCTCTCTGATTTTTCCAGGTCCGAAGTTAAATTAAAGGTGTGGTAATTTGACATTCACCTCATGGTGTTCAGTATGCTTAAAAGTCCATCCACAGCCCATTGGATTCTTTATATCCTGTCGGTCCTGTCAGGCCTCGTTCTACTGCTAGATTATTCTTTAATCAATCACGAACTTGTCTCCTGTGTGCAACAAAAAAATGCAAAAGCTTGTGTAGAAAAGCAGTTGTATACATCAATTAATCTATAGCATAGACTTCATTTAGTTGTGGGACTTGACAAGGTCAAATATTTATTTAGAGTATTAATATGGTAACATTGTTATGGTAGGCTGTCAAAACTGACATGGAGGTTGTGAGGGCTTTTTGACTAACTGCTTTATTGGTTTGGCACTGTTTTAACTCTGAATTCAGCTGAGTTTCACTGATTTACAGAGATCAGAGTGAAATCTGAAGAAGACATTATTAATAAAAACAATTCCAATTTTAAAATTGCATGCAGCTGTATCTTCTAAGAGGATTGTACTTTCAGGCTGTGATCCCATTCTGACTCATGGCAGACAGGCAACTGGCAGAGCTATAATTTTACTGCTGAAAATACTGATCCAATTCATTTATGGGATCATAACAGAATCTGAGTGTGTTCCTGCTATTGGTATATACACTCATGAGTTGAAGTGGTGTATGATCTTAATCTCTAAAAATATTCAAATTAGTAACATTTAATAAAATATTTCCATATGCACATTCAAAACCTCTGAATGCATGCAGGTTTCACACGGATGCTGTTTATGGCTTGGGAATTACCAACAGAAATGGGCATTAGATAGCAGAGTTTGAAAAACCCTTTCTTTCTAAAAAACAATTTTCTCAAATTACCTCCATCTTCCTCACTGACCAAAGAGGAGTGGATAGTTTGTGGAGCTGTGAATTAAAGCAGAAGCCTTTACTGTAATATGCAGTGAGGGTTATTAGGGTTCTTGGTTATTATAAAGGAAGATTCACGGCCTCACTAGGCTGTTTTGTTTACAGATAAGTTTCTAAATTGCTGTTAAATTGCTCCTGTTCAGCCCCAGTTATTCAAGCTGTAGCTGTGGACATGCATCAAGGGCTTGCCTGGCTGAGCTGTGGAGGCATGGTGAGGGGTGAGGGTTTGGCAGATATGCCTGAGTCTCAGCATTCACGAAAAAATTTCTGGACTGTCAGTTAAAATGAAGATGGAAGTTGAGGGGAAAAAATTATCTGTAGCTTGAGAAATATGATACAAGTCAGTCATCACAATGTCATGTGATACCTGATACCAGTTTATAAAGTAACTTCTCAGCAGAGCCATACTTTACAAAATTAATCACTTTTTAAGACAGGAGCAGGATATGTCATTTCAGCTGGTATAATGCATTGTAACATTTAATTTAACGTTTAAAACCCCTGTAGTATCATGTCCTTTGGTCAGGGCACTAACCCTTCATATTAATGGGCTTGGCAAAGAGAAATAAAGTTGTCTCCACCAGGAAGTACTGAATGTGTGGGGAATGAATTCTGTAGTGATCTGTCATGCAACTCTGTAGTATCAAATATATAATTTTCCTTAGCAGACTGTGTCAGTGGTTTAGGAGCTAGAAGAGTATCAGAAATAAACAGTCACCTTAGCAGTGCTTTCAGAGTGCTGACATTGTGGGAATGATTGGGTCTGTGTGGAGATTATGTGTTGGGACAGAGGCAAAGGTACACAATACACATTTTATGTTATGCCATGTCACTTTCTTTAAAAACAGTCATGTTTCTTTCCTTGCTGCATAATTACATTCAGTGAGAGAAACGTCCGATTTCCTTCCCAGTGCAGGAAAATTGGTTTTCTTCAAGTCTCAAGCATACTGTTCCCTGATTACATAAATAGATAAAATGTCTCTTGGGAGAGAAAAGTCACTTTGTCAAACAATAACCTGATGGTGTGTATGTGTGAATGTACTCTCTCTCTGTCATCTCCATACTACCTTTTCTCTCTTTGCTAATTACAGTAAGTTTGATGCCTTAAGTTTTAAGTTTTTCTGTTCTGCTTGGGTGTGCTTTTCTGTTGTGCTTGGGCAGTGAAGACAAAACAGTCCTAGTCCAGCTAAGGACTCAAGGACAATTTCTTCAAACTTCAGGCCCTAAGCATAAACAATGTGAAAAGAGGAGAGCGGACAAGCAGGCAAGCAAGGAGGATGAAACTTCACGAACTGTGACTATTAATTGGACAGTTAACTCCTTCATGCAAACGGACTAAAACCTATAAAGGTGTGAGATCTTGTGACCAAGCCCTCTTTTGCTTCCATCTTAGAGCCATCCAGGCAGGGGCCACCACTGGTACTGTCAGGGTGTGGCCTTTGAAGGCCTCTCAATAAATATCTATTTATTCCGCTTAACTCTCTGTAGGCTCTGTTCCAGCTCCTCTAGGCATTAAGTTCAGTTAGTCATCTTCATGATATAATACCCTCTCAGTTTCTGTAATTCTCCCTATTTCATGTAACTGAGGACACTGACAGCTCTGAACAGTTTTGGATGTGTTGGCCTGGAGAGGTTGGAGTCTCAATCCATGGAGATACTGAAACCCAGTGGAATCACCCTGGTGTGGTGCTGTTCCTGCTTAACCAGGGGGTGTAGGGCATCTCCAGAGGTCACACCATCCTCAACCATTTTATGATTCTGTTTTTACATCATGATTTTGTCAGCTTGGGCTCCTCTCAAAGCCTCATGATCTCAACCTGAGATCAAATCTAGTATCCAGCTGTAGTTGTGAGACCTTGCTGAGATTTTTGCATGTTTTTTTTCTTTTTTTTCCAATGGGAGTTGTCTTTTCCTCAGAAATAAAGTTTTAGTTCTGAGAAAGAGCTTCTGTGATCCTTTTCTGTATAGAAAAAAAAATCTACAAAAAATTGGTCATGAGCAGATTTAGTTACTATGAATATTTGGTGAGGGAGGCAGGGGTTGAACACTGGTAGTCCAAGTTCAGGAGGGCTTCTGACTGTGTGGCAATCTCCTTTTTTCACATACGTGGTTCTCCCCAATCTTCTCCTGTGTCAGAAGTTAGTTTGAAATAATTCCAGACTTTGCAAATCATTATTTTAGTTTCCCAGACAATTCTTTCCATTACTCATACTCTGTAAACCCTCAGCCATTTTCTAAGCCACGATACTTCACCTGAAGGAAGGTGCTTTCTCACCTTGCCACCCAAGCAGAGGAATACCTTGCCCACATATGCTCATTGTCCTGTATTTCTATTTGACACAGAAAGATCACTGACATTTTTTCCATGTTATAAGCCACTCAACTGTAACTATTTTCCAAATAAAGTCTTGATGTATCTTCTTTTCTTCTACCCTCAAAAAAGCAGTAATTGAGGTGCAAAGAGCTGACACTTTTTCTCCACCTGTAGGTGGTAGTAGAGGTGGTAGGAGAGCAAATCAGGAGGAGAACTGTGCAGCACATGCAAGACTGTAGCAATTGTCCAGGTTAGAAAAAATACTATACTGCCTGTATATGAAAATAAATATTTTTTTTCCTGTGAAAGGCATAGGCCCTTAATCTGTATATGGCTAATGGTTTGCTTTGTATAAAAATTGCAATTGTTATAATGTGGAATATGAAATTTTGCTAAAGTAACATTTTGCTGTGTGCTTTAAATGTGGTATTTTAAGCAAGTCCAATGTTCTCGGATGCAGTTGGTTTGAGGTACAGTATAGGAGTTCTACTCTGCAGAAGGCGTGCTTTAGCAAGACGTGGGCAGTGTTTGCTTCCAAAGAGATTGCTCCAGAATTAAATTAAATATGACAAAAATGTAATTTACCATGATACAGTTTGTCAGTGACTCAGTGATAAGGGCAGCAGCTGTAAGAAGGTAGGACATGAGCTTTCAGGGAGTGCTGTGTGGGTGTGGGAGGCTGTATTATGGGAATGGCTTTAAGCACTGAAACTACAAGATGAAACAGAATGGTGGTTCTTTTCCTAGGAAATGCTGATAATGAAGCGCTGTAAAAAATACGAAAAAGTTTATTTATTAGAGACTATCCAGATTTATCTAGAGCACAGTTCTTGTCTGGATTATAAAAACATCAACACCGTATTGTTCAGGAAGTGAAGAAAAATGCTTCAGAAAATTAATTGAGAATGTTGGGATTTTGTTTTAGATTTAATTTATGTGAAGGCCTACATAGTGGTTGTTTCTTACCTTTAGATAAACCTGATGAGAGCTTCTAGTATTTTGTGTTGACTTGTCACGGCCTCATTTTTGGTAGCAGGGGAGGGTCACAGGGGTAACTACTGTGAGAAGCTTTCACCATGTCCAACAGAGCCAATCCCTGATGGCTCTGAAGATGGACATGCTGCTTGCCCAATCGGAGAGATTGGTAACACCTCTGTGATGATATATTTAAGAAGAAAATCTAAACAGCGCACGTGCTCTCCCAGAAGTGGGGAGGCACTGCCATCATGGCATCACAGCTGCCACGATGCCTGCATGTCCCATGGCCGCATCTGCCACCATCTGTCACGGCCCGTGGCCAGCCTTGCCTGCCCAGCCACACCTAGCCAGCCGCGCTGTGGGTGGAAGGGCAGGGGTGGTGGCGGCTTCTCCTTCCCGCTGCCCTGCAATGAAGAAAGGCGTTAAATAGTGACAGCGCCACAGCAGCCACCACTGCCTGCCCGATGGCGGTGGGGCTTCCTGGCTGGCAGTGGGCACGTGGCAAGCGACTCCCTGACATGGAACCTGCACAAAATCAACCTCTCGTCACTGTGGGATCTTGCAAGAATCTTTGAATTATTGGAACTTGTTGACAATGGTATCTGTGAGCAGCAGCTTTTCTTCTAGGTAGAGGAGAAGTAAGGTCGTGAGAGGGAAAACAACATGATTGCACCAAGGGCAGTGGAAAATAAAGAGGGAGGAGGAGGTGCTCCAGGTGTTGGAGCCGAGATTCCTCTGCAAGCCATAGTGAAGACTATAGTAAAACAAACTGTCCCCCTGTATTGCAGGAAGTCCATGGAGGATGCAGAGATCCACTCACAGCCCGTGGGACAAATGCTCATGCCAGAGCAAGTGGATGCCAGAGAAAAACTACGAACTAGTGGGAGGCCCAAATAGAGAGAGGGCTGCTGCTTCCAGAGATGGTGAGAGAGGGACCTTGCTTCCAAACTAGAGCAGCATATCCTTAGAGGACTGCACCCTGTGGACAAGTGACCCATGCTGCAAAAGTTTTGGGAAGACTGTTTGCCTGTGGAAGGGACTCATGGCATAGCAAAGAACAGACTTTTCTCCCTGAGCAAACAGAAGACCTCAAATGACAAACTGACCAAAACCCCCACCCCCTGTCTCCCTGCTCTGTCAGTGGGAAGAAGGGAGGGGCTGGGGGGAAAAAGGTGTTTTAAAGGCTTATTTTCCTTCTCATTATCCTCCTCTGATGATGTTAATAATAAATTTACCTTATACCTTTAAATTGAACCTTTTTTGCCCTTAGAGTGTTTTTTTTCCCAGTCCTTGTCTCAACTCATGAACACTTTATTAATTTTTTTCCCCCTCTCCTCTGCCCAACTGTAGCAGAAGAAGGTAAGCGAATGACTCATGTGCGTTTGGCCAATGTCAAACCAGGACACTATCACGCTTTTAGCAGTGCCATTCAGTGAACCCAGGGTCTTCTACTCAGCTGAATTTCCATGTGCATTTTGCTCCTGACCCTTACAGGGAGAGGACTCAGCCTGCATCCTAGAAACAAGATTTACTTCAATAAAGTGTTGGCGCTAAGTTCAACACTGCAATCCAAAAGGGGCCACATAGCTGCTTCCCAACACTGGGGCTGTTCCACTGCCCTTTATGACAGTAAACATCCTCCTGGGCTCAGTACTGCACCTTGAGCAGAGTGTGGCTGCTGTGTGTTGTCATTGATGTCCAAGCTGCAGGTCACAGACTGAAGCAGGAAAGGAGACTCACTTTTGGCAGTTCTGCTCTAACTCAGAAGTTTGCAGTTGCGCTCCTGGGACTGAGTTAACAAGTGCTGGTTTTCTGTGCTGAATGATGGCCCAAATTCAATCATAACTTTTACTTTGTTTTAGGAGCTCCATGGAAGTTGAGCGTAACCTTCGCATCAGGCCTGTGGGCGTAACTTTTCCTGCCTCGTTTCCGACTTACCACAGCATCAGAGAGAGAACACGACAGGAAAGACTTGGAATTAACAGCCTCTGAAATGTCATGTTTCCATTTGATAAGAAAAAGCAACTAGAAGCTAAAGATTACTTTAAATGCAATCTCAGGTAGTAACCAAGATGATAATCTCTCATATTCACCATTTAATACTGCAGTGCTGGTTTGGCACAGAGCTCCAGAGCAAAGTTTATTTAGTATAAACAAAAATCTTGGAAGAATTTCAAACAAGGGAAGAATTTGTAGAAGATATCCAGCCTGGATTACTGTTATGATGCAAAAGTAGCAAAGGTTTCTTCGCTCTTTAGACACAGTGAGATTCCTAAAGTGCTCATAAAAGGAGTTCACAGCTCCTTTCCTCCTGAAACCAATACAGAGGTATAAAGATAATGCCAGAATTCAAAACCACACTTGTGCTTTACTTTGTCACAAAGTTATGAAAATGAGACAGACTGAATAACTCGCAGATGAAACCAGGGTAACCTGAGACCTTGATCTCTCTCTTCCTGATGCAGCCCCATTGTCATAGAAACATTTTTTTGATTTTATAGACAATTCCTGTGTATGTCTCGGGTGTCCCTGTGCAGGTATGGGGGCCACAGGGAATGGAGTGAATTTGAGCCTGGGAAAAAGGATTGGAAAATGTGTTTTTGCTTTTCTCTTTGTTTCTTACCATCTGACTCTATTATAAACTAAATTTACTTTTCCCAAATCCAGCCTAATTCCCTGTGATGGCAGTTGGTAAGTGATCTCCACTCACACCTTTTTCACCTTCCTTTCTTCCCCCATCACATTGAGAGGAGGGAGTGAAGGAGTGTCTGGGAGAGCAACTGGAGAGTCACCCTATCATTTACGTGGTGTCCAATGCTGGACCCAGCCCACAACTCTGATATTATAAGCAGTTTTATGCTCTACAGCTGAGCTAGCTTGCCAATCTCAGGGTGGTATGGCCAGGCTTAACCGCAGTAAAATCGGGCTATGCTGAACCTGCTGTTTTACCAAAATATGTATCTTTTAAAATGAGAGTCCATTTGACTGAGTTCTTGGTGCTGATGAAGTGTTTTACTGGAGATGTGCAATGCCGCATCAATATCTAGACCTAAACACTGAGAAGAAAAGCACAAACAAGGATCTTCAGTATTTGCATGTCTTTATTAAATGTAGAGGACAACAACTGATTTATCAAAGAAGTTTAATATATATGGCATCACATAAATAAAACCACTGAGTACCACTATATATGGTGGTGTTAGTCTAAGCTGGTATGATAATGCAACAGATATTACACAATCCTGAGCAAAGGATTTGGCCAAATTTCAGCAGTTTTGGCAAACAACCTGTAGAAGTAGTTTTGCAAAATAAAAATTGGTCATTACTAGCACTGTGATCATACTAATACAGTACATTGCAGGTAATATAAGCTTGCTTCTTTTGTGCTTGGCCTAGATACAAAGGTAAATAAAAATAAAAGTTTCACTTAAGCATGCACAAATAAAAATGCTTCAAGTGCACTTCTCTGATGTGGTGCAGGCCTGCTTTGCAAAGCTGTATGGTTTTCAGCATTGAAATGGAGATTGTGTCCTGCCAGGCTGGTCTCATTAGGACTTTTGTATGTGCACAGAAATCTGCTTTTGGAGCTGGTTGAGGCTGCAAAGGTTTTCATGTGGGAAAATGTTTAGAGCACAAAGCCAATAAATACATTGCATTTTCTCTGTAAACTCTGAAGTCATCACAATTGCACAGATCAAACATACCTTCAGTTCTTATCTCTGTCAGTCCCATCGTGTTCTCAAACTTCTGGCACTGAAAAATCTTTCTGAGTAATGAAGAATACTGCAACCAAGATATCACATACATGTGCTGCATCTGCAAAATGCAAAAATTCAAATTAATAATTTGCCTGGTTTTACTCCCAGTTGGCATTTTTTGTGTAAAATGTCATGGAGTTGTTAATGAAGCTTGTGTTTAGCTTACATTACATCTTTCTTAAAATTTGTACATCAGCTCTAACGGGGCGGATTAAAGACAAAACACTTAGCAGTCACCTGAAGCCATGACAATGAATGCAGAATACTTGCAGCAACTTTTTGTTTTTTTTTCCCTTGGAAATTGCAGTATTTAAATGTGGTTCTTCAATAATCATTGTGTTGTATATGTAGTTACATTATAGGTAATGATCTGGAAAAGCAGCATTCGGGATGGGGTTTTCCAGATAAGAAGCTTTCATTGCAAAATAGGCAATTAATCTTCAAATAGACCATGTAAAAATAGGCATTCAGTGACACACAGATTGGTGGCATTGCTATTGAAACATCTTTTTTCCTAGTGTGTTGGCACCAGCATGAAGAAAAGAGAATGTTTCTGCAGTTCTCCATCCAAAACAGACCTACAACTTTGTAAATAACTTTTGATTCTCAAGACAACTCTATCTACATCTTCATGTATCATGAAAATTCTAACATTAGAATCTGTTCATCTGAATGGAAAATGCAGTCTAAAATTAGTTACAAACCACCTGCATCTGTGAGCTGTCACATAAAACTTCAAAATCTATATTTCTACTTTTTGTGCCTGAAATAGAATAAAATAAAGGAATAATATCTTTATGTATGAAATCTGTGATTCAAG
This sequence comes from Rhabdornis inornatus, assembly GCA_013397075.1. Taxonomy (NCBI): domain Eukaryota; kingdom Metazoa; phylum Chordata; class Aves; order Passeriformes; family Rhabdornithidae; genus Rhabdornis; species Rhabdornis inornatus. The sequence continues at coordinate 258,484 of VWZS01011036.1, read as the reverse complement.
AAGTTAACATGCTGCTTAAGCTATATTCTGCTGTCTAGAAACTATTATCTCTGGGTAGTTCTGTTCTCCTCCTAATCACTCATTTTCACATATTTGGAGGAAAAGCAAACTGCATGCTAATATGAAGAAAGAAAAAGTTTCAGCTTGAAGAATTAGATTATCACACTATTAAATGCATAACTACTGCTTTCACAGTTTGTATGTGAATTGACGTAATTTCTTTGGACAAGTTATGCAGTGGTCATAGTCTGCTGGCTTAACAACTGATTTGGGTTTTCATGGTGACACAGACAAGGCCTTTTCCAGTTCATAGGAGAAGCTGCCAGAGAGAGGAATAAGATTGACAAACCGTGAATGTGAATCTAAATACAAACTACTGAGGTGTGTATAGAAGGACATTTTCTGTGTATTTAGGCATTTTAAGGAATGCCTTTGTTGATGGGAGAGCCTTGAATTGATGATCCATTGTATTGCATTGCCAAGCCAGCTTCTCAGATAGTAAAACAAAAAACTGGCAGAGCACTATCAAAGTTGGTAAAGCTTTGCCAATATACAGCAACATGGAGAGGGTGTCCTACCTTCTAGCAAGAAAATTATGCTCCTTTCCTTTATAATTACTTTCGGTTATGTTAAACATTTGCTGCTTTCATTTCTTTTCAGGAAAAAAAGTGCAGGTGTTGGCTCTTTTTGGAATAGGAAACTTGAGAAGTTAAATTATTTAATGCTCTACATACTTACTAACTTAAGGGTGTTTTGCTCTGTCAAAAGGGGTCAGCAGAAGTCAATAGAGCAGGTGCAAGGCTTGATGGCCTTTTGTAAATTTCAGAATGTTTTTAAAATTTATTTTTTAAAGGCTAAAATTTTTCTTCTGCTTTTCCTTTTAAAGTAATGAAATAAGCACAATGCCAGTCTGATAGGAATGTTGCCAAGGTCACAGCATTAGAGAACACACTGTCCAAGCTTTGATGTCTAGTCAAACATCACTAATGTACTTAAACACAAAGAAGAAACAATTTATTTTGAGAATAACCTCTCCTCTAGTGATATGTGCAAATTACACTGAGTCAAATGAGAAATGTAAGTCTTGGGAGTTACTCTTGTGGTAAAAAGAACTAGCTGTAGTTCTTCATACGTTTGACACTAGCTGGTAGCTTTTAAAAATGCATATTCATTAGCAGCTCTGCTTTCTAAAATCACTTTATGATCTGGTCACTATTTAACACAAGAGCAGCTGGATACAAGTTAAATTTATGCCAGCCCTTTAAATGATGGCTGTTGAAACAGATTTGCACAGTACAGTAACTGTGTTCACAAAAACTCCCTATCAGTTCAAGACTGCTGTCTGAGTGATTTCCAATGCAGTCTGTTATAGGCCATGGAGTTAAAGGACAGAAGCAAATGTCTTTCATATTTCAGGTGATTAATGTTGTTTTCCGAAGTATTTGTCACCTGAAATGTGACACTGTGTATGTCTCGGGTGTCCCTGTGCAGGTATGGGGGCCACAGGGAATGGAGTGAATTTGAGCCTGGGAAAGGTACTGATATCCACATGCTCAACTTGTGGGCAAACTTTTTCTACAGAACATTTGGAAGGCAGTTCAACAAATAAAGCTTTTTTCAGTGCATGCTGTTAGACATGAATAAGCCTGGTATTTTAAAAATCGAAATTCAGAACTAGGCTTATGGTCCAAATTAAGCTTCAAAACTCCTGGGTATATATATAAGGTACTCTTCCCCAGCCAAAAACTACATTTTTCATTCTAATGAGATAGCCTCATTAGCTTCCCTTCCATGAATGTTTAAAGTAGTTTTTTAATCACTTTACTAAAATTAATAAAAATTCTTCCCTTCATATTTATGGGTCAATATATTTAAGGCCTCTAGCATGGAAATTTTTATAATAACCTAAGGAAAACTCATCAATCTACAATTTTATTTCCCAAAAACTTGTGATAAAAAATAGCTTATGTCCCCAAAATAAATTAATATTACAGAATAAAGTAGCAATATTTCTCAATCTCACAAAAAATCTCAACACTGTTCCAACAGGCATTGACAAGAAAAGTTCATTTTGAAAAAACAACCAACTCTACTCCTACCATAAAAATCAAGAATGTAATTAAAAGAAATAATAAGCAAAAGAGAGAGAGAATGTTTTTATTGATAATTATAATGATAGATAGATAGATAGATAGATAGATAGATAGATAGATAGATAGATAGATAAATTACATTGACCTACATGAAAATCAGTGTGGAAACTGCCCAGTGGTTTTTTCTGCAATAAATATTGTTCATTTATCATCTTGGATTGTGGATACTAAACTCCCTCCCTTTCAATTAACTCATATAGATGTTTCTCTAACTTACAAACTGGAGAATATTTGTATGCATCAGAAACACCCCGTAAATCACCCATATCATCATCTCTCAAGAGGTAAGACATTGTCCATGGAATATCCTGGAAAAAAGTGTTCCTGACAGACTGATAAGCAGGAAGCATCTACCGTGAGCATCCAGAGATTCAGGGCTAGGACTGAGAATTTGTTTTTACAATGTAAATTCCAACTCTGAAGCCTGACCATGCCCTTTCAAGAACCACACCTGCTCCAGTTACCAAAATTTCAAGCAACTTCACTGGAAAGAGGATCAAGATCTAAATATTCATAGAGTTAAAATTGTTTCAAGTGATGAGTATTATACCATGTGAAAGATGTAAAGCTGACTTACACAATCTGACTACAGTGAGATAAAGCAGCTGGCATCATCCCTCTCAAGGAAAATTACAGGGTGGTAGCCTCAGTCTAGAGTTCTGAGTGCTGGGAGGCATTCTAGGCAGTACTTTCAGAAAAGAAAAGTCACTTTGCACTGCTCACATAAATGGATTACAGCTATTTCCCCAGGAGTGAGCCTGCTCCCTGCTATAACCAGCATCAGGTGCAGAGTCCAGCAGTAGAGACTGCACAGCTGACCTTGCTGAAAATGTACAGGACTCCAAGGATATCTTCACATTGCACTTATCCCCTTACTTGTGTTAGTGTCCTTCTGGCAGCTGCTTATTATTGTGCCAAGTTCCAATGTGCTACTTGTTTCAAAAATACACAAAATTCTGTCTTGGGTGCCATGCCCATGCCTACTTCTGGAAAATGAAAATAAAATTCCCTGGGCTGCTTTTGCAAATGTTGCTTCCCTACTCACTAGGACTTAGAAAATTTAGGTACAGGTCTCTTTCAATTTTTTTTAAAACATAAAATGAAGCATAGGAGGAATTAACCTGGATATAAAATGTGTAAAAAAATAAATATGAACTTGACTTTTTTAGGGCTAGAAGATGTTTTTTCCTATAAAGTTACGGAGATACTTAGAAGCAATCAAAGGGCATGCAATAGTGGACTTGCTCTAGTACAAATAAAATCATTCCATTAGTTCTACTGTTTTATGTAATCATTTGATCCGCTTCAGTGGTTGTAAAGGTCTGATGGGAGAAGGCTCAAGAGTACCTTAACAATCCCTTTGTTTTGTCAAGTCACTCTGCAGCTCTCTCTTGTACCGCTTCACTCAAACATGGTCCATGCTACCTAGTGAGTCAGAACAATTACAGACCCTTAAAGAAATGCCTTATTTCTTGAAACTGAGTACCTCAATATGGAGAAAAATCCTCTCTGCCTTTAATACTGAATTTCATAAACTCTATGTCCACATCTACACAGTCATTTGCTGATTCCATGGAGCACCATGGTCCAACCTTGTGTTTTTTTGATAGCACAAGAACCTGTTATATGTTAAATAACCAAAATAATTTGTGTTTGAAGACATGCAGGTTAAGAGGATGAACTACAGGGAAGAGGAAATACAAGTAATCAAGCTGGCACTTCCCTTTCTTTTTTGCAGAAAGAGCAGAGATTTTCTCCTAGAGATTTGCTAAGATCCCTGAAATTACATAATAAAGACACATTCATATTTTTACAAGTATTAGGCATTTAAAGATGCAGATAAATGCTACATAAGCACATCTGAGAATTACACTGAAAGCCTGTCTGTAAATTCAAGTTCTTTCAATGTAATGAAAGACATTGATATCATGATATTTAAGCATGCAAATAAAAGTACATGATTTTCAGACATGTTGATTCCTACTGATCATAGTCAAGTATTTAAAATAATATGCAGATAGTACAAGTGCTGGTCTTTATTGGTCTGTATTGGTCCCTTTCACAGCTCTGGAAATTTGAATGAAATTGCACTCTTGGACTTTGTAATGGAAGTGTGTCACACTTATGCAAGTCATAGGGTTTTATTAGCTGATATTTCCAGTTCTCTAGCACAACAAGCTCACCTACTGATATTTCTTTTATGTATTTATGGAAAAGAGACTGAAAGGAGGGACAGTGACAAGCAAAAGAGGAATTCTTGTTACCTGTTTTCCATTATGTTCTTCAACCAGATGAAGAATTCTAATTAGGATTCTCAGTATCTTACCAGGATCTCCTGGTGCTAGGATATGTACAAGGAGACTTTTTTTTCTTAATGATACTTAAACATACCAGGTTCTCAACAAGGTGAGGTTTTCATGAACAGCATTTGCCCTCTGGAAATGCTGCTTTTTCACAACAAAAAACTCAAACATGTGACCAATAAATAACATTCTGAAATATCTAATAATTTGGAACTAAAAGCCATGACATTTTAATTCAGCACTTCCATTATGGAAGTCAGTTATACTGTTCAATAAAGCTGCAGTGAGACATCTCTATGTGCCTATTCTCTTCTGAAGACAGAGCTGTGAGTTTAGAAGTCATAAGAAGGTGCTCTGCTTGCAAGGAGATTCAATTTCATAGTTTCTGGTACACTGGACATTGAACTAAATAATATCTGTCAGTTTGCAATAAAATGAGTGACGGTAAACCTACAATTAGATCTAAAATATCTTTAAATAACTGGATAAAAGAACTAGAAGGCTTGTGTTTTTCTCAAATCCTGTTTTTCTTAAATAAAAGAAGGTAGTTTTAGTATTGTCAACAATGCTTTTGATGGAGAAGACTAAAATGAAAAAAAAACCAAAAACAATTTCTGGTGAAAACAAAAGCTGCATTATTTTAGTGCTGCCCCTCTCTGTTTTAAACTATTATCCTGTAATTACCAGCAGTGCTGTTAGAATGTATGCATGTGCACATTCAAGGTTTCTGTTAGTTCTTGTATAGCCATTTTAAAGAACAACAACCCCCCCCAGTATTTGACATATGAATGCATTGTCTCAAAAGAGACTCTCCCCAGGAGGTACTGCCCAGATGTTGTTCAGTGCTGCATGAAGCTGTGAGAAGAAAGAGAACAATTTCAATTGTTCTAATCTTGCAGAGCCCTGTGCCATTTGATCTTCTGTTTGTTCCCTCTTTGCGAAGCACAACTTACGCTGCCTGCAATTTACTGAGTTCACTATTTATTTATCTTTTTTGAGCAGTAACAGCTTAGTGTAAAGTTCCTCTGCAACTCTTGGACTATGAATTTTTTTGCTTCGAAAGATGACATCTGCATTTCTCTCTACTATACAGTCTGAATGTCACTTCACCTGTCTGGTGTCTTTCTAAAATCAACATGTGAACCTTCTCTAGTGACTAGAATAGACTTTTCAGCTAATCTGATTAATTTCCCCTCAGACTTTGTTTAGAGGCTGTGAGGAACAATTCTACAGCATATGCTCCACCTGTTAAGGTGGATTATCATACAGCTTATAGACCAATTAATTAAGAGGTAGGCAATTCTCATAGAAACTGTTCATTACCAAAACTTCCACAAGTATTTATTTTCTTATGAAAGCAAACATGTTATATTGAGCAATTATCCCACCTTTATAAATTAATTTTCTATTTAAAGGCTGCATATCTAAGAGAAGAAGTAACACCGTGCTTGGTATACAGCTACTGGCAAAGTGAACTCTGGCAAAGTGAACTCTACTGGCAAAGTGAAGACACTGGTTCATTACAGTATATCTAACCCCTGTCAGTGCCACACTAGAGTGAGAAAAAGGATTGTGATGCATTGCAAACATGGTATTTTCCACAGGTTTGAGAAACAGAAAATAAAGTGGGGTAATTCATGCTGCTATCAGTTTATACTCTAAGAAAAGGAGCAGAAAAAATGCAGTCAGATGTGGCTAGCTGACAATTCTCTGGATGGCCGAAAAGCTCTCTTGATACAGAATTGACCATAACAGGTTTCTACCAGCCTTGGCACAGCATATAAATTGTGAAATGAAATGAAAATGAAAAAGGTTTCAGGTATGTTACTTGAGAAATTACTAGAGAGAACACACTACAAAATGTTGCAAGTGGGAAAAGAGGTTACTCTAACCTGCACCAGAGATAATACAAGTGAGATCAGAGCAAACAGCTAACCCAAACTGTATGTAATCCCCAGCTTCTGTGGCAAGCAATTCTCATCAGAAGCACAATACTGGAATCTGTATATCATTTTAAATACATCTATTGCTGTTTTAGAGCTTTAATTTAAAGTACTTACTCATAATTAAGCATCTGAGATCATAACGATTAAGTCAAAATCCCAGTCTTTGAATGGTAATTTACAGCTTTAAATGGAACATGTAAATAAAAAGATGGTTGGATATATTCAAATGCATCCTTGCAGGTCTCTCTGAAAGATATTCTCCATATAGAATGTTTGCATGGTAGGTTTTTCGAAGTCAGCATAGAGGACCCTCACAAAGATCAATGAATTCAGTCATATAGTATAAACCTTTAGACAAACCAATACATTTATCTTCATTTATGCATATACATGTTTAGAATTCTTCCTTTGAATTTTCTTGTTAAAATTCTAGTTGTACATTTTAGCTGATAACATCTTTGCTATCTGACCAGATCCATTTTCGATCTTGTCACAGATTTGATGCTGAGAAAAGGCAGAATTATGCAGGGGACACATGAAGGTTAAGCAAAAAAAAATCAGAACACTGTTAGCTTCTCACAATTCAGAGAATTCTCCACCAGTGAATTCAACAGCAGTGATAGGGAAGGACACCAGTGAAATCAAAATACATTCCTTCTAGTTCATAAAGTCTTCCAGTCATGTATCAAGGGTGAACAGCCTAATCCATTATGTTAGTCATTCATTTAGAGGTAGGTAATAGGAAAAGATCCTCAGGGACTAGCAGACATTTTCTATTAAGTGACTTGCTGCTCTTTAGTAAATTCAGTCCCACAGGACAGACATTTTTGAAGTCTCAACACATTTTTCCAAGTGCTAGGAAATGCAATAACATAAAAGTTCTGCTGTCTAACTCCTGTCCCCAAAGCTTAAAAATACCATTTTAAACCCTTGCAGCCATAAAAGAACAAAACATGTCAAAAGGAAGTATTTCCAACTAAGCAATAAAAGATTAAATGTAGGTTTTATTTAAAGATAGATTATATTTTAGAGGCCAGACTATAAAGAATGAAGTCTTTATTATGCCAGAAGGCCAAAATTTGGGGCCTTCTTCTGTTTTGGCAGTCTGTATCCTTGTGGAGAAGGCATAACGCGAACCAATGAATGCAACTGTATAATACTACTCACCTAAGAATGTAGAATATTTAGTTGTGCTCCATTTCTTGAGCTCTACTGTTCTGTGGGACATTTTAAATCAAAGAACTCTTTGAATGTCATGCAGACAGCTATGAAAAGTTTAGTTAGTTGTGATTATAGAAAAACGCAGCAGAAAAACATTTCAGATTAGCATTATTTCAAATCCTAATATCAAATCCTAAATTTGAGGAACCTAAAAAAAGTGTTAGAATCTAATAATATACTTCCTGGATTTAACTCTGTCTGACTTCCAGGCTTAGCCTTGAATCAGCTTTCTCTTTCAGAATTTTTTTGGCTACTCCAAAGAAACAATACAAGTAACTCTGTATAATGCAAAAACTAACACAAAATAATTTTTAAAAGCACAGAAATAATTTTCATATTTGTTTGTTTTCCCAATGAAGTTTATAAGTATAATTCGACTTCACAGACTTTGTGCAAACCTGTATTACTGCTAGGGTGAAGGATTTTTGTTTACTTGTTTGTCAGGTTCCTTTTTTATTTTTTTTTTTTGTTTAAGTCAGTCTGACAGAGTAGGTTGGGAAGGTTTTGAGTTTTTGGAATTTAGTCATATTAATTTTCAGTAATGCTACTCTGGTCTTATCTGAAGTTGTTTGTAAACTATAATTCCCAGAGTATTTATATTGACATCCAGTGATTAAAAAAATATAATACATCTCAGAATCTTGTCAAATTATATCCTTTTTAGCTACTTAACTAGGACAAGTCCAGAGTTTAAAATTCAGCCAGCACACACAGGAATAAAATGTATGGGAAAAGGAAAAGAAGATGGATCTTAATAAGATTTTTTTCTGTTTTCCAGTAAATGTTTAATGAACTTGTAAAATCATAACCATCATCTGTAATTCAGAGGATCATTTCCAGCTAGTGCAGCTTTTCTCTTTCTATACATCACATATTTACAATTCAATTTGAACCAGTTTTTGGTGCATTTGTAGTGAATAAACCAGTTTTCCAGAACTACAAGAGCATGTTTAGTGCAGGTAAGGTCGGCACCATTCTACTATTCCCAGCCCAGATTGAATCCAGACAGATAGATTAACGTTTCCTTTACAGAATTGAATTCTGGCAACAAAAAAAGAGTTTTGGTTGGTTTGTTTGATTTTTAATCCTTTGTGGTACAAAGATATTTCTTGGCTACAATAAGGGCTACAATAGATCTCCTATTGTGTTTTCATGTCAATGTTTTATGCATGGCCAGAAAGTGCTGATAAAGTGTTTCTGTGCATTCAGAGGGGAAAAGCACTCAAAAATGTGTTTCTGCAAGTCTTTGAAATGTATCATAGTGGAATTGTGCATGGGTTTCAGCTAAAACAAATAAGAGCAATGTATGCTAAGTTTTTCTTCCTTGTATCTAATTTACTCTTGAAAAGGAGTTTAATACTAATGAAACATACAGATATATCCTGGTTTTAAGCCCAGATAAAGAGCAGACAAATATCATTGCATTGTTCATATTTTACAGCTTTTCCAGTTTGCTTGTACCATTCCCATTAGTTTGCCCATGTCCTTTTCCTGCCTCTAAATGGCCAAACAAGCCAATCTACATCATAGCTTTTGGAAGTAAAAACTTTGGGAACCAACAACATTCTATCACTCATGAAGGACCCAGCATTCCATAGTGTACCTTTAACAAATTAAATCTCATAAAAGGCAATCTCAAGATGCCTTTTATGCATAATAACTTTGATGTTTTAATCAAATCAGATCCTTCACCGACCACGGCACTGTCAAATTCATACTTTCAAGCATTTAATGACTTATACATATATGCTCAGTTTCTGTTATTTTTTCATTTAAATGAGTTCCAGCTGGAACCAGAATAAAGGACAATAACACTGAAAATGTGTAAATATTCTTGAATAAAAATTTGATTTAGAACCATATCTCTCTTCCCCACATGTAACATGCTCAGGTAGAGGATTGGCAGTTAGTAGTGAGCAGCCTGCACTGGCCTGCTGCTCTTGAGAAGCCCAATTTGAACTGATGGATAAACAGAAAACCAGAAACCCAAATGTGAGCAGAATGGCATCATGTTAGAGGTCCTCCTGTAGTTCCAAGTGAGATTGCAGTTTCAGCCCTCAAAGCAGAACAGCTGTGCTGACTCATCTGATGAACAGCATCCTGTTCATTAGAGGTGTGAGATACAAAGCAGATCTGTAGTTTTGACATGATCTGTCCTCTGTACACCCAGTTTGGAAAGCAAATTTGATGCAGGACTAAAATTAGCATCCTAGCATGCTAATTTCAGACTCCCTCTGTCATCACTGGAGACAATCCACTCCCCAAGAGGAAAAGCTCATCTAAGACCTGAATCTGGAAATGATTTTCATGTTTCACTGATGCAAGGGAAAGCACAGAGAGTACTTTCCTAGCCTATAGCTCTCTAAGTGTTAATTACTAAGAATCCTAAACTGAAGAGAATGGAGTTCAGAATATAAACTTCACTTCTGTAACTTGAGTTGATTTTTAATGAAGATAGAGTCTGTCTCCCATGAATGCCTGGACCATTGTTTTTGAAACTTTTGCAAAGGTCCCATGTTCTGTTTTCTGAACATTTTTTACTCCCTATTCTTGCAGAAGGCAAAAAATAGTATGTATTCTTACCCTGAGGAATTTTAACGTGGAGAATTTAGTTGGGTTTGTCTATGTCAGATGCAAGATACTTGCTATCAAACATATCCAGTCATCTGTGTCTGGCTAAACCTACTCTAAGTATAGGATTGTACTTACATCATTTATGAGGAAGAATACTAAGTGCATGAAGGTCACAAGGCCATAATGAAAAAAGTGGGAAAAGTATGAGAAGGGGAGGGGGGAAGGAAAAAAAAATCAAACCAAAAATTGAAGTTATCCCTGGATTTACTGTAGAGTCTGGGGAAACATTACAGCAAATAAATATTTTAGAAAATATACTAAAAAGACAACTCATCATACTTCCTGCACTGAATGAATGCAGGAATATTGCTAGTCCCAGCTGCTCTGCCTGAGCATCTCTCCACAGTCTGGACACTGGCTCAGATGCCTACTGCAGTGAACAGCACTGCAGCACAGCCTTCTCTACCTAAGTCAAAGATTCAGAGAAACTTCCCGAAATAAAAGGTTAGATATCAAAGTAGGCATTGACAAGGCAATATCTCTATTAATATATAAATAACTCTAATTGGTATATTATTTTTTACACAATTTATATTGCTATTCAGCTTACTTACCATGTTTTACAGGCAGCAGAAATCCATTAATATTTCAAACTCCATGAAAAATATGAATATGCATGATCTCTCAGAAACATGTATGAAGCACAAACTGACTACACCTAATAAAAATCAATCAATTTGCCAAGTCTATTCATCTTCCATAGTCATACCTTAATACATTAAGAATTGAATTTTTAAATTTTGATAAATGCAACTTATTTGTAAATGTTTTTAAAGTAAATCATTGGACAATGCATTTTCAGTGAAAAAAATGAAAAAAATGTAATTTATTTGATCCATAATTTATATTACCTATGAATCTCAAATTGAAATAAAAATAGTTCATCAAATATATACTAGTCTTTTCAAGTTAAAAAAAGCCCGTGTATGATTCACGCTATGAATAATGCTACTTTCTATTGTCAGTATAACATATATTGTACAAGTTGGTAAAATGTAATTTATTAAAATTAAGTTTAAGGCAAATATTGGTCCATTGTATACAACTGTGCAAAGTAATTGCAGCGATTTTACTTCCTCCGATCTTTTTAAGGATCCACTTCTAATTAGAAAAAAATTGGTTTTCCAAGTGTGGCATGATTACAAACTTTTTCTCTAAATATGAAATATGGAACACTAAAAGAGATGTAGACCTCATGTCAACAAAGACTTAAAGAAGTATGAAAATTGACTACGTGCTTCATTGTATCATCCAGAAGAAATATTACTCCTTCATCCCAAAAGGAATAACACTTCCTGAAGTCCAACCCAAGAAAATTTTAGCTTTTTTAATAAATGAAAACAATACTTAAAACTTTCCTGTAGGGATCAGATGCATGTGAAAAAAGTATGAAAGATTTGTCAATAATTAAGCGAGAATTACAGAGAATGCAGAATGTAAAGGAAAAGGAGATTACTAAATATTAAGTAGTATTTGGAGGAAACATGTTGGGATTATATCACTGGATGAAAAGAAAACTAAATAGGACAATCATGTTTAAACAGAAAATATATTTTTATATAAGGACTCATACAGAAAGATTTAGCTGGATTGGGTCTAGAAGCATTGTATAAGATCTTTCTATAAGTAAGATACTTGTATTCTTTTTTTAACTCTCTTTTTAAAGCAAGTGATAAAAATATCTGGTACTCTTGTAACTGCCCTCATTTGTAAACACTGAAGCACTTTACAACAGAGATCTTGATAATTTTTTTTTTTGACAAATGGAGGAGCTGAGGCAGAACAGAAAGATTATCTGCTATCATAAAAATATTGTATTGATTCCCTCCAAAATCCTATCCAACCTAGTATATCCCACTGGGGAAAAAAAAAAAAAAGAAAGAAAAAAAAGAACAGTCAATTGAAAGAATTTAAGTGCCACTTCTTTGCTTTTTAATGATTTCAATGAAACTTGAAGAAAGGCTGCTGAAAGAGATAAAGCAGAAATTAGGTTCCCTGAATTCAGGTCCAGTCTATTAAGACAATATATAAACAACAGTTTATAAAGGAAGGATCCAAAAGAGATTTGTCCCAGCTCAGGAAGAAACAACCTTTAAAGAAGGCATACATGGATTCTTTCTTGAAGAAGAATATCCATACTCTAAGCTATTACACTATTAATATGCTTTGACAATGTATTGATTTAGAAGAAATATGTAGAAAAGCTCTTTTTTTTTTTTTAATAGGCCTCTTGCATGCTTAGATTTTAACATCCACTTTTATTAAGTGTTAGTAATAGGTTTGAATTCTAATTACACAAGTTACTACATAAAATAAAATTCAACATTTTCAACTTTGGAAATGAATGATTTTTTGGTCCATGTCTCAACAAAGTCCAAGAGCAGTTGCCTGCTGTAAGTTCAGACTGCATGATAAATTTAAGAGGATATGGAAGAGTTCAGTTTTTAGAAAGATGATAAAATTTGACATGAAGAATAAGAAATAGATTTTAAACAAATACATGATATCCTCTTGTAGACAGAACACTTTTTTAGCTTAGTTAATTGAATGAACCAGACTAACACTTCCCAAACGCATTCTATAACTAAAAAAGCCATAGTTCAAGTCAGGGTTCCTTCTGACCCATGGGACGTTTGCAAAGGATACCAGAAACTTCTGACCAAAATTCAGAACAAAACGTAAACCAAAGCAAGGTATTGTGTTCTTTTTATGAAGAAACACCTGTAACAGCCAAATTCAAAGAGCAGCCACGGAAAGTGCTCACTAAGTCCCACTGCTCCTTGGGGCCCAGTGTGATCCTGATAGTGGCACTACTGGGGACATCCTGGGTGACACATAGCTGTGAGGAGACTTGGGGATCTGAGTACTTTCAAGTTGTTCCTTCCTGCCATCTCCCCAGGGTGCTTCAGCTGAATCATCAGAACCAGATCTAGGCTGAAGGCTGATTAGATATTAGTGCATTCCTGAACTAATCAGTCATGACTCCCTGATGGATTCCCTGGCACAGGCACAGCCCCACACTAAGTGCATTTGGAGTAGCTGATTTCACTGAGCAGATAACAGAATGAGTCCCCAAACAAAACTCATTTTTGGAAAAGCAACATACACAGCTTATGACATCCAATCATGGAACAGAAACTATAAAAGTGGAACAATGTGACTCAGGTGACCCATTACAAAAGCTTGAGTAAAAGTAACACATAACAAATATGCTGAATTTGTGAGTAACCCACTGGTTCAGTCCAGATCCTGTAGAATTTTTCATTAAGAAAATATAAACGATGTGAGAGCTTTTTATATACTGGGCAAATAAAGTAAGCCAAGCATTGCTTACTAAATTATTTAGAGTTATTTGGCTTCTCTAGCACTGAACACTTGTAAGCAAGGAAAGAACTCAGTCACGGCTTGAATGACAAAGGAAAAAAATATTCTGCATATGGCAAGAAAAAAGTCATACAATAAAAGAATTAAAGTCCTAAGACAACACTCCAACCCCCTATTTCCATTCATAAGGAGCCTTGAGAAGGCCTCTAAGAAAAACCTTGATTTAAAACAGAGTACTATGGTTCTATAACTCGCAGTAAGAATTAGCAGCTACTGCAGCAACTGTCAAGTTCATTATGAGTTTTATACCTTTGAGAGCACTGAGTTAAAGCTGCAGAGAGGAAATACACACCTGGCCAATTTATTCCTGGTCAATCTTTGGTTCCAAAATCTTTCTAACTTCTCAACACTGCAATTTTAAGTCACTGCCATTTTTAGGCTCCACACACACTCTAAGTAAAAAGGTATCTATATAGCATATCAGATTCAGACTTAATATTCGAGATTTATGTTTCTGCCCCATTAATTCTGAGCTTTTGGTCTTGAAAGGATTTTTCACAGGACTTCCAATCTTCTGTTCTTCGAGACACACATAATATTGGTGGATAAAATGCAGCTCCACAGATGGGGTCTGTAGAATTGTTCTTGTAATACCATCACTCTGAGCAGCATGAAAAAGACTCATCTACACAAAAGAATGAACCCAAATATTGGATCAGTTGCATATTGCTAGGGTATGTGGATACCTCAGACTTAGCACCTATGTAAACCACTTTCCACAACAGCCCCTCTTTTTATACTTATTTTTTCATTATGTTAAGTACCATAAGAGAAAAACCCTTACAACAAATCTGTACTTAAACATTATCACTTATTATAATTTATGAGAGTTACTGATATTTTCACGTAGGTTTATTCTGACTTTTGGACCAAATATGAGAATAACAAAGAAGTTTAAAGCTTCAGACCCTAATCTTTATGAGCTTCAACAAAAGTTTCAGAAAACATTAAAAGAAACTCTCAGCTGAAATGCAGTCACATTCTAACAAGTTTTCTCCAATCCAAATAGGTACTTCAATATGCCTTTAAAAGTCCATACAGTCTGGGCTATGTGGAGGCGCTGACATTGCTATTATTATTCTGTAGCTGTTCTGCAGTTGCTATGAAATTCCTGAATAGTTCCCTTGGAGGACAAATCAGGCCCACAGTTCTGGAATAAGATTTTAGGAAAATAATTAGGGATTTAGAGATACTGATAAGGGAGGATTAAATTTCTGTTGCCAAAAAAGCCCACTTGATAGAAACCAGGGTTTAAAAAAATGTCACACTATTTGCTCTTGTATCTGTACAGGAAAGGAGAATGGAGGATTTACTGCTTACTTCTTCCTACTCAAGGTGACTCCCAAAAGCCTCAGAGAAAATTCTCCCCCTTCTAACTTGTGGGGAAAGGAAATCATCCACCTTATTTATATCACAAAACAGCCAATTATGAATAACCTAGAGGCTCAGATTTATCTAGAATGGTTTATATTCAAAACTTAAAACCAGACTAATTTCAGTCTAATTATTAAAAAATTGTGTTATTTGGATATTTTTTTCATGACTAGACTTTATACCATTTAATTACAAATTGAATGAAACAAGTGTGGAGGTTGCTTTGAAACTCTAGGAATGGGATGGTGATTTCCATAACTATTTCATAATTTGCCCTAGCAAAACCTGTAGAGTACAGCTGCAACACCAGTCTTTGAGCTTCCTATTTTCTGCTACAGGCGATTCTCAGAAAGACAGATACAATCAGGAAATAAAAATAAACATGCTAGCAAAAGGGTTGTTCATCCTATTGATTTTCTATTTAATCCCATGAAATGCCTCCCTTCCAACACTATCAGTCTCTCAAAAGAAAGCTCAAAGTGATACTATCTAATGTAAGTGTACTTTGGCACAGCGCAGCAATAACTCCCAAGGTTAAAATTTGAGGAAATTTTAGTAATGTTGCTGCCCATTAGATCTGAAAGACTTAAAAAGATCAACAAACCAAGAATGCAACAAATGGGCTGGGAGAAGACATCACGGAAAGAAGAAACACTTGTAATTTTTTTAATGAGTGGAATCAGTTGCAGAAGTTTAATGAGGTGACAGAGAAATTGTGTCATAGGTATGTATTGATTGCAAATAAAAGTTTTCACAGGAAGAGGTTATCTAACATTCTTCAGCTCTCATTTGGGGATTAAAGATCTTTCAAACATCCCCTCAGGACAGAACTAGCATTTGGCAGTCATCCTCACTACAATACTGGGAAGTCAAGACATCTTCCAAATTCCTCTCTTCATACTCTGTTCAACTTGTCAGTGATTCATACTTCAGGGGTGCAAATGAATGGAAATCACTGGATGCACAGCATAAAAGATAGAAAGAAAAGAAAAAAAAGAAATAGAAAAAGGCAATAAAGCAACTTGAAAAAAGGAGTCTTAAATAATTGCTTGAATCTCCAAGTTCACTGATGTTTGGAGAACTGACTCTACCACAGTGAAAGCTCCTTGAGAATGTGCATTGCAATGCCTGGCCTTATGGAGAACATAAGCAGCTAAGCAGCTCTGGGAGGGTGAGAGCAATGGCATGAACTGCTGTGCCAAAGGTGTGCCTACCTCAACTTAATTCTTCTTCTCTAGACTGAGACACTCAATGGGTTATCAACACCTTAGTAGGATTTGAGGAAGCACAGACAAACACTTATTGTAACAGCATTTGAATTCTGCAAATAATAGTAAAATTAGCATACTACCATTGAAATAAGCATGAGCAAAGGTGGGTATTTTACGTAAGGGGAAGTGTTACATTTTAGATCCTCTAAGTTTCTAAACCAGGTAGAAAATTGTACTTGTAACAATGTTCCTTTCATTATTTCAAAGATAAGCAGTGTTTTTAAGACTCTTTGAAGTAGGAGTTTTAAAAAGTGTTATGGGAGTCTGAAACAGGGGAGCAATGCATGCAATGGTAATCAATGTGTAAGGTACATCCAGTGTTTCATAAGGCACACAGACAAGGGATACAGGCTGTGGATGCAGATGCAAAATTCATGGCTTCAGGACAGAAACAACAAGCATAAGAGTTTAGTTAGAGAATTTACTTTCCTTACAGGTTTCCTCTAATATTAGTTCCATAAAGAAGTGCAACAAACTATTATCTGTAGGAGTCCTTGTACTATATTTAAACTGAAGTATGTTAAATGGATATCTTAACTCTTTCTGCACAGGTCTTCTATAACTTTTACCTTACAAATTAAAAAAAAAAAAAAAGAAAAGAGTTTAGTTGGTCTGTATTTACCTAATAGTCAACAGTATAATCTCATGAAAACGCATTTACAAGCTGCTGATATTACTGGCACTTATCCATATACTAAATGAAATTCCCTTAGAAAAAAATAAGGTTGAATTTTTACCCAAAAGATGAGAAGGATCAAATTCAGTGGTAATCAATACCTTCAGGGATTTGATATCAGGGAAATTGCAAGGCTCTCCCAAGTGGAAATGTACTGAGAGCAGCTTCCCTACTCTGCACAAATGAAATGTAAAATACATACGCTTTTGACATATAAGCATTTGAAGGTCAGATCCAAAATTAATCTTGAAGCAGTGAAAGAATTAAAAAAAAGGGAAAAAATAATTTTCATTTCTCTTTTCATGCAGTGAGATTGTTTTCAGCAGCAGTTCTCTGTCATGTCAGTGGGCATTGCCCTTACTAGCTGGTGTAATACAGCTCCAGAGGTCACTCTCTACTGAGGGTGGCAAAGTCTGCTCACACTGCAGCAGTGCTACTGAAATACAATACACCAGAAAACATACATTGCATTCTGAATTGTTCCTGCAAGTGGAATCTGAAAACAACATATTGGGCTGAAGATCTGAGGCAGCCATTTAGTAACTGCTGCAGTACTGAGCAGTTCATGATTGATTTTCTTCCTCTACTTTAACAGTACATAGGGCATACATTTTCAAGTGTGCAAATAAACACTTCATATTTTAAGTAACAGATATATTTAAAAATTTGTAAGATTAGAGAACTAAATATTATGCTTTTCTCAGTGTCTCTTACTATTTTTCTTAGTCTATGTTGTTTCCTTAAGATATTTTTCTGTTATCTCACAAAATACTGAACCAGGCGAAAAATATTAAATTCCTGTAATTCCTGCATGCCTTTACTCCTTCAATCAATTCTCTGGATTTGGTCAGTCCAAAGGATGTCAGGCAGTTTTCCTCATAATTTCTCATTAACATAGAAAAGGATCATGCCTCCTAGGGACTATAGAATAATCTTTTGCCCTTTGCTTTTCTGCTTCTTGATGGGTAAAATATAAATTTCTTTTTCTGACTGACTGTGAGACGCCAATACATTAGGCAATAGCAATGACTCAGCTGCGAAATATAACACCTTTCAACTTTAGGAGAGCCTCACAAGATTCTGTTCCTTAAAAACACGGTAATTTATTCTTGGCCCATAAACAAAAATTTAATTTGGAGGAAGAAACAATACCTTCATAGCACAGTAGATAATTCATATACAATTATCTAAGCTGATATATGCCAGAATGTTTGACACAGCCAGCAGCTGATGGATGAGTCCTAATATGAAAAAAAAAAGCAGAATATTGAGATCATTAAAAAGTACATGAAATGAAATGAAAGATAAAGAATTCCCAACTGACAAGCACATGGTTTGAACTAATTGTACTTAAAGGGACCATCAGCCAGATCTTGACAATTCTATTGATTGAAAATCCTAAATTAAATGCTGCCTGCAAATCTGCCTGGAAATGATTTGGATCTCTTCAAGTCTGTCATATTCCTGCCAGCAATACAAATGGAAAACTACCTCATCCAATAGGGTTTTAACAACAAATGAAAAGATATCTATTTCAGAATAAGAGAGGACTGAGTAATCTACAATTAATCTGCTTTGGGGTATTTTTTTCCCCATAGGGCAGTTGTGGTGAGTATGTGCTCAACAGTATTCCCTACAAAATTAGATTTTATTTATATACAGAGCTGAATGCAGATGGGCCTCTCAGGCTACAGAGAAAGCCAAGTTAACAGCAGCAGCCAATACCGATAAATTATTTTCTAGCATCACACGAAAATTGATGACTTTTTAAAAACAGTGTTATTTAAAGATTTTTATTTCCTGGAAAGTTTCTGTAACATTAAGACCTACATGTGTAAATTTCATTTAACTATCTGGAAATTCTATGTGATGTGGATAAATGGGTTGTGCATTTTGCCTTTCCAGACCAGCTGTTTACCCATAGCATGTGTGGGATGTACACTGAATGTTGTTTCAGATATGAAAAGTAAAATACAAGCATATTTTGCCTTTAAAAAAACACCACTTATTTATGAACCTTGATATCAGGCAGGGTAGTTTTCAAAATTTTAATGATTTCAGTAGGAACTAACCATCACAAAACAGATGGTAGTATTGCTGCCCACCAGATTTAAAAATACCGCAAGAGAATTTAAAACCCACAGCAAGTCTTCTGTAATTAATCCAGTAGCTAAAGATTGTACTCTGGCTGTTAATTAACACCTTCACTTTGAACTAGCTGAGAAAGAAAGAAGAAAACATAAGTAGTTATTTCTCTTTTCCTCTGTTGTTAATAAAGAACTTAGTGTGAAGAGTCTTAAAAGAAACCTGTGGAATTTTTCACCTTATTACCCTACAAGTATTTATAATTGTTAATGAGCTCTATAAATCCTCACCATTACTTTTCACTGTGACTTTTGTGGACATTAAGCAGAGATTTAGGTCTATTATAGACACATTAACCCAATCAGAAACTGCTTTATAAATTCAAAGATAATTCCAACAAATGTTTCCAACAAAATGCAAAAGGAAGAATTTTTTATGATTATTATATTGCCTTAACTGTATCTACTCTTATTCATATAGAATAAATGAAATCAATATTTGTCTCATTGCTTTTATTCAATTGCAAATTGATTATTAAATATAAATGGCATGTTATTCTTCATACTAGTGAACAGCTTCTGCAGTAAATACATTCTTAAAAATATTCTTGAAAGCAGATAAAAATTGCTCTTCTTTGCTGCTTAATTAATATCTAAGCATTTGTTAGAAAAGATACTGCCAGCTCTATGGTGTCCATCAATCTTTCAAAGATTTCAGCGAAGTCAAGGGAAAAATCCACTGTTCTAATGATCAGCTTAGAGTATCAGATCAGGTTTATCAAGCAACCTGAAGGCTTGAAAATTACCTCTCTGCTCTTTAGTTTCACTGATTTTCAATTTAATGAAAAATTAATAGATACAGGTAAGTAAAACAAAACTAAAAAAAAGTCCAGCTGGAAAAAAAAGTGGATTTGTTCAGAATGCTATATCTATAATAATTGAGTATAGTGCTGTTCAATTCCAAAATCTTCCCAGAGTACATTCCATGCTTGTAACTGTTGGCAGTGTGGGCAGAGAGCAGCCTCCTGAGAGGGCTCTCCATTGTACCCACGGGATAGCAGCCACGGGCAGAGATAATGAAAGATACAGAGTCTTCAGGCATAGTTAGAGCAGAAACATTTTTGTGAGTCTCTTTGGAATTCTGAATGCTTTTAAGACATTTGATTAATTCTGGAAAAGATGGTTCTTCATTTAGTTCAGATACCTCCAGAAATTACAGACTTCAGTTCAGTGCATGATCTACATCCTTTGTCAGATTTTAACATCCGGGCTGTTTTACCAGATTGTGGATGAACTGTCATTCATAGCTGGATCAAATTCCATTAAATGTAACAGAAGATAGATAGATACATATAGATACATATATATAGATACACGTATATCTATATAAATATCTATATATCTATATATCTAGATATCTAGATATATAGATACACAGATATATAAATATATAAATACATAAATATTTATATATATAAATAAATATATAAATATATAAATATATAGATATCTTTGCCAAAAGAGATATAAAAACCATAACTGTAAAGTCAAGGGTGTAAAGTAAAAAGATTATTTCCACATCTGCAAATTGTGCAGGGAAGACTTCCATGTTGTCAGTTGGTTCTGTGGGGTCTTGCCCTAGAATCAGGGAGAGCATAAGCAAAAGCAAAACACTTTTAAGGCCTTTGCAATGTATTAAACTTGAAAAAAAACCCTTGACTTAAATCTTACATGAATTCTTAATAACCTAATGTCAGATCACTTAAACATAGGCTTAAAACATTGTGTTAAATAGAGCTGAGCTGATTAGGAAACAACCCAGAAGTACCCAAGAAATGGCTATATACTATTGAGACAGCCTAGAGAAATGGGTGCAGATGGTGGAGATTTCGGGCTGTGCTCTGCTTTCGTATCAGACATTTTTGATTTTGATTTGAAGCCTATCTGTGAAAATGGATGTAATATTTACTGTAGTTGTCATAGACAAAGCCAGTGCTATCAAATCATAGGGCAAGTATGGGGTAACACTCTTTGATCCATGAAGGACTATATGAATACTAGAAAAATTAAGTTTACCTACTGGTTTAATATGAAAAGATACTGATAGCACAAGATCCTATTTTATATTTACAAGTTCATTTCTTTCCTTTAAAAAAATCTCATAGTGCTATACACATGCAGACTCTAAAATTATGTTTTTCCAAGTTCTAAAATTAAAGTTTTCATTCTAACTATACATGTATTTGGGGGATAAAAAACCCCAACTGAAACACCTAAGTTCAAATATTTCTCCAAATTCAGAACTGCATGGCATAACCTTCTACCAATTTCTACATTCTTCCAATCTTTCAGAATTTCTGGATCTGAGAGATTTGGAAAAATAAATAAGCATGTGGGAGGCTACCTGAAAATTGAATAACTTTCTATAAAACTTCATACAACACAGTTTACTCAGTGTGAAGGCAATCATAAAAGATGAGACTGGAAGGTACTTCAGGCAGCTGTCTGATCCACCCTTCTGCTGCAAACCCTTGTTAACTCTAATTTTTGCATGCCTCTAAGTTCTTCAACAGAATAATTAATTTTAACAGATGTGAGTTTCTTAATCATAGTTTCCTTCCCTGAAGTATCACAACTGTCAAGAAAAATATCAGATATTTTATTCCTACATTGATAGCTTTAAATACTTGTCTAGATTTAGGAGTGTTCTGACTTCTTCACCCCTAAGGAGCCACAAGATCAGAGAGGTTATGGCAACATGGTTTTATGTGCAACAAGCTGAGGTCAAATTTAGCAATTTCTTAAAACATTCCAAGAATAAATTAGCATTATAACTCAGGCAGTTACACCTTGAGAGGTAAAGCACCAAATGTAACCTTGGCCATTCCCCCGGAGACCTATTTGGGGGGAAACAATTCCTTAAGGAAGGAATACACTGCTCCTATACGGAACTCCACAGATTTCTGTAGCATTGTGAAATATGCATCTCCCTGTCTTTTAAAGCTCTTAGTGAAACTATGATGTGCTTTTGTTCTTCTTGACTAATTCCTAATCTTCCTCTGGAAAGGAAAGATAATCAATCTACTTTTCTCTGCCAGCAACAGGAGACAGTGCTCTTTAGTCACAGCATGTGTCTTCTCCTCCAGAGACTTTGAGCTCACTGTCTTAATTATTGAGGTCCATTGAAGTCAGTGAACTATGATAATTTATATCAGTTGAATTTTGTTCTTTTATTTTATATTATAATACAGCAGTGAACCAGGGATCAGCCTAGTTGTGATGGCTGGATTAGTAATAAGAAGGAAATATGAGTTGAAAGAAGAACATAGCCTTGATGGACATGTTCTTGATTGATGAAGAGCTATTACTTATTTACCGGATAAACAGAGGAATATGTGAAAGGAAACAATATGGCAGACAAAAGGAAGAGGATAGAAACTTTTAATTTCATTGCACAGTGAAATTCATCTATTTGTAAACTTCTGGCTAAGAATACCCACTTATATATTTAACTCCAGGATACCAACCCCCCAAAGTCCAGCAATGCCATTACTGCAGCATGTGCTTCTAAGAACTATGTAACTCCACTCTGTGGGCTTGAGAAAGTCAGCAAAACTGGCATGAGCAGATAATTATCCAAGCCTGTGAAAGAACAAAGTTCCTTGTGATGATTACCTGGTAGGAATGATAACCAGGGGCAATCATATGACAGACAGAACTGATCAGATCATTGAAGGCCTGCACAAAAGAAAAAAACCCCACTGCTGATTGAATAGCAGAAGCAGCATACAATAGAGATGATTAAACGGATGGTGGTAGACATGGGGCTGTAGGAATAGCAACTTACACATCAGAATCTTTGACTAACAGAAGCTGTGAAAGTAAAAATAGAAGCTAAAGAACAGCTGATAAGAAATCAGAAAGAAAGGAATCTGTTGAATAAGTGGAGGGTGATCAAGGCAGACTGAAATTAAACATGAACGAAGCAAAAAAGGAGAAAGAGGAAGATATTCAGATATTTGGAACAGTCTCAAAGGATTAACTAGATGATATATGAAATACATAATCACAAATCCAGAAGATCTGTGCAAAAAAGAATTGATCCTACAGCTACTGACAATAGGATTACACCATGGGAAGGGTAACTGCAAGAACAGCTGATCAGACAGCTGGAATTTAGGCACAGGCGGCCATGCAGCTGTTTGCTTAGTAAGTGACTGAAAACCCAGCAAGTGTAACTGTGGGGCAGCTGTGTCTAATACACAGAAAAAAAAAACAAACCAGGTAGCAAGAAATGATCTGAGGGCCACAGGGCCGGGCAATACAAACAGAAAAGAGCAAATCATAAACAGAATGGGAAAGAAAGCAACTAATTATAAAAACAACAGGACCTGACAACAACAGAAGTGGGGAGTGGGATCAGACAGCAAGAGTAGCTTACTGAATAGGGCTGGCTTCAGACAGCTTATGCAGCCCATCAGACAAGAAAAGTATCCAAAGCTTGGAACAATTCTTTGGCAAGAAGCACAATAACCCAACAGAAGCAATAAATCAGGTTTGACAAGAGGAGTGGAGTCATCTACACTAAAAATGATCTGGAAAAGCTATCACAAAGGAGCAGAGCAAGCTTGAGCAGTTAACATTAAGCTTGTTAATATAGACCCTAACGGGAACCTGTTGCACCTTCCTCTGGTGTCATGGCATGTGGTCCCTTCCTGGTGTAGGTTATTAGGAATGGGAAGGGAAGGGGCCATACACTAGAATATGACAATTACAATCCTTCACCAAGGCAAGGTCTCTGTCGCTTTCTTTCACTGCTATGGTGAGTTTGACTGATTTGAGAGGATTATGAGTAATGATTAAACCCAGCAGCCTCTTTTTCTCTGTACCAAGCACCAGAAAGTGTCTTTGGCCCTTCTTCCAGCAGCTGGAAAAGTTCTGTTTAAAGCTGCAGCACAAAACCTTCAGTACAATATTAGCAAGGCATTGAGGGAAGAGAGATATAGGCAATTGTCTTCAGATATCATCTGGCCTAATGCACTAGCACAGCAGGTAACATTGAAAAAGGAATAGCACCAATACATCATTGATCCCTTAAGCATCTATGAATTTAATTTTCATTGGCTTACTCTTACTGTACTCCTGCCAATTTGTGATGACTGTTTCTGTTGCGGTGCATATTTATTTGAATGAGTTTTTTATTATAATGGTTTGTTCCTATGTACCCCTATGTTTTCCCCATTTGGTTTGTCCCCAAGTTGTATCTACCCCTGAAACTACCTTGTTTGGCATTCCCCGCCCCTTGTCTATCATTGTAACTCCGCCCCTTGTTCCCGCACCTTCCTTGTCCATCATTGTAGCCCTGCCCCTTGTTCCAGCCCCTTCCTTGTCCATTATTGTAACCGTGCTGCTTGTTCCAGCACCTTCCTTGTCAGTCTTACCCTGGGCCAATCCCTAGTTGTTCCAGCCCTTTGGAAATCCCATATTACTCGATGCCCCATTGGCCCACGTGACCCTTTCTCCTCCCCCTGCTTCCCTTGTTGGTTGTAACCCTGTAAGACCCTGGCCTCCACTCCTCCCCTAAAGACCCTTTATTGTCAATTGTTTGTACCCACCCCCTGATCTGTCCGCATATTTAATCCTGGGCAGAGCAGTGTTTGGGGTTCTTTGCCTCTGAGCCTTTTAGCTTCAGTAAGCTCTTTGGGACCTCAGAAGCAGAGAGCATCCCTCGCCTCATTTGCCCAACACTAGATATAGGCCACACTGAAGAGCAACTAGCTCTTAAAGTTCTGCCTCCAGGAAATCTTACCCTGGGATAGCTCCCCACACCTGGCGCAGTGCCAACATGCATCTAAAGAGCTAGCCCAGCTCTGGTGGCTGTGTTATGTTTCTGTTTCTATAAATGACTGGAATGCCTGTAAACATAAAAATGACAGAGAAGTGGAATTACAATTTTTATTCTCACCTCTACACTCTTCTCTTCCTCTGCAAAACACATAGTTATACATATATGGAGGATTTTTCAAGATTTACTTAATCTTTGAAGGTCTGCATTATTACCAGTCTAAATCCTCAGGACAGTGGTTAGCAAAATTTATATACCAGTGTTTTTTCTAAAAACTGGTGTGGCTAGCACTGTTGCCCAGTTCAGTATTGTTTATCTGCTGCAGACAAGAACAGCAAAACCTACACTGATCATGTATTACCCATATTGACTCTTTTTGGTGCTGGAGTTGCTCATGACAATTTTCTTTGCAGTGAATTTGATGAATTTCTTGATCATCCCTCAGTGACAAGCAATGGTGTTAAATCACATCATATCTGCTCACAAACTCTTATCACTGTTTTTTTCCACTCTTGTTTTGCTCTCTCATATACTTATTCTTTGAATTGCTTCTTCCCTTCCCTTCTTCCAAAAATCTCTTACATGAGATCAGCAGATAAAAGCTCATGGGATCAACTGCACTAAACATTTAATGAGGTCTCTCAGCCCTCTAACTCTACATGCTGTTAACAATGAAAGCATTAATTTGCAGAGCAAACCAAGAGTCTTCCATAGCCTCTCTTCACAGAAGTGAGTCTATGAGATCTTAATCTTTCTCTGTGTATATGCATGTTGTGAAGTCAGAGATAGCCCTGTTTCTTATTTAGGTCCTGACACCTTGTCATCAGGCGTTCTCACCTGAGACCTCTAATCTGAACATAATTCTGCTGTTAACCTGTGCCACTGCAGGCTGTCTGGGGTTTTAAGCAAAAGCCCAGGACCAGCTTTTAGTCATACTGACAACCCGACCACTCTCTCAGGTGACTCAAGAATAAGTAATGGAGGTAGTGGTAGCTCTCAAATGTCTTCCCATATCTGCCTCTGTGGAATATGCATGTTTGGTCTCTGCCCTTTGCAGTTCTGCACTGAAATCATTCCAGGTTTTTATACACTAATCCAGCATACTTCTACCTTGATCACATATTTCATCTCCTCCCTCCCTGCACAGAAGTTACTGAGGTGTTGTGTTGTGACCATGTAACCTGTCACCCGACTTTGCGTGGGGACCTAGGCCCACCTGTGAGAACTCCTGGAGCTAGGAGAGATAAATCCTCACAGGCTAGGATAGAGAATGGCTTCTTGCCTCACCTACATAGTTCTGTGGGGCATGACCTCCTGGGATGTGCAGTGCAGAGCTCTGGAGTTCCTTCCCTTTGTCTGAAACAAACCTTGGATCAGATGTGTGGGAAGAATGTAAGCTGATGTACCCTTCGTCAGAACTGTCTGCTAAGTGTCAAGTGAGCAGCTGCAGCATGTTATCACCTGTCCAGCTTCATTCACAGACCATCCTGATCACATGGTCTACAGTGTGGATCTGGAGCAGGGAAGACGTTATGGTACAGCTCCAGGTATGTGAGAAAGCACTGCTGAGCGTGTAACAGAAGTTGGTGTATGGGGTCTGATTTAAGACTTTTGCTGCCACGCTTTTAAGTTCAGCCCTGCAGTGTACAGCTATCCTAGGAGTATGGAAGTACTGTAAGGAGAAAAGAAGCACATGGAATGTACTGGAAATTTGTGGCATGAAAGCAATTTATTCTATCATAATACTAACAAAAGATAGGTGCCTGAATCCATCAACTCTGGGTTCTTATCCTGTATGTCACTATATTTTCTGCTGCTTTAATAACGTCTGAAGTAAACTGCAGCATCCTGGATATAGGATATTCCTGGAAAGGAAGACTTGAATCTATATTGTAATACAGATAATAGAAGATGTGAATGCCAATATTTCCTCCCGATAAATGCTATGGAGAGGAGGAGCATTTCTGCAAAGCTCATTTTTAAAGCCTTAGTTAAAAGATGACAGTAGGTTTTGTTTTATTTTGATAAAGGTTGAAGTTAATTGAAAGAGGGTTGCAACACCCGTCACTTGCGAGGTCATTTCACAGCTTCTCCCCAGTTACACTTACCAGCCCCAAAGTTCAGAATGACAGAGCAACCAAAAAAAAAACCACAACTTTTCCCTGCACCTCAGAGTAAAGTGCATGATGGGGTGAGGGTTGGATTTGAGCCATACCTTTGAACTCAGCCTTTACCTGCAGATGGCTGGGATGGGAATCAGGGGAGCCAGAGCCTTGCTGGGGAGTTTAACAAGACCTCCTGCTTGTAACAAGCTCCCCAAAACGTTTAACTGTTCTCCATGCTGATTTTAGGCACTGTCCCCATCACTATGTTGGGGTTGGGGTTTAGCAGTCAGGGGCACACATGGTGTTTCCCATCCTCTGTGTCTGGAAACAGGAATGTGCACAACATGAAGCCCTACCACATAACTCAGAGTGCCAGGACCCCTTTTCAAGTTGGGCCTAAATTTCTCTTCTAAAACAGCCCTCCTGTGAGCAAGTGGCACATTTCTCAGCATGCAACTTCATTGATTACTCGTAGAGCTAAGTATGTGAACAAACCATATAGGAAAATAGAACAACTTTTAAAAGAGCATTTTAAAAAATGAAAACAAACAAAAAGTTTTTTGGGACTGGAGGGAATACACTAACTGCTGATGCTGCAAAAGGTCCCTTCAAAAATTCCAGCAGAATCTGGGAACTTAGCAATGACCAATTGCTAATAGCAATGACCCTTGACTTATGGATAAGTCAAAATCTTAAATCCTTTTTAATTCTGCTGCCATTAATGCTGTCTTCACATTGTGTTTAACAAATAAACAGATGTGTGTAAACAAAGAAGAATGCTATTTTCTGCTAAAAAAATAGATTTTGGTTTCCAATTTAACGGGTAATTGTAAACAGCAGCTACCTAGATATCATCCTTTTTAACATGAATAGAACCATCAGCAGAGTGAAAGTAGGGGAAGAAAGAGTATTTGCTTCAACTGCTTTGTAGTTATTTTAATAAAAAAAATCCTTTTGCAGCATGCAGCTACAAAGCAGCTATTTAATTTTTTGGAAAGTATAATTTTCTACAGCTTTTAGAAAAAGGGAAGAAAAGTAACAGCAACAATAATAGGATGAGATGCATTATAAATTTCAGGAAGAGTCAGCCTCTTGTGTCAGCAAAGGTCTCCATTCCATAGGAAAAGAAAAGATGCCTTCGGGAACACCTAGATAATTATATTTTCTTTTTTTAAAAACCCAGCTTCTGTGTTCTGCATTTTACTTGTTTTGAGGGATACTTTGATTGCTTACAACAAAAATGCCTTTATTCACATTTGGGTAACCAAGCCCCAGCTAAACTCAGTCCAAACAAACCCAAATCATCCCTCTCTACACTTGAATTTGCCTTGATAGAGCCACCTTTTAATAGGTCCTTTCCTCCCACCACCTTTGTCTATATGTCTTTGTATTTTCCAATAACTGTATGCAGGTAAAACAACTGCATAAGATTTCCCCTTACTAAGTAGCAAAAACTCCAGTTTCTTTCTGTAGATCATCAATTCTGAAGTTATATAAAATTAAGTTCAGCCTCAGTAACAGTAGATTTGTGCTGGTGTAAATCAGAGAACAACCAGTTCTAAGATTTTAACAATTCTGAAATTTTGCCACGTTCAAGGTATTGATTTTGTCCTTCTTGGTACTATAAATATTTGAAAGAAGAGCAAATATTTTGAAAAGATGTCAGCAATCATGTAAACAGAAATGGAAAAGATTGTTTTCCACAGCAACCTTTTTTTTCTTGGGCAGAACTTTTTAGGATGCTTTCAAGACAATTTCTTAGTATATACTCATATCATTTGTATTAATATATTGTTGTTTCATATGTCCATAGCATTCCTATTATAAACAGAAGTGTATTTCAAGAAGTCATCATTCACTCCATTAGTGCAAATTTATTATTTCTGTATCACTGGTTGAAATTGTTACAAAATTCATTTTGACTTCTGAGGGATTATAAACTCGTGAAGTTGTTGCTGAAATATATTTATGAAATTTTTAGGTATATCCTACATATGAAAAAATACATTATGGAAGAAATTTATTACCGTTTACACCCATCACATTCAGAGTGATTATATTTATCTTAGTATTTACAAATACTTTTACGTTTACCTTAACTGAAAAAGCCTTAGTCTAAAAAAGAAGTTGTGTCTGTCTCTAATGCAGATGTTACTGCATTAGCTATGCATGGCATATCAGATCAGCATAGGCAAATTTATCAGATATGTTAATAACCCATACCTTGGCTGACAGAAGATTTGAATATTACAATATAAATGAGGCTTGCCCACAACACTTACAGAAAAGGATAAAGAAATTCATCTTCAGGAAGCTATATGCCCTCATTATACTTGTTAAAATAATATTACTTATCATCTGAAACATTTTCCCTCTAAAAGGAAAAAACATAATTAACTTACATGGAATAAAATCTCTTTAAATTAATGAAATGAAAGGAGAATTTAATTTGAAGGGGGAAAAGAAATCAAGAACAAACTTTATTAAATACATTAGAATCATTAATATTAATTTCACTGAAATGAATATAATTAGAAATAGTTAGCAGGCAAGAATGCAGAAATCTGTTCTCTGCTCAATGAAGGAACTGTTCCTTGATATTCTCTGTGAAACACAGCTTCATATATTTGATTGCAACTAGCCTCCTGATACAGACTGCATTATAGAGTTTAGTTGCAAAATTGAAAGCTAGTAGTTCTTCAGTTAAGAGATTTAAATTTCAGCCCGAGTTCTATCTCAAGAAAATTATTCCATACAAGATTAAAATAAAATATGAGCAGCTATTATCAATGGCCCTCCATAAAGTGCTCTGCTTTATATACTGTTCTGTGCTAGCCAGTCCCCTGGAGTAAATGTTTCTTAATTTAAGCAAGGCAGGAGCAAGCGGAAACTGCATTCTGTGCTATTATTCAATCTTCACTCCGAAACCAAACATCTCTGGAATGAATCTGTAGGAGAGACTCAGGAACCTCTGCTGCCATGAAAACGGAAGTTGTAGTCAGAAACTTCACCGTCCTGGAGAACAGAAAGACACACAACAACGGGTCTTTGTTCCACCTATTGACATCACATGGCTGACCCTGACTGAAAGAGCACTGGAGACTCCCGAGACTTCCTGGCACAGGGAAGCAGGGCTGTCGCCAGCTGCCCTTCATGAAGCACATGTTCCATGCATATTGCTATGTCTTCTGGACTGAGTCAAATCCTCCACTTATGCTGCACTGGGTGTACTGGAGCTTGAATATACTCGTGATTTGTTTCTTGGTGTTTACTAGTTTGTACCTGCTTTCCTTTTTGATCTGTAATACTGGCTTCAATAGACAGTACTCCAGAAAATATGTTGATAAACACTAGGGATAGGAGGAGGAATCATTCCTTACGTAATATTCAAACCACCATTTGTCTGCACCTTCTCCATCTCAGAAGATTTTATGGCTGTCAAAGCTTGTTTAGCAAATGATGTTTTCTGACTAAGATGAAGGGAGTCCATCCTGCTTTGCCCCTTTCTTCTGCTCACACTCTCCACAGAGGTTTAGCAGACTAGTAGCTGTAAATGAACATAATATAAATATAGCCTCTAGGAAAGGCTGTCAATGTTAAACAGATCGCACAATTTTTCAAAACCTTGCACTGGCCCCACTATAACTATACTGATTACTATGATTTTTGGAGACAATGATAAAAACACAACACTGTCCAGACTGGCCACTTATAAAGTGGTCTAAATTCTCTCTTGAAGTATACTCAAAAAATACTTTGTCTAATTATAGTGAATTATACACTGAAACGATCTGGTGAATCTATGCTTTCCTTAAACAGACACACAGGGATTAGTATGGTGGTACTTAAAATTTTGCTAGACCTATGAAATCAATAAACTATGAGGTTTGACAGAATTCTCCCATATTTTTTACTGAATAAAGGAATTATTAACCAAATTATGTTATTAGATGCTATTTAAGTTTGTATGGCATGACTTGCATAGCATCTTTCACATTAGTGTCAGAACAGACAAGAAAAGCAAGAATAGACAAGAATATTGTACAATACTGCCAAACTACCACCTCGACTTGTTAACTTCCTGAATGGATTTAAGACATGTCAAGATTGTCATAATCTTGACAAGTTTTCTTTCACTCACATTCTTATGCTTTCAAAAAAGAACACTTTAAAAAATAAGCAAAATGAATTTTCTGAAATATGAAGCATTTTGAAGCAACTTTAGATGCTTGAAGAGTCATGGACTTTCATACCACTGCAGATATTAATGGTTTAAAAGTACTTACTGATAAACCACCTAAAATCCTTCACAGTATAAAGCTTCAAAGCAGTGTAAATTCTTCAGGCGGAGTATGTGTATAGCAAATTTTCGTGTGACCTAGAGCCAAAACTTCAGCCGGTCCAACTCACAGTAGATTTCAGCATCTTTAACGAAATGCCACTGACCCACCATTGGAGTAATGACCCATAATCTTTTAATACACCTCAGCTGTTTAGCGCTGATTCTGCTTTCTATAACTATTTTCATGTATCATGCCACCTACTTTTCTGGAACTCACTTGCTCAAAAGTGAGAGAGATGCAAATCTGGGCGCTACTGCAGCCTAAGCACTTAAGCCTCCTTGCAGCAGATACCGTAGCAGCTGTAAGAGAATCCTTGATAGCACAGGGGCAAAAACTCCAACCAAACTGAACAATGGCAGCTGCACAAGGAATAAAGAAATCCCAACACTGCACCTGGTAAAGGAAAATCTACCAACAACACACATTTATTGCAGCAGACCTGAATCTGATTGTTAAATTCACAACTACCATCCCATTCTCAGTCACAGCTGGGTGTGCCAGCTGTGAGAAAAACCCAGAACACAGCTTGGTGTGCACAGCCACACTGGTATCACACGAGACAACCCATGTGCATCTCAGATCTAATTTAGAACAGAAAATTATTATATTCATGTGGCCCTGACTAGCCTATATTTTGCATCCAAGATCTCGCTCTATCTCTTGCACGACCCCAAAAGGGATAGTAGAAATTCCCCATATTGTTCTTACAACATACTCTTGATCACAATACCTGCATGGAAAAACGTACACTCAATATCTGGCCATGAAAAAAGAAAGTGGAGCCCTAGCAAAGTTGTATTTCAAAGGCATTAGATATTCTCAGAAGCAAATTGGCTTTCTTGGCAACATCCACAGCATGTGTAGAGCCAATGACAAATACCCTCAGCTTTATCTAGTCAATGGCTGGATCACACATTCCATGGAAATTGAAGCATTCGGGAGTCATCTCAGAGTAGAAAGTGGAAAATAATCTTCTAAAGAAAGAAAATGTGTTAACCTTTTTGGAACTCAAAAATAGCTGGGAAAATTTGACCAAAGTACTTCTAGAGCCTTGATATCATACAAACAAAAACCAAAAACAACAACAAACAAAACAAAAACCAGGAGAACCTTTAGGTGATAATACAGTTTGTGTCAACTAAAAATATGTGAAAACAGAATTAAAAAAGAAATTTCAAAAACTTGAATTCTAACAACCTACACATGCAAAATATTATAATACTAGACTGGAAAATAGTTGTAAGAAAATCTCTTTAACTTAGAAGTTCTAAATTAGTATTTTAAGTAAACAAAATAAAGATGTATGATGTTCTGAGTTCATTTATTCTCTTTATGGCATCAATTACATATGTGTTCTGCTTATTTGTGGAAAAAAAGCTCATTTTCTTCTCTTTTTGGCATTGTCAAGACAGTAAAATTCGTAAGAAATAATCTGTCTTCTTAAATGCTTCATACATCATCTCCAAAATACACTGCATTGCAGAAAATGAATTTGTAGAAGAAATGTATCTGCTAAATATCTTTTATGCTAAAGAGTCAATGTTAAGTGATTTTTATGTCTTGGAAAACATATAAACTGTCAGAAAATATATGTAAAATGCTTTGAGACCTCTCACAATGCAGCTGCTGTAGATAGCACACAGACTCCTAATTATGGGAGAAGTAGAAATGGTACTTTTTCCTTTTAATTGCATGTCATCAATATAACCTCTTTCTTCTGCCTTTTTGAGTTGTTCACCAGCAACAGTTTGTGGCAGAAGTGGTCACTGTAAGTGGCATACAAACAGGGCAGGAGAAGCATGCCAAGACCCGACAATTGCTGCTCAGTAAATAACACACATTTACAATACGCCAAAAGTTTAACTAAACTAAAATGCTAAGTAGAAAGGATGTGTCAATTAGAGGCTAGGTCTAGGAACTTTGTCTCAACTAAGTATCACAGACTACTTAGTAATACTAAATTAATTCCTGAACCATTACCTGTCAGTGCAATGCAGCACGTGAAGTCCACCTAAGCATTCCTTCCTGAACTCGGAGAGGAGACAGTGCTCTCATTCTTCACCATTAAGGGAATCTTCTGTTGATTTGTTCTTCTAACACAATTTCTGGCAATCTGAGTTTGTCTGAATATTTGTGTACCAAAGTTTTGTCCACCAAATTTTGATTGGTGCAGGCAAAGACATACATGCTAACAGGTGTTAACCCGTTTTGCAACAGAGTATATTTTTATTTATTTTATTTTATATACAGACATAAAGCATTTCATATCTTGTGTGCATTTTAAAAGTAAGAGAATAATGTAATGTTTTTCCTACCAGCCCACTAATTTGGAACATAAAAGTTGCTTAATTTCACTGCCTACGTACGTAACTCCTTATTGAAGAGACCAAGCTAACTTGAATTTTAAGACATTAGAGTAGAACAGGGAAAGAACCAGCTAAAGAATATTTATAAAATGTAGAAATATTGACCTTACCAGCATGACATGAATTTCAGTATAGAGTGCACAAAACAATCAAAATCAATCAAAAACAATCAAAACAATCTGTGCACCTTTCAAGACAATGCATATGGAATGCGGGATGGCTCAGAAGGCCACAAAATATCAGATATAATGTTTATCCTGACGAGAAAAATAGCAAGCTCCTGAACATCAGTGATCAATTACTCCAGCTGCAATATCTGAAAGGTGCTAACAAGTATAATAATAAATTCTGAGGCAAAGAGAAACAGTGAGGCAATAAAAGAGGCAGCTGACATGAATTTGACAAGGATATATAACATGAAATAGATTTAATTTTCTCTGGGGTCACTGGTCTACTGAAAAAGGGAGAAGTTAGATGTTTCATATGATCGTATGAAAATAAACACAATGTAATAAATATAATAAGGATATTAGTAAAAAAATGCTGGAAGAACTTACTATACAATGGATTCTGACCTGAATGCACCACTTTCACTCAGAGCAGGGTTCAGGAGTGGGCATTCCTTTTGAGATGGCTCCCAGACCCATATTTTTATAACATTTTGGACAGATGGCATAATATGTAGCATATAATATATAACATATAATGTATAATATATAATTAATATCTATACTATATACTGTATACTATATACTATATACTATATACTATATACTAAATATATACTATATAATATATAATGTAATGTAATATAATGTAATATAATATAAACAATGCAATCACTCTGAATTTTATGTCAATATTTCAAATGTCACAATATGTTGTTGTAAGACCACACAGCTAGCATGCTCAGAATATGCCACAGAGAGATTAAATGCATGTGTGACACATTTTCAGAATGCAGGCTGAAGGAAGGCTTCTCCCTGTAGGAAGTGTTTCCACCCTTACTGCAGAGCAACAGTTCTGTGACTGAGACACAGAGCTGCCTCTGCAGGGAGGTGCAGTCTGAATCTCTCTGAACAACCTGTCCTTTCATACAGGAGTTTAAGGGCAGAGGAAAAGGTGCATTCCTGTAGGAGTGAGTGCTGGGCTTTGCACCACTTGTTAGTGGTTTGTCATCAGTCTCATCTGTTTTTCCTCAGAGCCAGGATTATTAGAAAGGCGATTGAGATGGTTTTCGTGTTCGGTCTTGGATGTTTATTGTATCTTATCAAAAATTACAGAAAGTCCGACAGCACCTCTAGCTCCTTGCTAGAAGTAGGAAAAATGGCTCCCAGCTGAGCCTGCTTCAAGGCCTTTTAAAGCTAAACAAACCAATAGAGGTTTAACACCTATATTATTTATACTTTTGACCCAATAATAGATTCCCATGACCCTTAGAGTGACATTAGACTGACCAACCCAAAAGTTAGTACCTAAGTTCCGTGAAGAAGGAAGAAGAAGATGCACAAAGACACCACCCAAAATTCTCCATCTTGTCCCATAACTACCACTATATTATAAAAACCTCAAATTTAAACCCCATCACCCAGTGAAAACACACACATCTAACCCACTATACATTTGTGATTTCTAACTCATTATTTATATTTACACGTCTTCTCCAAGGTTTCAGGTCCACAGCAGTGTTTTCCAGGGCATCTGTGCCTGGAAGCACAGAAAGCTCAAAAATTCCAGTTTCCTGAGATCCAACACATGCCTATAGTTAATGCTGTTCTACCAGATGGTAGAGTCTTTTGGAAACCAGGAACATTTTATAAACAATAAATTCTTGTTCTCACAGAGGTCTAAAGATGGGCAGAAGCCCAGAATTTTGCCTTCCACAGGGCCTGTCACAACAAGCTTCAAAAAGTCACTGACCCTCCATGAAACTAAAATTCAGGGTATAAACATGGGGAAAAGAGAAACAGCAGGTCATGTTATTTCTAAGGAAATATTTTCCGCTAAGCAATTTGCAGATGCTGCAATGGACAGGAAAGCAAAGCAATTTTTTGGTACAGTAAAGAAACCCATAAGGGTTTGTTTGATGTTCAGCAAACATTACAAGTCTCCAAAGCAGCCGGTTACATCCCGTTAACATTTCAGATTGTCCACTAAGCTTCCATACCCAGGGGAGAACAACAAATAACATGAGTTAGGGAATGACTGCTTCTGCAAATGAAGGTCATCCAGAATCTGAACATTCCTGTACTGTAAATTCATTTTGAACTGTCAGGCTCCATGCTATCTCCCATAAATTAAATGTCATCAGAAAGAAGAGCCATGCTACTCATTTTTCTAAGGATTACCTTGAACTAAAAACTTTGCTTACACTGACATAGATGTGTAATAGCATTATAGAAATACAGTACTGTGCTGTATTTCAGAAAATTTTAATAGCATAAAAATTTTTGCATGGCAAAAATTATTTGATACTCCTAATAGAATCACCAGAATAATTCTGTCACCAGAATTTCTGCTATTAATACTTCTGTAGTTCTTTTGCAGCATAAGTCCTTTTGCTTTGCAGAGTTATTATAATTTTTCTTACCAAAAGATCTTTTTGTTAACAAGGAACTGTAATTCTGTTAGGACAGTTTTCCAATATATTATGGACATAGGGGCAAACTATACTTAAGTGCAAAATTTTACCACAGCATTTTAATGATCTCCCAGGACTGGTCATCTATTATAGCAGAAGGTGTTTCCATTATATAGACATCAAATAGTTTAAAAGTGCAGGGTGCATACCACTGTTTCAAATCAGGTGAAGGTTGAAGTGAAATTGTTTATGTAGCCAAGAAAGCCACTGCTCAAGACAAAGGGGAAATAAACATGGAGAGACGGGCTAAGAGCTCCCCACATTATAAAAGGGTGCTGAAAGCAGGAAAAAAACAGGAAAACAGAAATATTAAAGTGATATAGCATTGAAAAATACCTGCCACTGCTTTCAGCTGTTTCCTGAACACTTCATTCCAAAGGCTGTCAGTGCAAGGGAATTTTGCTGAGTCTGAACGGGAGAGCAAAAACCAGAACTGCCACCATCCAGTTGAAGGAAAAGAGTAATGTCTACAGAAAACTACAACATGGTCTACAGAAGATCTCAAGGATGAGGCTGCCTTTTTCTAAACAACTTCTTTTTGCCAAATTTTTTCCCAGATGAGCTCTTTCTCATCTTTTTCTTTCTATAGTTTAAAGCTTCTTTCAAAACCATGTCTTAAAGTTTGGGTGACCCCTGCTGCTATCTCTTTATCTACCTTCATAGAATCACTTTCATATGTGAGGTCCAAGATGTCCAAAAACCCTAACGGATGAATTCTTAACAGTATACCCAGACTGACAGTCCTCAAAAATGCCTTTTTAGCCCCATAACAAGATTACTGTAAGCTTTGGTTTCTTAACACTAATATTCAATGGGCAAAGAAGCCATATCTGCCTCTGAGCATGCCAAGGTTTAAATCCAAGGTTTTTCAGTGACATTGGCCAGACGTTTGAAGAGGTGTAAAATAAAAACAGAGTTATTCTATGGCTTAAAGATTAATGTTATAATACCTGGAAATCAACAATGAGAGTTAAGCATTATTAAATTTTCACAATGTGTAAGAAAGTCTCCAGATCTTTTTTCAGTAAAATACATGAATCCTTTTCAACAGTAAGTGCCAAGCATTGATTTCCAATATTACAAGCAGATGACTTGCATTCATTGTACAGTTAAAACCATAAAATGTGTATTTTAAAAATTCCAGTCTATTTCTATAAATGCTGTTCTCAAGTTAGAGCTGCACTACTGAAATAATTTGCAGAGTTTGCTAATGAATAAATTACTTCCACATTTCAAAATATATATCACAAGAAAATCAAGCCAACCTAGTCAGACCCAAAATGGTACAGCAAATGAATATAAATAACCTCAACGCATAGATCAAGATATGGCAGGCTGGTATTCTGATGTAGAAAAACAATATTAGTAAGTGCAAGCTCATACAGAAAGCATTATTGCTGGAAATTGAACTTCGGTCTGAGAAGATCAGATAAAATATGTGAAGATAGAGGATTAGCTATGAATTTGTTTCTTATTTTCAGATCAATGGGCTGTATTTTACATAGGATGTTGAATAGGATACAGACTAATTTCTAAAACTTTTGGTTAAGTTACCTGTTAAAATTGAACAGCCACAAAACTTCAATATGGGAAATGTCTGACTTTCATATATTTGAACAGAATGACAGCTGGATCTCCCCCAGGTGATATATTTTAAAGAAGAATGAACTGGGAAAGGAAATTAAGAAATTAACCATGAGATTAATTGGCTTAACCAATATGCTTATGTCACTAATTTACTTCAGACAGGAACACGTAATCATTTTATCCATACATACATTGATTTGGAATCAGAATAAGGTCACAATTCTTAGCACCATATAGCAGTGAAAGGTTTAAAATACAGAAAAGGAAACCATAACTGGTTATATTAAGCCACTGGATTATGCATGCAGTGCAGTTATATTTCTTCAGTTATTTCTGTTTAACTTAGCCAGTCTCTCACTTATTCTCCTGCTCATTCTTTGTCTTCTCCTCTCTTTTGTTCTGATACCAAACTTTGGACTAAAAAAAGAGTAAATTACTCTCTTGTATAGGTTGATGTAAAATGAAACCAGAAAGCTGACAGATAAATAAATTCGTATATGTATCATAACATATG
The DNA here is from genome assembly GCA_013397075.1 of Rhabdornis inornatus. Lineage (NCBI taxonomy): Eukaryota > Metazoa > Chordata > Aves > Passeriformes > Rhabdornithidae > Rhabdornis > Rhabdornis inornatus. The sequence goes on along the minus strand of VWZS01011036.1, from coordinate 220,037 downwards.
GAACAGAGAGGATGAATGAAAATCGACTCCAAAACCAGAGACAATTTTAAGGTGAAGAGATATTTTACATTCATTTTTAGATTTTTAACAACATAATTTTTCTGTCATAGGAAAATTCTTATTCATTCTGTCTGGTGGTTCCCAGGTTGTTTCCTGAAGAGGTCCAGGAGCTAAGCCTTGGGTTTTCCTTTTGTTGCAGTGCTTGGTCAAGTAAGCTCTGCATCCATCTCACAAATACTGTTGTTAATCCCCAAAATCTCTAGTTAATCTAATGCAGGAGTCCATCTAAATCTGATCTGTATTACTGTCTAGATAATTAATTTTATGAAGAGATTAGTGAAAATGAGTCTAGAATTAGACTAATGGGTCTGTGAGATTGGTCTAGAATCATCTGTCAGGATAGACCCTCCAACCACAGTACAGAAAAATTGTGGGTGAATTAAATTGCACACTGACTGCCTCTAACAAGAATTGTTAGTGGTTTGGTGTTAATATTTCTTTGGCTTCCCAATATCTTTGCCTTGCTATTTTAGTGTTATGCTTGATCCTGCCTGCCACATTATATCCCTGTTATTCCCATAAACTGTGAGGAAGTTTTTAATTTAGTACTATGTTCTTTGGAAGTACTTCAGCATTAAGGTTAGATTGCATTGCCCTTCCCTAAAAGCTATGTTGGGGATTGGTTTTTCCTTTCCTCTTTACCNGACACCTTGAGATTAGAAGGTGGTAAAAGGAGGGTGGGGGGGAAGTTGCTCACTCGCTCTTGGCTTCGGAGGAGGAAGGTCACTGCTAATGCTGCCATCTCAACGCCAGGAGCTGTTTTTTCTTCTCCTGCGGTTGGACCCCGTATCCCTGCCCTGATGGGATGCCCTTCCGCTTTCAGCTTGCTATTTTCCAAGCGTCCTGTCTCTCCTCCATCCCTTCCCATCTGGGACACAGCTACCATCACCCCGGCGCCCTGCAGCCAGAGGGATCATCATACCTGCCCATCAGGAGCCTGCCAGCACTCACTGCCAGCTGTGACAGTAACTGCACCAAAGGGGAAAAGTGCCCGCGGCCGAGAGGACTGCAACTGGGTTACTGTTCTGTTTGTTGTTAATTCCATAGTTGTTGTTTTGTTTGCCTTGTTATATATACTAGTGAAGAACTGTTATTCCTATCCCCATATCTTTGCCTGAGAGACCCTTAATTTCAAAATTATGCTAATTCAGAGGGAGAGGATTTACTTTCTCCATTTCAAGGGAAGGCCCTGCTTTCCCTAGCACATACCCGTCTTTCAAACCAGGACAAGCTAGAACCATAAAACTATTCCTGTATGAGAAGGGGATCCACTCTGACTTCATGATAGGAAATTACCAGCAAACTCCTTTATCTTCTACAAAAAATATTTGAGACCAGCAAGTTTCAGAGGTAAGGCACAAAACTGTCACAAATACATGAATCAACAACATGAGGAAAATGGTTGGATTCATTTGTTTTGCAAGGATCAATTTCCACAGAGCCTACAGGTCTAAAGGCAGGATGTTGTTGTATTTCCGTGTAAACCACGTGAGGCTTCCTCATGTAGGCATTCTCAGTAATGCAGGATCCTTATCAAGCAGTTCCCTTTCACCTGTTACTGACTATTAACAGCATAAGACACTGACTTGCTGCCTGCAATTAATTCCTTTGAGGGGACAGAAAGAGGTCCAGCAGAGTAATGAGTTTGTCTCTGTGTGGAAGAGAATATAAATTAGTGGCATGGAGGGCAGCATAAAGCTGCATAGAGACAAGGCTGCATTGACCCCCTGGACTGTCTCCTAATATGGTCCTGAAGAAACAGAAGTTGTTCAGGAGTATGTAACTTCATCTCAAATTAGCAATGATAATTGACCTAAAATAAAAGCTGATGTATCCTCTTGAATGGTTTTCAGTGATTTTGATTAACTTAGACACAAAAATCAAAAATTCTGAAGTTCAAAATAATGATAGAAAAAGGACACCCAGATATAGGATAAACATGTGGAGAGAAATAAGGCAAACAGGTCTGTTTCACAATTTTGAAGTTTTTGAATTTATGCAAATATGCAGAAAGCAACTAGTGAAAGGCTTAACAAAACTGTAGTGCTAAATGCCATATGACACTGGAGGTCTGCTAGGGCAGAAACTGCCATCATCCTCCCATATTTGCAATCCAATACAAACATGGCATTTGGCTGTTCAGAACCTTTCTGCTCCTAGAGAAAAAGATTCAAGGTGCAAATTATCACCCTGTAGCATTTGGTACTGCAATTGCACCTAACTCTGCAAGCCCTGTAACATAAAACAATAAGCACTCTAAAGAATTTCAAAGCAGACATGATGCTGTGGATATTTCCATTCATAGCATGGAGCAAACCAACCAAAGCTGCCAAGTGACATAATCTTCTTGAGAAGAGGTTGCTAAAAACTGAGTGCTTAATAAGGCTAAATGTAAAAGATCTATGTCTGTTTTTCCTCATGCTGATCCCTGCAATATGTCAACAGACTGCAAAATAACAGTCTTCACAAAACACAACTAAAACGTGCTCACTGGCCAAATGGGAAGAGTTATTTCAGTTGGCTCTGCAGTGGTGTCTAGCAGACACTCCCAGTGTTCTTAGCTAGCATTATTGGAGACAAAGATGATCAGCAGTGGAGGTGCTGGCTAGAAAAAGTTACAATCTCTGCCAGAGATCCTTGGAGGGATTTTGTGAAAAATAGTCATTCAGCTACATTTGAAAGGAAAGGAGGACAGCCCACTAAAGTATTCTTATTCGTGAATATTCAGTTGTGCAGTACATGTATGGCAAGGGGGCATGAAAGGCAGCCATCAAACCAGGCAGGGAGGAGCTTTTCTTCTTGGGTTCAATGGGAGACTCTATGAAAAGTAACCATTATTACAGCAAGATTGGTGCTGCTGTACTTAAACTACAACTCCTATCAGTTATAAGGAGCCAAGCAGCTCATCTGAGGAATGCCCATTTTGCATCTATGTTTTACATCTTCCTATATCCTTTCTCTGAGACCCCATCTTTCTGTTTTGCCTTTTTGCAGTGGACTTTCCCAGGGCTTCTGAGGTATCTAAACAATATAAGGCAGCCCTAATGCAACACAATAAATTCTTCACGTTTACTTTCATTATTTTTAGAAAAATAGCTCTTCAAACCTCATTGGAAGGCACTGTTGTTTTCACTGCCCACACCAACAATTCAAAGTTTTTATTCTTAAAGCATCCTGGGTTTACACTGCCCTCCATTTTCCTGCCTATGCAGTTTAGTAAATTCTGCTTTGGTGCCTGCAAAAGGTTGTCTATGGATGACTAAAAGAGTGCATTTAATTAAGAAAGCTGTGGATTAATAAAGGTTGCAGATAAAAATTGGGTAACTTGCTGCAGGTTCACTCTGAATTAGCAGGATGGAGTGCCTGGTAGTAAGAGTATTTTTGGATTTTTGGATTCAGCTGCTTTTCCATCCTATGCAAAGAGCTTCCTCCACCTCCAATAGGCAGTAGCTCATTCAGCTAAAGCTTTATACACCAGAGCTGTGAAGAACTGACATTACAAGACAAATGTGGACTGACTGTGCAGCCTGTGTTTGCTAGCGCTGTTCTGAACAGTGCCACAATTAATTGTATTTTATCTGTTCTTCATGAATGCTATCTTCCCTTTTCTCCAAAACAATTTGAGGCAGAATAGTGGTTACTGAGTTTGACAACAGCTGTGTGAACATAGAATGGTTTGCTTATGGGTTTGGAATGTACCCAGCATGAACTCAGAGACTTTGCGAGGGGTATTGGAACTACAACTTCAGTAACCTGCCATTCCTTTTTTATTATTTTTTTTAATTTTTTTTCTCTCCTCTTAAGGAAAACTACTCCTAGAATTGAGTTGTCTACTAAGTAATTTTGAATATTTCCTCTTCTGCTTTCAGCTGGATCAATTAACATTTTATAACTGCTCATTAATTATTTAAGGACTGAAAAGTCTCTCTTGAATGCTCAGCTAAATTAAACCGAAAATACTTTAAAACCAAGTAAATTTGGAATTGTTCTAGAGCCTCAGAAGTATTAGCAAAGAATTATTTAGGCTTTTTATTAAAAAAACTCACAAACCCAGCAAACACAGAATAACTATTTAGTTGATGTCTTCACAAACTTTCTGGACTTAATGACCAGAACATACTCAATATTTGTGACAATTTGGTTCACAGAGCTGATAGCATGGAAGCACAGGCTGTCTCCTGGCTTCATGCTGATACCATTTTTTTTTTCTCTCTAAAAAGTCCTTACCTTGCTAATATTTTTCTTTTGCTTGTTCTTGTTCTAAGAATTTGTCTTTTTCTTGTTCCCTAGGACATTATGACTATATTCATTACTTGAGTATTTTTAATGTTCTTAAAAGCTACTTCTGAAACTCAGTATTACTAGTGCAAGAAAATTTTAAATATCATTTTAATAGCATAAATTGGAGACAGTAATTGGGACAATCAGAAAATGCATAAGAAGCAAAAGAATATATAGTCAATGCTTGCTCTAAAACATCTCTAATGGTTGTGTTATCAGGATCTGTATTCTTAATAAAAGGACACAGTATGGGATAGAGCTGGTTTGTAGGACAGAAAAGGAACTTGATGGTTATGGAAAGCAGCTACTCTGGAGAAGCATGATAGTATCTATACACAGAACATTTAGGACTTCACTGGGGGAAAAAAAAGAAAACGTTTGGATTCTCTTACTGTCAATATGTCTTTGATTTCAGCCATCCTTTCTAGAAGACTTCAAATTTCAGCAAAATTCTATTAGCAATTCCTAACATGCCTCTTTCAAACATCTTTTCTGCTTACATTTAATAGCATGTGATGGTCAGATATCGTGTGCATAGTGATAGCTAATGGATAAGACATTACACAAAACAGATCTTGGTATTATCCCCAGCTCTGCTGCTGATTTACCCTGTAAAGCTTTTTCGCCTTTGAAATGCAAGTAACAATACTTATTCCACCTGAGAAAAGTACCTGAAAGGAAGACATGGAAGAAAAGTCTAACTTTTTAGAGCTCAACTTCTGTCCATAATTCCTTCACTTTTTTTCATCTTTCTCCTCCTTCTGTTAACCACACAATGGAAAGCAAAGGCTACTTCACTGAAATTCCCCACAAAAGCTGTTAAAAATTTAAAAGAGATCCAGACCCTTTCAGAACCAAAAGTCCCCAAACACTCTAGGGTACACCCTTTCTCTGTCTGTGCACAAACATTTATATATAGCTCATATACTTTTGTCTCTTTAATGCAACTCCTTTTTCCTACAAAGCACTTCCAGAAGTACTCATCTGTAAAAATCACTGCCCTGGAAGGCTCAAAAAAACTTGATCTCTACAATTCCTGCTCACAGACTTCCCCACGGAGTCCACCCACACAGCAGATACAGCTCCAGAGAACTTCAATATGTAAAATCATGGTTTATAGATTTGCTGTCACTTCTCAACTCTGTATTTTAAAATAATTCTTAGTTTTCCCCCTTTGGCTGGTATTAACAGTAGTGTGTGGATAAATTCTCTATTGATGTCTGCGACACCAGGCATTACAAATTTTCCTCTCTCTGAAAAGCATTTTCTGAATACTTTTCCAATTCAAGAAGGCTTATGTCATCATAACGCCTTTGTGTGTGTCTATTAGTTGCCTCCTTATGATCCTGTTAGCTGTTTTCAAATTGCAATCTAAGTCCTAAAGCTAATAACTTCCTCATGATTTACTAAAATAGGCTGCCAGGTAGAGGAGAGAAAATCCTCAAATTCCCCTTCCAAAGGCTGAAACTCAAGAAAACTCCTTTCCAAGCACAAAAGGATCTGCATTGACATCAGACAAGAGGAGTCCCTGATACAAGGAAAAATTTAAACAGAAGCTTTTATTTTCTTAGACATGGGAGAATGATGTAACATAAAAAGACAAGGTCACAGAGGCACTGAAAAACAGGTTTCATTTCACAGAACAACTTGTTTTTGAAAAAGGATGTGAAAACCAAAATATTTTCCTTAAATGAGGTTGCAACACAGTGTGTGTCTTCCCCAAGGAACTGTGTCATTCAATCAACCTGTACAATTCACTGAAGTCAATCAGAACTTGTTGCATCATTCCAGTGAGTCAGGCTTCAGCAAGAACTCAGCTTAGCATGGAAACAAGGCAGAAGTGAAGCACCACAGCTGCAGAGGATGTGAAAATTAAGAGAGCACCAGGCATTGACATCAATAAAGTTCTAATACTTTACAAACATTAAAAGCAGTAGTAGCTCAACCATCATGGTAATTAAAAAGAAATACAAGAATACCAGATACCTCCAGGACCAACTTGAGATGCCTTTATGTTTGCAACATTCCATCCTATGTTTCCAGCAAATAACTTCAATACATTTTCACATCCTTCAGTGACTGGGACAGGCTGCAGGTTTTCTACCGAGATACATTTGATTTTTAAACAGTCTCAACAAACTTCTTGCAATTTCTTCAGTTTTAAATGTGTCATTTTAGGGCAGTAGACAGACTGGAAATGACAATCCTACAAAAGGGAACAGCCTCAGCTCTGCTCTCTCCTTTGCAAAAACATCAGTGCTGAACATTGTGTCACTTTTAGCATCTAAAGCTGCATTTTTTGTTAACTGCCTTCTGAAATGTAACTCATCTTGAGAAAGTAAGGGTTTAGAAAAGAATACCAATGCCTGAGAGGCCAGAGAGGGGCATATGAAGCACCTTTGATTATCTGCATTAAAAATGAAATTAGATTAGAAGGATTAGACACAGCAATTCTTTTAACTGCTTATTGTGCAATAATAAGTAAACCAGGAAATTATTGGAATAACTGAGACACCTCAATGTGCAGTATTCTGTAATAGAATCTTCAGTAGCAAACCTTTGGAAATCTACATTTCAAAATAAAATCATCCCTCTAATTTTCTTATTATTCATTCTTGTATTGATAGTGACAAGGATTCCAGTATGCCACTGGCCTTCCTATGTCAAAGAGCACTGTTTCAATGTGCACTTTTGACCTTTGTGGCCTTTTTCATCTATCTGAAAATTCATTCAAGTCCAGTTAATTTGAAGACAGGAGAATTTGTAGTTTCCTGCAGACCACAACTTTACCTTCAGAACACGTGCCAAGGGTTGGGCTGCTGCCAGCAGAAGTCACCCAGGTGTGTTCTCTCATTAGCGGGGTTCCTTTTACTCTGTGAGTTGGAAGTGATGTGGAACTGAGATGAAGGGACTGATTATTTTTCACTTATTTTAATCTCTCATTTTCTATAGGAGGTTTGTGAACAGGAAGCTCTTCTGTAGAGATATAAAGGCAGAATCATGGGAAGAAATGAAGGAAAGAGGAAACTGAAAGCTCCATCCTCTTGTATATAAGACTGAAGACAGTTTCTGCAGTAATCTGAGCACTTGGATAAGGTTCATGTTTGCAAAATACATTATTTAGGAATAGGCAGAAAAATTTCAAGTTTCTATTTTGAGGTAGAAATTGCTCTTTTACAATACTGAAGCCAACAGTATATTCCAGTATATTTTATCCTGAAATTTCAAACATACTTGCAACTGACTATTTTTCTTAGTTTCTGTGAGGTGAACAATTTCCTTGACTTCACAAGTTACTTGAGAAAGAAGAAAGCAATATGTGGTTATTCATTTGACAGATATTACTAGTGTTGACATTATACTTTTAAATCAACAGGTTTTATTTTTCTATTTAGGGTTTAGACTGATACATAAGCAACAATGCTGTAAAAATATGTAAATACACACTATAAATAAAATCTTAACATATTCTGTGGTTTTTTTAAAGAACAAACTTGACATATTTTCCAGTAAGTTTGTGACACGGGAAAAATACATCTTATAAGAATGTTGATTTTTTTAGATAGAGTAAGTTGACCCAACAAATTCCAGTAAATCTAAGATTTTACAAGAATTCTCAGAGTCAAATCGTAACCTAAAGTTCAAACAGCAACTTATAATGTGTGAGTGCACTATTCATCAAAACCACTCTATGTGTCTGGTAGATGCTGATACCGTCAAACTAGGCTGACAGAAAACTCTGAGTTGTGTGGAGGTGACCCTTGGTGTGCACTGCAAAAAATTCTGCCCCTGCACACATGGGAGTGAGCACAGGGTAGAATAAGGGGGGACAGAAACAGCTCAATTTGAGCTGGAGGTCCAAACACAGATGTTCTGCTGCTGCTAACACATCCTGGAAGAGATGTGCCCTGAACATAGATGTGAGAAGGGAGCTGGGAGCAGCTTCTCAGGTATAATGACAGGAAAATAACTCTTCAACTGTAGAAAACTCATACTTTAGAATGAGAAAAGGTGTTTCACTATCTGGAAGTATTACAGCAAAAGGACAGAAAAGACAGATTTATACATCATGCTTCAAGAAGGGTGTTATTTATCCAGACCCCAAGCTTATCTGTAGGAAAGCTGGATACTGTTTATATGCAGAAACCTCTGTTTTAACACAAATGACATTCTTGAATGTGGCCCCATTTTCCCTTCCTCTCCACAGATGATAACAAAAAATAGAATAACAGAAATATGAGTAAAGATTGCGTGCTACAAAGCTTAAGCTGATCTAATGAAAACCTCACAAGACTGACGTAAACACTAAATCTGTTGTTAGAACAGCACAAACAATAAAACAGGCAGTTAACAATTACACTGAACTATGAGGTTTTTTGAGCATTGAATAAAAAAGAACACACACTGACTTTTTAAATGGAATAGCATATGGGAAAAGGAAGTATTTTGATGATTAGAAAAAGAGGAGGCTTGTAGCACCTATAATAGAAGGAGATCTTAATTGCATCTAGGTAGCAGCTGAATCTAAGTCTCTAAAACATTACTGGAAACATGCTTGATGAGCAGTGAAATATGACAGTGATGCATTTATCCAGATAGCTCTCTTCACTGAAGCCTTCACCATAGCACTGTCACAGCAGAAGATGGTACAGTATTTTATTACCAAACCTCAACAAGGAGTAACTTTAATACTTGTGAACAAGACTCAGTTTTTGTCATCTGTTTTACTCCATCTGTTTTACAGTCTTTTCTGTTTGATTTTGCTGTTATTTATAACCCTGCAAACTGTTCCAAATCCCCACCAGTTTTTGACTGTTCTGGCCAAGTTTCTTCAAATTCTTTTTTCAACAGGAGAATTCCGAGGTTTAATAGGTTTCTCATGACCGTTTCTTTGCTCTATGACTCCATGAGGGTCATATTCTGCAGTGGGAACTGCATGCTTTGAAAAAGGGGGTACAAAAGGTAGACAGGGAAAGAGCAAAAGTGTAAAATTTGGAATTGCTGCACATTTTGTCTTGAACTGAAAAGCAAAAATAAAAAAAGCTGCGTGTGACAGATTCCTTGAGAGTTTGCATATTTGGGTTTTATTATTTTTTAAATTATTCTCATTCACCATCCATGTTTTTGTGTGGACTATGCTGCACACAGTGTCAATAAGCTTACTACCTTTGCTTCAGCATTGTAAAATCATAGTATGCTCTAGAAAATGCAGGAAGAAAATACTTTCGTAAGAGGTTCTGTCTCTTACCTAAGAAAGATCTTGCCAGATATTTATTGATTCTTGCTTCAGCTTTATGCTCACTAATCTGTCCTGCTTCCTTCTATTGAAAACATCTTATGTTCCTTTTCTACATCCCATTATATTAGAATAAGTGTGTCCATCATGTAAATTTGTAAGTGGTTTATGTGCTTATACCTGGAGACATTCTTGGATGTTGGTCATACATACAGTTTGAAAGCAATTCACAAGTGGTGATAATAGCATACACAGAGGTATATATTTCAGTGGGAATGCAGGCAAGCAAAGAGGTGTATATATACATATCACAGACAAAATTTACAAGAACTTTAACATCATCTCATGTTAAAAAAAACCAACAAAACAAAAACCAAAAACCAAAACAAAACCAAAAAACAAACAACAAACCCCCCCCCCAACAAACAAACAAACAAACAAAAACAAAAAACCAAAACAGCCACCAAAGCTGCCCTACTGCTAGGAGGGGAAGGAGGGACTGAGGTTCCCCTGCTGCCTCCCAGCGCTCAGCATCCTGTAAATATATGTAAGATAGAAGAGTACTTGCTTTCTTAGGAAGGGTATGGTAAATCCTTTCTCCATAAAAATATTTTTATCAGATTCATAAATAATTGAAAAAATTTACCCTGTATCAATAATAATTATTCATTGCTCATTCCTTTACACAAAAATGACCACAGATAAGCAAATAAAGGAGTGATATGACTTTCAAGTGAATGGCAAGTTCTCAGTTGTCAGACTTTCTAGGAAATATCACACTTTTCTTACACATCAAGATATAAAACTGCTTCTATTAGTACAAATACCAATATATCTGAAACAATTTACTATCTCTATTAAAAGAGACAAATAATCTCGCTTATATTGATGTTATGCTGCTGCTTCAAAGCAAATCTACACTTTGCTAACTCCTAACTGATAGCAAACTCCTAACTGACTGGATTGGTCAAGTGGTAATAAACTTCCAAGGTTCACATTTACACTTTGGACCATCAGTTCACAACCTACAGTCTGAAAATCATTGAACCTTAATGATATTTTCTCTCACAAAACTCTTCTAAACTATGCATGACTACTCCAGTTGGGTTGTACTGAAGGTAAAAGGTTCACTGGAGTCAGGATCAAATAGCTCTCATGGTTTGGAGAAACCATAAACTTATTAGCTTTTCCTACAATGCTGAGGATAGATTAATGCATAAACCCACACACCACATGGTTCCATGTGCCAGTTGCCCAGGATTTTAAATGCTATTTTCATAACTGTCTTGGCCAGCTGGTAATGTTTCCTGGGAAGTAATCTCTGAACAGACACAGGTATGCTTGCAAGGGAACACTGCCAAAACATTTGCTATTCCCATTATTCAAATAGTTTTTTTCCCAAGTACATTATCTTTCATTAGCAAAATCATCTCCTTTGCACTCACATGGTCAGTGCATCTGTCTCATTCTATTTGTGCCTCATTGAGAAAAATCCCCACATTTTGGTGTCTTGCCAAATAAAGAAAAAAAAATAAAAAGAAAAAAATTGGGGAATATACTAACAAAACCAAGAAAATTAATCCCTGTTGGCATTAAAAGTACGAGCATATTTACTAAGACTATACTGTGTCCTCTGACATAGGGTAGGAGGTTTGAAATGGAAGGAATGGCTTTTTTCTGAAAGTGAACATTATTTGTGCAATTTTTAGAGGTTTTTATGAGGATTAAGAGTCCACAAAGCAGATACAACATGGGGACGTAATCAGCTGTAACACTGAATCTCACAAAGTGTAGGCTTTTATTTATGCTGAATTTCACTTTGTACAAGGGATCCTCCTGCAGACCTGTTGGGGGTTGATTTTTTTCCCTTTTCTTTCTGTGGAATTTTTCCCATTGTTATGCTAAGAATTTGGGGCTACATCCTGGCTCAGATAGCTAGTAACGGTTTCTCTCGAAGGGGATGGGGAGAGGAGGAACATCGGAAAAGGAGAGGGGTGGCAGGGGCCTGCTCTCTCACTCTCTCGCTTGCTCATCGAGTCGGAGGAAGGCGGCTGGTGCTGCTACCTAGCACCCTTCCCGCAATCCCAACGCCAGGAGCCACGTTCCCTTCTGTCAGACATCGCACTGCTGCCTTCCCTCTTCATCCTGCCACCTCCGGGCACTCTGCCGAGCACCACAACCAACGCCGTGAGGGGGGAGTCTCCCCTCCATCCCCCTCTCACACCTGGGCCGCCGCTGCCGCCATCACCCAGCCCCCTTCAGCTGCACAGGACCTGCCCTGCCCACACAGCACCGGTAACTGAGCGCAGGGAGAGGGAGCCTGGGGCCACAGAGGACTGGAACGGAGTTATACTGTTCTGTTTTGTTGTCAATTTTTATAGCTGTTGTTGTTTCTGCTGTTTGCCTTGTTAGATATATTAGTAAAGAACTGTTATTCCTATCCCCATATCTTTTGCCTGAGAGTCCCTGATTCCGAAATTATAGTAATTGGAAGGGAGGGGGTTGCACTCTCCATTTCAGGGAAGGGGCTCTTGCCTTTTCTTTGCAAATACCTGTCTTTCAAACCAAGACCATATTCAATATGTACAAACATACACCAGCACTGAGGCTTCAGATTATTGTGGCCAGGGGACTGTTGGTTGGACCTGGAATGCCACAACCTTCCTAGAGAGAGGTCTCACAAGAGACAGCCTTCTAGGTGCACTGGCACTTCTCTTTGGCCATTGGGTAACCTCAGCAAGGGCGGAGCAGCCTGTGGCTGCAAGCGATCAACTCTTATCACTGAATTTCAGCTCATGATTTCAGCTCTGCCTTGCAAGGTTATCCCAGGACGACTCAGGGACAGAGAGACAGAAGCATCATATGGCTGTTCCACAGAGGTAGTCTTTATTGTCCAGCAGCTCTGTGAAGGGGGCCAGGGATGATGGCTGTTCCTCGGGGGTTTTCCCCTAGCAACAACTTTACTGGTTTACCTGGGTAATAGTGTGGCTGTAAATTAATAAGTGAGACGGGTACAATGGTGTGCCAGAGATATCCTTTAATCCATTCGTCTGTGAAGCAGTATCCAAAAGTGATGTTATTCCAAGGACAGGCAGTGACCAAAGACGGGGGTCAAGGGATCGAGTTCACAATACATAGGGAATACCTGAGGGCAAAGCTCCAATCCTGAAGGACTTCACCTTCTATGGCAAAGGTCTCAGACCAACTGAGAATCAGGGCTAGGAATAATTAACATCTTTGCAGTGCCTGGTTTCCCAGGGTCTCAGGTTTATGTCTCCTATTTCAGTTGATTCAACTACCACAGAGGCCTCCCCGCCTGAAATGGGGAAAAGCTGGGGTTTTTATGGGGAAAGCAAGGGTGGTACCAAAGGGGGAAGGACCAATGGGTTACAAAGAATCAACATGGGCACGAAAGTGTGGTGGGATAGCTGAAGCCCTTGGGATAGCTCACCATGGCTATGGAGAATGTGCCCATCAAAGGGGTATCTCTCCAGGGGAGAGTTAAGGTAAGGTATATTGAACTCCACAGCCTATTCACGGGACATTCCTCCAGGCCAGAGCCATGGCAAGCTTATTTCCACAGCCTTTTCAAGGGACATCTCTCTAGGGGACAGCCAGGGCAGGCCCATCACCCTCCACATCAGATCATGACAGTAAAGCACAACTGAACTCAGATCCTGCCTCTTACAGATTTCCTAAATACTGTGAGAAAAATTAATTAACCACTTGGTTGAAAACACAATGATATCTTCTTTTCCACAGACTGTGATTAGAATCTCTTCAATAGCAGGATCTTGCAAGTCCATGTTTGTATGATGTTTAATATACTGCCTGCCCTGACTCAGGCAAACCCTCTGGGGTGTAATGTATGTATTGTTTGGAAAGTATTATTACGGAACCACAAATGGGAACATCAGGAAAAAGGTATTGATTGCAGTTGTCACATCTTCTCTAAGCCATTTGGATGTGTTTAGCATATGCCAAGTTAAATATATAAAAGGACTTTACAAAATCCATATGACAGTGCTTGAACAAACTCTTTGGCAGTTAACTTAGAGCTGCACTTGTTTTTCATGGAATCTACAGCATTAGCTCCAGATCTGCAAACCAGATTGAAGGACATTATGGGGTCACATTTTAATGACTGAGTCTAATTTTCAGGGAGAAAAAATTTTCGTTCTACACATTTTCCTGAGCTGTAGTATTTGAACTTATGTGTCCTTTGCCTTCACGTGTTGCTGTAAGAGCTTTGTGCATTCAGCTGTTATTTCAGCTGACTACAACACACAACTGGCAAGAGGAAACCAGTGCCTACCAGTCTGCAGTTTAGCAAAATCTGAGATTACATTTGCTATCACCAGAAGAATTTTTATCCCAAAAGTGATAGTTATCTCTGGTAGGTACTGCCCTCTCTCTTAAAATATGAGTGGCTGAGGCTTATCCAGCAAGGCCAGAAGTGACATGCTCAGTGCTGGAGCCATAAAAAAGACACGGTTAAGACACTTAACCCATTCTAAATAAAGAGTTTGAGGAGGGACCTTTTCACTTTCCAAGTTCTTGAAAGCAAAACTAAGTCTCAGGCTTTTAAGTCTATTTGATCTTTTGCTAGAACTTCTGTAATTGATTTATTATGTTTTCCCTTATTTTTCCCATGAAGTAAACAATACTAATCTCCCTACTACCTCTTATCCTCAAGGAAAAGTCTCCATTTACTCATTAATTTGGCAAAGAAATTAATTTTCTGTGCCAAGAAATTAGTCTTGTGAACATGCTATGGATATTTCTATATAATCACAAGGCTGCAAAACCAACCAACTAGAGGAAAATCATTTTGCATCATCAAATGCTGATTAAGCTAATGAAAACTTTGACAAACAGCCATATGATGGCATGAGATTAACTGCCTTGTGTGCTTTTTCTAGATATTTTTCCTTTGTAATTAAGAGTAAGTTTATATGTCACAAAAATTATATGAAGAAATGAAGTGAAATTAAATTAATTTTACATTGCAGTTGAAAGTGCAAATGATACTCTTTTGATACAAATTATAGTCTTTTTTCCAGGACCACCCTTGGTACTTCAGAAGCAAAATTTAATTAGAATTTTACAGGGGGTTCTAATACACCAAATTGGTGTATTTATTTATTATTGGTATTATTTATGAAGACAGTAGCTGTAGTGCTAGACAAAAATTTAGTCTCTTATTGTTCTTCAGAAAATCTCTCTTATATTCTATATATGTGCCCAGATCAAGAGGATTTTAGAACCATCAAAACAAACTGACACAAAAGTGCATCGACAGTGTCAATAGAACCATATTGTGACGAGAACTGTTCTTAAAATAAATTTCTTTTTCCCTTTTTCTCAAAAGTTACCACGCTTTCAGGAATCTACAAGGATTTATACTGATCAAAAAGATGAACTCACAGGGTGAAATTCCAGCAATGAAGAAGACCTACCAGTAAGTAGGATAGTATCTGCCATGTACGTTTGCAAATCGAGTGGCTTAGCACTAAGGGAAAGTGGAGAAATGCACTTTTGTGTGATCTAGTTTCAGACGTATTCCCATGGGAGTGATAGCATAGGGTTAAAATGTTTCTAAAAATCATGGGAATTGCATACAATAGATTCAGGGGGGTGGAAAGGAAGATTGGGTCTGGTAGGCCTGGGAAAGGGAACTAGGCCCTGGGAACGAATATTGAACTTTGTTTTTTCTAGATCATGTGAAGCTACACCTGTGTAATCATCATATGATAAATGACATGATTGTTAAATGTAATGATTGGTAATTGAGTATGATTATTGCTTAATCATAATAAGAATCATGAAAAACAATGTAATCGTAACAAGAATCATGAGAAAGAATATTTGGGGGGGCCTAATGAAAATTACAAGAATGCATGCTTGGATAAGATCAATGTATACAATAGAATAATACGGGTTTAATAATTAATATATAATTATACAATGAAAACGGTATAAAAATATGTTCAGCTCGGATCCGTGTCAGAGTCAGATTTGGGTCTGCACCCCTGATTCCCAGAGCTCTTCAATAAAGCACCTGCATATAATCATTCTGTGATTATGTGTTTTCAGTACTCTCAGGAGGTCCTGGCTTCTTAAAAAATTTTCCTAATACTTGTTTTGCAACATATGGTTTGTGAGTATTCAGAAGAAAACAGTATGACCTGTAAATAAATGCCATTTTTAAGAAGGACCATGTGTGCAATTAGGAGATTCCCCAAAGAGCTAGGAGGGGTTTAAAAGCTACTCCAGTGCCTTTGGGCTGCAAAGCTTGGCACAGATTGAACCAGAAGATTATTTAGATTAATGGTGCCTGGGAGGCAGAAAGAGAGAGAGAGAGAGAGGGAAAGCACTGGCGATGCTCAGCAGCACTGTTGCAAGGTGTCCTGCCCAAAGCCCCACAGGAGACTGAGCTACACTCTGCTTTTAGGTGTGACAAGTATTTCTGCCTATAATACTCTGATTATGTGCAAGCACTTCAGTTCTTGCTGCCATCAGTGCTGTTGGCAAAATATTCTGGGCACTGCCTGGTCCATAACAGGCTCTGTCACAATTACTGGAGTTTAGGAAACTTCTTGTACCTGTGCAGCACCTTCCATCATTCCCTTCTCCAGTCCTCAGTATCATTACTTGGACTGTTGGATGACTAAAGAGGTGGCAGGAGAAAAAAATTTACAGTCATTCTCAACAGAAATACGATGATACCATCTAGAGAACAATAAATCACTTTATAACTTATTCTAATCTAATATAAAACTAATTCTATTCTTTGATTTAGTCTTTTTTATTGCGAGTTAGAAAGTAGTTCAAATACTCTACTGGCTTCTATTCCATGCAGGCTTCTACTTCTTTGCCTAAGACTCAAATACCCCCAGGAGACCTTACCCATCTCTGACTTTTTTTTTACCTTATTCCTAAAGGGAGAGAAAAAAATATGAATTCAGTACAGAACTGAATTTCACTGTTTTACATGATATTTCTCCCTCCTTCCACAGGCATCTCAATGGAAGTATGAACCTCAGCTCCCATAAGCCTAGACTGTACTTGGTGCTGTTTGCTGTGCACTGTCCCCCTTCCTCTCATGTAACTCATCTGGCACAGTGATTTCACAGTCCATGTGAACAACTTTGCAAAGTATTTATCCTGGGACTGGTTTCAGCATACCTGAAAGGTAATCTGTACCTAACTTCTTCCCAGCTGAAAGAACACTTCAGTCTCCATTTCCAATCATTTGGGTTTTTTACCCTGCGGTGAAACTCTGTAGTATAATTAGCAATTACATCTTATAACAGATAATTTCTATGATGGCTATTTCGCCACTGAAACTAGATTAATTCACTTATTTAGAAAATGTATCAGAAGTATCAGAATTCTGAAAAAGCCCAGGCAACACTGACTCGGACTGGCAGTGAACCAGTGGCCAGACATGACAGCTCCATAGTCACCATAATGAATGAATTTTTGAGTATTACTATATCCTTCTTTTTGAATGTCTTCAAGAAGCTCAGTGAATACTTATATCCAATAAAAATTACATTCAAGCTTTCAAAAAGGCTTATTTTACTCTGAAACAGACTTTGTGAACATGTCACTGGAAATGCACATTTCTTCTGGTTCCCTGATTCAGTTATCAAATTTACCCCAGTGAGAGCTGAAATAAATGCTTTTTCCTCTAAATGCCAGTCAGGAGATGACAGATTGTACCCACAGTCCAAATTATTTGTGAGTTCAATTTTGTGATGATTGCTGTTGTATGGTCAGCTTTAGGCTTGATTTTGAAAAGAATCTTTTTTTAAAGAAGCAGAGTAGCACCTTCAGCATATGTCTAATTTGAAAGCTATCCTCCTCTCTCCTTAATTCAGCCAGGTTTAAGCACATGACTCAAATTGGCTCTTGCTGAAATGTCTCATTGATCTCCTTAAAGAAACAGTTCCAAATGCAAAAGCTACTTTTTTGTTCTTCTAGACTATACTTTTTGTTACATTTTATTACTTTTTATTACTACTTATTTATTACATTAATCGCATCTTGTGATGATGTTATACTGGAAATACATTGTGGTTTGACACTGGTCAAATGCCAGGCACCCACAAGAGTCATTTGCTTACCCTCTTGTGCTACAATTCGGCAGAGGAGAGGGGGAAAAAAAGAATTAACAAAGGGTTCATGAGTTGAGATAAGGACTAGGAGAAAAACACTCTAAGGGCAAAATAGGTTCAAATTTAAAGGTATAAAGTAAATGTATTATTAACAGACTCAGAGGGGGATAATGAGAAGGAAAATAAGCCTTTAAAACACCTTTTTCCCCCCCAGCCCCTCCCTTCTTCCCACTGACAGAGCAGGGAGACAGGGGGTGGGGGTTTTGGTCAGTTTGTCATTTGAGGTCTTCTGTTTGCTCAGGGAGAAAAGTCTGTTCTTTGCTATGCCATGAGTCCCTTCCACAGGCAAACAGTCTTCCCAAAACTTTTGCAGCATGGGTCACTTGTCCACAGGGTGCAGTCCTCTAAGGATATGCTGCTCTAGTTTGGAAGCAAGGTCCCTCTCTCACCATCTCTGGAAGCAGCAGCCCTCTCTCTATTTGGGCCTCCCACTAGTTCGTAGTTTTTCTCTGGCATCCACTTGCTCTGGCATGAGCATTTGTCCCACGGGCTGTGAGTGGATCTCTGCATCCTCCATGGACTTCCTGCAATACAGGGGGACAGTTTGTTTTACTATAGTCTTCACTATGGCTTGCAGAGGAATCTCGGCTCCAACACCTGGAGCACCTCCTCCTCCCTCTTTATTTTCCACTGCCCTTGGTGCAATCATGTTGTTTTCCCTCTCACGACCTTACTTCTCCTCTACCTAGAAGAAAAGCTGCTGCTCACAGATACCATTGTCAACAAGTTCCAATAATTCAAAGATTCTTGCAAGATCCCACAGTGACGAGAGGTTGATTTTGTGCAGGTTCCATGTCAGGGAGTCGCTTGCCACGTGCCCACTGCCAGCCAGGAAGCCCCACCGCCATCGGGCAGGCAGTGGTGGCTGCTGTGGCGCTGTCACTATTTAACGCCTTTCTTCATTGCAGGGCAGCGGGAAGGAGAAGCCGCCACCACCCCTGCCCTTCCACCCACAGCGCGGCTGGCTAGGTGTGGCTGGGCAGGCAAGGCTGGCCACGGGCTGTGCCAAGATGGCGGCAGCTGCCGTGCATTGCCGTGCACTGCACCAGGGACGGCCCCCAGCAGCAGCGCCTTGCCACCCCCGGAAACAAACTGCCTGCACTGTTTTGATTTTCTTCTTAAATATATCATCACAGAGGTGTTACCAGCCTCTCTGATTGGGCCAGCAGCATGTCCATCTTCAGAGCCATCAGGGATTGGCTCTGTTGGACATGGTGGAAGCTTCTAGCAGCTTCTCACAGAAGCCACTTCTGTGGCCCTCCCCTGCTTCCAAAGACAAGGCTGTGCCAAATCAACACAGATAGGTAATGAATGAAAACTAATTAGGCTCTAACTGCAATTGGGCCAGCAATTGCTTTAATTGATACTAAAATATATAAGTAGGAAAGTATTTATTTTGATCAAGATACTTTGTAGATCATTAGAGCAGGAGTTTGCAGGACAGGAATTTAGCAGGTAAGGGCTTTTTCTTTTTAACAGAGTAAGAAAGACAAAAGAAGGCTCTCTAGTTAGTCATTGCTATTTCAGCTTTTTCCTTCTAGCTGTTTTATCTGTTTAACTTTATCTGACAGAAAAGTTTTAACCCTTCATTTAGCGAACCAGAATAGAAATAATGGCTTCCATTTTGTTCAATTTAATCGTGTGGTTTTAATTATTCTATTTTGCTTTTGTTCAACATATATTATCAAGTCTAATGGGCCAGATTCTCAGTGGTTGAGCAGTAGGCATTTTTTTCAGTTTTAATCTGATTTTTAAGGAGTAAAATGAAGCCTCTTTATCAATAGAGCCCATTTACAACAGTGCTTGTTTTTATTAGAGACAAAATCTAAGGATTCATGATTTTTAAAATTCGTAGGTTACTGTTACTAAGAAATCTGTGTGGAAAGCATCTAATGGCTTTTGCGTGCTGAATACTGCTACTGTTTAGAAATGTGTAGTACTTTAGAAATAAAAAATATCTCTGACTTTTTTGCAAAAACTTCTTGGACCCCTTAGACCGTGTATATTCTTCCCTTAGGGAAGAAATTATTCTGGTTGTCTGAAATTTGTATTGTTTCATGTGAGATAATTGCAAAGCACTATTATTATTTCTAGTAGTAGTATGCTACTTTCAATAATAACATCCTAGAATAATTGTTTTCTGTAACAGAAATAATAGAATCAATAGGCAAATAAACGGTATTTCACTGGTGTTTTAAATGTGTACTTTTGAACTAGACTGTGTAGAGTCTAGGGGGATTTTTTCCCCAGTGAGGCAACTATAACAGTAAATCTGATTGATAATGTAATTTCAAATTGTATCATTTATATCTTAATATTTCATAGGTGGATACAGCTGCTATCCTATCTTGGCAAACACACCACCTTTAACTTCTGGAGACTTAAAAGGTGTGACCCAATATGAATATTTTATCAGTCTAAATCAAACTTCTTTCTTTTTTAGTTTAAATGTTATAAGTGCATTGATTGTTAAGCCCGTGAAATGGTCTATTATACCACCAAGATGAGGGAGAACATTTGTAAAAGCTTCAGCTTGCTCCTGTGTTTATAAAGTACTTCAAAGTAAATGCAGCTGACGTACATACCACAGTAAAGCATCAGTTTAACTGACTTGTACAATGAATAAAAAAAGAAATATAATATGGATTTTTGAAGGTGGCATAGAAGTTACTTACAAAAACAGAGGCTTTTAATGATTTAGGTGGTATAAAGATGTATCTGTTTTTGAAATGGCCTGGCTATTCATAATTTATTAATCTGAGGAGGCTAAACACCCCCTAGGTCAAGTGAGTTTTTTGTAACTTAGGAGTGCTCATTGGGAGATGAGTTTCTGAGCTTACAGGTTTGAGTACTGGCCAAATAAATGTGCATTTGCATGTTAAAACTTGTACTGGTTATGAAAATTTACATATGCCACACATCTTTGCCTGCTACCATGTGCCTTGCAGTGTCCATATGCTAAGTGTGTTTCTACATGGTAAGCAGTGTCTTGACTGAAACAAGCAACTGCCATTAACTTTCGTTATTGTCAAAGGCGCAAAAGGTTCCCTTTTCTGTCAAAACTCGAACCCAATTGATAAACTAAATCAGATATTAAATAAATCCAGCATACTGTCCAGGATCACTTAATGAAATAGTCAACAATGACCTTTGTGCTACTGGGAAGTAAAATGAAATGGGTGAAGACAAATCATACATAACTTGCTAATGATGGATTTCTGTATGTAAGTATTGTTGTTGGATTACAGGGTGTTCCCTCTTTCTTGATTGTTAGAAACAAAGAAAGTGTGTTAAAACCAGTTGAAATTATAATGGTTCCCATCTACAGAGCAAAACAGTGAAAATAACTGTGCTCAATTTTCCACTAGTTAATGACTGAAAACATTTTTTTTCTCAAATACTGAGTTCATTAATCTAACTGGTTTCTATTGTCCTATAACAAGATGTCTAAGCATGTGTATAAAGGATGTTGTGTTTTTGGTCCTGACTATTATTAGTGGCAACTGTTTGGTTTAGGGAAGTATTTGTAATTTCTTCTCTGACATCCTGTTATTGATTCCTGGCACCCTGTATTTGTATACTGTGTGTAGTTTCTTTAGATATTTTTCAACTTTTCACTCCACTGCATCTTTCTTACGGGATTTCAGAAGAAAAAGCAAGATTGTAAGATTTTTTTAAGACAAGTAAACTAGCAACATTATCATCTTGAGTTTGTCAGAAAAGGGTTGAATCTCATGAAAATGACGATAGGAAAGCTGAGCTTCATTGATTGCTCTGAAGACCCCTGCAGACAGTGTCAAACAATACTTCTCTGATAGCTGCTTGTTTGATTTGGAGTCATTCACTTCTTTCCTCTGTGCAGGTAAACATGACAGTTGTGCTGTTCTTATTATAGGGTGAAAAGCTCTGAAAAAATCCACAGTCGTATGCAATTATGTTCTATCCTGTCCTTGTGCATTTATTGCTCTGGTTTATTTAAGTTTTTGATAGATGTTATTTTTCCCAGTCTCAAACCTATTTTATGTATAAAAGTTCCTTAGTTCATTCAAATTTGACAAAATAGGCTAGTGTTTAAACAAATTTTTTTCATTCTTGTTAGTCAGCATTAGTACTACTTTCTGTTTCAGAATTTGGAGTCAATCTAAAACATGCATCCTGCTAAAAGGAAATCTTAGAATATGCTTTTCAACACCTTTAAAGCTCATTTTCCGAATTTTATTTTTTGCCTATAATGTGCTAAATTCTTTATAATTAAGGCATGTTTAGTGGTTCTATAGTTACCATTCACCCACTCCTTTCCTCAAAATATCAAACCCAAGGAGCTGCTGCTGTTGAAAGAATGGGGTCCCATTCTTTCCTTAATGGATTGTGACATTTTTAAACTTTATCCATTGTGGGATGAATTTTAATTTTTCTTTTTAAAGAAAACAAACAAAACCCCCTACAGCAATTGCTAAAACTTCTTTCATGCACAAACTTTACACCAGCAACTTCTTCAGAGGTGGCAGTTGGCTTAATATAATGAGACACTTTCTGCATGCTTCTACTCTAAGTGACATTGAATTGCTGGGATATTGGCAAGCCTGTCCAGTAGACACTCAGCTTCTCTTCCTCTCATTCTAGTTCACTTCACTTATGCTGAGTGTTCTGTTTTCTCTTGTCATTTGAGAATCTCCTATTCAATGGAAACCTCCTTTTGAGACTAATTAAAAACAAACTAGGTATTTTCTTTGAAGCAAATGTGCTATAAAGAATTGTGCAGTCTCATTAGTAATAAAAAGATGTCTGCCTTGCCAACTGAGGTTTTTGCAGCTGATTTTAATGTAGTTATGATATTTAACAACTGTATATATTGAAAATTGCTTTTATTGGTATTCTCCATGCTACTTTTCTTTGCATACACCATTCCATACCCATAATTACTGCTGTTTTGGTAAGGTGATGAACAAGTCCTGAAATGAACCCTGTCTCATGTCTTACACTAATTTAATATACACTGATAGGGTAACAATATACAGATTTTCATAGTCACATTCAGAGTTCTTGTTGATGCCATGATGCTGGATGCTGTAGATGCACATTACTTGCAGGTAGGGTGGGTATAGGTTACTCTCTAGATGTGGTACAGAACCATAGATTTCTTTGCCTTGTGTCCAAATGTCTCATTTACTTTTCATTTTCTGGGTTTTTTGTTTGTTTGTTTTGTGGTTGTTTTTGTTGTTTGTGGGTTGTTTTTTTTTTTTTAACAGGAAGGCTTATATTATTTTAACACTAACCTGTGACAAAATAAAAAATTGCAATGATTGATGGCACATAAGACTATGAGGGAAACTCTGCTCAGCTTTCTTGTATTGCAAACCAAACCGCTTTATTTCCATTAGCTCTACTCCAAGAATGTAAGTCTTTGTAACAGTGAGGCCAGAGGAGAGCTAGTATGTGTGGAGGGCTTCAGGAAACAAGTCACCATAATCTTTTGTTCATTACAGTCTTTCTAGTTGCACAATTTGCAGTGCATTCCTTTCTGCTGGCCATTAGTCTAAAATTACTTGTTCCTTTTGACAACGTGCCACTTGTGTTTGCTTCTTATGATTGTAAAACACTTCTTAGAGCCATTCTGAAAAATAATTTTATCCATTCTCTGTTTCAGCTGCTGAGATGTTACTCCTGTGTGCTAGCTAGTATTTTTTAGCAGTAGGAAAATCTACACGAGGGAAGAAGGGATTCATATTTAGTAAAAAGAAAAATAAGTAGAAAATGTCAGTTTTTGAGGGAGAATAAACATTTGAAGCCATGTAAAGTCTGTTCTGATTTGCTGGTTTCCTGAATTACTGTTCACAGAGTGAACAATGAAGTGGCACATTTTACTCTAAATTATTCATCATATTTGAAATGAAAATGCACTGCAAAAAGCTTGAGAGAAACTAAGCAATAAGATTTAGTCAATAATGGTTGAGTGATAAACTTGGAGAAATCCTTAAGAAACACCAAAATGGGCTGTAAATTCCTGTTACCAGAGAGAACCAAGATCCCCATGCTGCAGTGCTGAACATGCTGGAGCAGCACTGAAAATACAAGACTATTAGACATTACCAGCTAAGTATATAGAAATAGGAAAAAATAATTATGCCACTTTTCTTATAGACAAGGAAAAAGCTTGTATATAATTGTCAGAACATCTCCAGATTTAGCAAATACATTTTATAATGCTACTATCTGGAGTTTTCTGATTTCTTTCACATGAAAGCCTGTGCTAACTTCTCCCTCCTGTTATCTTTCCTTTCCTCATCAGTTCTTCAAATTTTTGCTGTAAACATGTGTCTTCTGCCTTTTTATTTGTAAAGTATTTAATTTTGCAAGCTACTTGGGACAATAGTTTTTATATGAGGGGCTGTTTGACACAGTGTGGCTTTTTATGCCAGATGGCATTATTCAGTCTCTGCTTTAGTACTGACAGCCTTCTACAGGCAAAGACGTATTTAAGATGGAAATTTTTTTGACATACTAAATAGAAGACTAAAGTTGAGCAAGTTTAACTCATACAAGGTAAAGAAATATCTATTTCAGCTTGTGGTATTCTATGCATATTGGTATTTCCAATGAAGTTTACATATAAATACCTTTATCTGCTTCTTATCTCTAATACAAAAGGAGTTCATCTGGCATGCTTTAATTTGATGCATCATTGCAATTAAAAATCTTGGCAGGTTTATAAATCTGGCAAAGCATCACTCTTCAGGTTTGGAAAAGAATATTTGCCTCTCAACTTTTTGTTTTTAACCAATTAATCAATCTCTCTTGATGTTACAAACTAATGCAATCTATGATAAGTGGTACAGGTGACCTTGATGGAAGAAGGGTGCTGCTGTAATAAGCAAACATTCACCTGGGTTAATGTTGCTGGTAACAGAATTCTGCAGTGATTACCATAACAGTAAACCTGCATGCATATTCTTCCTAACCACCACATTCATGTCAGGGGAATGTGTGGATATGTTTATCATTCACTGAAAGATTCAGACTGGTTACACTGATTTACTGTAAGATGCTGTGACTAATGAATTCATGTACAGAGATGTTGGTGCTAGGATGGAAGAGGGAGTAAGGTGTGATGGCAATTCAAGAAGTGCACTTACATCTCCAGTGTTTTCTGCATTTGGCAGGGGAGAAATGATTTCTGTAAGCTTCCTTTTCTTTCAGCTGGTGTCAAACACTGAATATTAACTTTTTCTTTCTGGGGTTAGGACCATTGACAAATATGTCTCAAATTAAATGGCAGAATGAGGAATTCCTGGCAGCAGTGGCTGATGATTAATATTGTGGATCTGCACAGGTGTTTGTGGGGGATGCTCTTGCAGGCCTATATTGTGCTACGGGGGGAAACAAACCTTCCAGTTTTGAAGTTTTTGATTGCTGTGTCCAGCCTTGAAGCTTCCTGAGCTCTAGACCTTTGAATATGCCTTTCAGTTCAGCCTGAGGAGTTGTTCCATATTATATGTCTCTGTACTAATGATGAATAAATAAGAGCCATTTTGGCTGTATCTACTTGGATTCTAGCTACCATTATTGTTTCTTCCTCTTTTGAGTTTTCTGGAAAAGCAGAAAAGAAGGTTTTTCTTTCCCCTCAGCCAATGAAGATGCATTCCTACAGCAATGTAGGGCATAATTAAGGTCAGAGCTGAGTCTTGAAACGTCTTCGTATCTTGCCCTCGATCTGGAGACACCATTAATGAATGCTATATTTATACTCTTGCACTAGAGAGGTGTTGACATTTAGACTTCTGTTTGGTTGGGGTTTTTTCCCTGTAAGTCACAGCAAGGTGACGGGGAGCTGCACATTGATGAGGTCCCCTCTCAGCCATCTCCTCTGGAGGCTGAACAGGCCCATCTTGGAGCTGAGGTGGGGTGCGTTTGCAGAGACTCTTGGCCAGGACACCCATGACCCCAACACATTCAGAGCATGTCACAGATGTAAAAATGGGCGCAGATAGGAAGAGAACCTCCCAAGTCCTGGGCATGAGGTTGTTTAGCAAATACTTCCAAGACTAGCACTGGACTTTGAAGGAATACTTAAAAATCAAGTGAAGTAGCATGTGCGCCAACTGGGGCTCATTTATTTTTTTTTTTTTTTTTTTTTTTTTAATTGAACAAGGCCAAAAAAAGACAATTTGCAGCAGACATTTGGCCACATTGTGCTGAACTGAATAGCAAGTAGATGGCAGCAGGACATACTGAAAGCAACATGCCTGAAGGTGCTGGGACTTGGCTGGGTACCCCTTGTATAAATATCCCTGTTGAGTGGCAGGCCATAAGAGAACATGCTTGTGTTAGTAAGCTTCCAAGCGTTCATTGCTTTATAATGACCCAAACTTAAGAAATGATTATAGAAGTTAACATTTGTAGCTTTTCTATGGTGCAGTAGCTAGCAGAAAAGCCCCCATGTGGCTGAAATTCCAGGGGAGACATCTGTCAATCTTTCTTGACAAATACTAGATTTTAAAAAGCAATCCACAGTGGACTAAAAAAAAGTAGAGGCAAAGAAAGTGAAACTACATTGGTTTTTTTATCGTATGCACTATGGGGCCTATTGCTAACCTTTCAGACTTAAGCTATGCCTGCACTAAGGAGTCTGATTACTTCAGCTGGAGATTGAAGTCAAACAATGCTGCTTTGTCATGGGATACACAAATGCTCACAGTCCATCCACTCAATGCCTGTAACAGAAATGAAGTTCCACCTCACGGCCCGATCCTTTTGTCTCTGAGTTTGGTTTTAAACGTGTGATCTCTTTATCCTTTGTTATTCAATAGTACACTGTCTCTATATGTGTCAGTATTAATATTCATAAAGTGCTCTAGGCAAATTAACTATCCACATCGCCAAATTGTCATGTCTGACTTCTTTCCCACCATTAAAAAGGAGAGTTGAGTCCTCAAGATTTGCCTCTCCTGAGTTTCTGCTTTGAAGTAACATGATGAAACTATTTACAAGTAGAAATATTAAGTTTCTGACATACACAGGCATATCCATGTAGTAACCTTTTTATTTTGTTATTCCCCTGGTATTACCCTTGTCCGTTTGAACCCTGTAAAATGCAGGCTGCTGGACCAAGATAATTGCTCTTAGACAATGCTGTTTTGTTAACGTGCGCATCAGCACTACAGACCAGTCCTGCTGAGGCCTTGCTGCAAATGTGAAACCCTTAAGAGTATAAACCAGGAGTGAAAAGTAGACTCTTGCACTAAGATTGTAGAAAGGATTTTCTGTTCTGCAGATTTTCTCATCCATGCACATT
Source organism: Rhabdornis inornatus (assembly GCA_013397075.1). NCBI lineage: Eukaryota > Metazoa > Chordata > Aves > Passeriformes > Rhabdornithidae > Rhabdornis > Rhabdornis inornatus. The sequence goes on along the minus strand of VWZS01011036.1, from coordinate 192,985 downwards.
AGAGAGCAGATGTTTTATCCTCTGCCATTGGCAAAGAAATCCACCTTGTTTAATGGTATTTTCATCCTGTGACTCAGCAATAGCTGTGCTATTGTATCTCAGCATTCTGGTTGACATTGACTGCTTAATCTCCAACATAAAATTTAGCAAGTCTGGTAAGGTCAGCTCTTCTTAAATGAACTTGCTATTTTTCACAAGTCTATCTCTCTTGATCAGGCACAAGAAAGAGATGGAGCAAGAAAAGAAGTTATTTTAATATTCTTGTGAAGGTCATTCTCAGCTTATAGGTATCTTGCAGAACTTCTCATCAGACTTTTGATAAGACCTGCAGTCTGGAAAAACGAGCAGACTTACTCTTTGTCATTCTTTCGGATAGCATCAATCTGCAGTATTAAATAGTCATATATCAGTTTATATATATATTGTTAGTATGATAGATTTTAAAAAGCACACATTTAAGAGATGTAATCAGGGTCACAATCAGGAGTACCAATAAGCATTTATTCTGCAATGTTTATACTGTGAAGAAGCCTGCACTGGCATTTGCTGCAGGATCTCACATACAGAGCATATTGGTCTTACAATGAATAATGGCAGTGAAACAGTATCCTAACATTATTTTTTCATTTCATTATGACCTTTGGCTCAAAACGACAGTAGATCTTAAATACTCAGCTGGAAGCAACAGAAATTTTAAGTGTATGTGAGACGGTTTTTTTAAATTAGGGACTGATAAAATATGTAAATCTGGGATTTGAACCTTTTAAAATTCATATAAGCTCAATTAAAAGTTTGACAACAATTCAGATCTGAAATTTTGGTCTAGCTCTTTTTTCAGTGCAACTGCCTTACCTGGGTATTTTTGTTTGTTTGTTTGTTTGTTTTTAATGCCTCACAGTGAAATTTAGTGAAAACTGATCCGGTTATTTTATCAGAAGTATCACACCTTAATATGGGTACTCTTGCTTTTGGTTAGTGTAGTATTCCCCAAGGTTTTCTCTGAAATCAAATGTGTTAAAAATGTTTTGACCAAGTTTAAGACTAAGAATAGTGTCATACACAGAGATACCTGGGAAAATCAAAGAAAGTTTAAATTACAATTTAAAAAAAATATATTATTACTGTATTCCCCACCCCCAGAAAGTGAACAAAACCTATTTTATAGTAAGACCAGCATGAACTGAGTGCCTAGAGAAAGGCAAACTTTACATGGTACTTGTGAAGTTCAAGGCTACTTTGAAGACTGAAATTTCTTTGATCCTGTTGGTTTAGCAGGGAAATCATTAGCAGCATGCCAGGTTGTGGATAGGCAAAAAGATTTTGTGGATATCAGCTGTACTTTTTAACACAAATTCACTTACTTGCAACTAAAAGAAGTGCCAAAAGACATTTGAGTTAAACATTACATGTATTTTAAAAGTTGGTAAAATTGCAGGCACCTAAGATTTAAGAGCAATTAATGTTAGAACTATTTCTCTTAATCTAGTTCAGTCTACTTAATCACGACTAGAAATAATTACTGATTGTAGCAAATTGCAGTTTGCCAGCATAGTACTTTCACTTTTGCTGAATTCCTTGTAGGTAGCAATTTCAGTTTTTACTACAAGTATTTTAGCCATTTCAGAACAGAACTCAGAAAAGACTTCCTAGTTAAATTATATTACCTCCTTAATACTTTATATAAGCTAGTATAAATTAGTTTTCTCCTTATTTTGTCTCTGTGAATGGTGTTTCAAAATGTCTGTCTTTTTGACTGCTTCAAAATCTTCTATTAATCTCATATCCAATGTGTATAATTTTTTTTTTTTTTTAGCTTGGATGATCTTCTGTCATTTACATGTTCTCCTCATTTTCTTTATCAGAGTTTTATTTAAAAGTGGTACTGAACTGCCAGCCTGCAGCTCTCTGCTTCTTTGTTTCTGCCTGGTAGAAGAAATTTCAGGTTATAGTTTGAGTTAACAGGCTTTTCTATTATAGTAGTCAAGTTCGTTGTATTTTTATGACTCTGTCCTTTAATACCACTTTTTAATTTAAGAATTTCCTGTTTATTTGTGGTACTCATAATGCCCCTAACTCTCTGTTTAAATAGGTTGCCTAGATTTAGCCTGACCTGATCACAGTGAAAGCTGAAAGGGAAACTATAGGCCAAAGTTGGCCCTGTAGCTGGTTTGATAATTCTCAGTAGCTCCAAAGCTAAGCCAGGTGGTACCTGCAGTATTTTGTCTCATGTTTCCTTAGTGGGACCTGATCCACACTTCTGACCAAAAGACAAATAAATTGTGTTTTCTGATGAAGAGGTAAAGACTTCTGAAGGAGAGCAGATCTCAGAGGGAAAAAGTCATAGCGGGTTGAGAATTTTATGTTTTTGTCGAAGTCTGATAGAATGTCATTGATGTAAACAGATCTGCGAATCTCACTCTGAGGCCAGTATTTGCAATTCCGGTTGTGGTAACTGTGTAGAATTCCTTGAATTTTTCATTCATTTTTTAATTATAAGACGCATCAAAGCAGAACATGAAGCTTTCTCAGGTCATGAGCTGTCAGTGTGTGCATATGGTGTAATCCCATCTGCAATGCTATATGTGGTAATCAGATTGTCACGTGAACTGGAAATGATGAGTCCACAGAAAGTACATTCATGTGCTGGAAGGTTCTGACGATGTTGCCTTTCTCCTTTAGGTGGGCACTGTTTATAAATAACTATGGAATGTGGAAGTTCTGCTTGACGCAGATTGTCATCTGGGTTGGGAAAAATTATTTGAAATGTTACTCAAAATTCAACATTGCTTGTATCAAGATGGAAAAATATGTTAACAGTTCTTATTTGATTTGATATGCCTAATTGCTTCTTTAATTTGTGAAGCTATTACATAGAACAATTTAGTGTTGTATACATAAGATCGCTGCATAGTAGCTCACAGGTGATGTTTTGTCCTTGATTTACAAAACAAATGCAACTTGAATCTTTCTGATCTTCTTTCAGTATTTGATATGTTGTATGAATAAATGCTGGATTTTAAACCCGATGTCAGTCTAGAGTTAATCTGCACTTAGCTGCTGATTGTTTTATAATCATAGACCCTTTTCTTGTGCAATACTTTATCACCTTATTTCCTTCAAGCTCCTCTCTGACACAATATCTTTGATCCAGAAAATGTGATAGTAGAATTCATCAGAGATATTCTGAATAATGAACAAATCACCTGCACAGATGGTTTCAAAATACACTTTTTATCACTATACAATATAAAAACATATTTCTTTTTACATTTAGCACTGTAGAGTAGAAGGGTAGTTGTTAGCACATCTTGACTCTGCTTAAGCACAAAAGAAACTTTACAAGAAGGCACAGTCCTGTTGTGAATCCTGATTTAGGATCTTGCTGATGGCACGTTTGTTTTGAATTGGTGATTTAGATCACTTAAAGAAGAACTGTCAGAAAGTATTAGCAGAAGTGGGCTTAGTATACTGTTCTAGAAGTGCAGCTTAATAAAGTTTGATGGAGAGGTTCACTCTCTTACTGTACAACACAGTCATTTGAAAAGTGATTCAAAACTACCCAGGCACAAATTGTGTAGTACAAAGTTGTGTGACACTGGTCACTCAGCAAAGGTGTATTGTTGGTACAAGGTCTCTGCCTGGAGGAGTGACCCTGAGAGGTGTCCTAGCTCAAGGGAAGATCATTCCTACAGCCATGGTGCCCTGTGGAGAGGGGTCAAAAAGGACTCACTGAGACTGTTGTATTCATGGAATAAAGTGTTGGCTCTTAGTCAAATTGCATACAATGGGAAAGGTGTTCTTGACACTCCTTGTAACCGAAACTTTCTTTGTCCTTTTATAAATGAATCTTGCAAAAGCCACATGCCATTCATGTGTTAATTGCATGATCATGTTCCAAGCTAATATATGTTGATGCTCAGTGTGTCACTGCTCATTTGTGGGTTTTCAGAGAACAGATTGAATCTAGAGGAGTTCTTGGCCTGCCTGTGGCTCAGGCCTTTACCTCCTTTACAGCCTCTAACAAAATAACTCATTTGGTTAAGAGGGTGAGTGAATCTGTCTCAAATCTATAGGTCTCCCTGTTGCATCGTGTTATTTTGCTTCTGTTTTCCCTTTGTTAAATGGTTTGTTCCTATGTTAAAACCCCCTATTGATTATAGTAGTGGTTGCCCTAATCCCCACCTTTACCCTATCAGTCAGCCCCAATCCCCTCCCATTCCTCTAGAACGTTCCCCATCCATCACGCTTATCCACTCCCCTACAATTGTCAATCCCCACTGGCCCCTCCCAAACTTCCAGTGTGTTCTGTGTCAGTTATCCCCTCCTCGGTTACTCATTTGATGTCTCTGTGTATTCCCCGCCTATGTTTTCCCCATTGGTTAATTATGTATTCAGTCCCGCCTTATGTTACGCCCCTGAGTTGTTGCGATTGGTTGCTGTAATGTACCCTCCCCTGGGGGAGGTCCCCTATTTAAGTTGCTGCAAGTCCTTTCTCTGTGCCTTTTGTGGTATCCTCCCCTCCCCTTCCCTCCGGTTGTCTCCTGTTCCCCCCGTCCCTCCAATAAACCTATCCTGGACCCACAAAAGGACTCCCCCTGATCCTTTATTCTTCCCCGGACGCGCTGCCAGCCAAGAGGGCTCTCAGCCCTAGCCGCACTGCTGGTTCTCTGCCATCCGGGAGGCGGCCCACTCTCGGCGCTGGTCTCGCCTAGAGAGCTAGCTGGGCGAGCCGAGCTCGAGTAGAATAGGCGAGCCGCGTCATCTCCCTGCACATAATATCTGCTATAAAGTTCATATAATGAACAAACTGGTGGAAATTATGGTCAGAACCCATTTGAAATAAATTTTAAGGGTTCTCACTACACATGATTCACTGTTAACAGTGTAGGCCTATCCGGTTAGTGAGCCTTCATGTGAGAAAAGAGATATTCTGCCGTAAATAGAATTTCAATGTATTCTTCAGCTGGGTCAGTTCTTGGCTACAGGCAAAATGCGTTGATGTTCACTGTGTTGCTGTTGTAGAGAGGAAGCTGCAGGTTATTACAAATTGTCATAGAGGCACTTGACAGTGATCCGAACTTCATGCCTTTTGATTTTGTAACCTACTAGTAAATAAATAAAAGTAACTTCTTATTGAGTCATAAATTATCATCAAAGAAGGAACTTGTGACACTCCTGAGAAACAGGTAGGGAAGTCTTCACACTCAAGTTCCTTAGCAGAAAATAGCTTACTCCTAGATAGGGAAAAGTAATAAGAGAAAAGAAAAAGATTGAAAAAAGATTTTTTCCTTATCTGGGCTGGATAGAGAATGCAGGGAGAAAGAAATGCCTGTTTTCATCCATTAGTCTGGGCCCAGTGTAGAAGAAACATGTAAGACTTCTAAAATTAATATGCAAATGGAAAGGGCATAAATGCAGTGGAAGTATTGCATGGATCATATCATGTCCCTGTACACATTTATAGGAAGGTGCTAAGATTTAAGATTTCTTGGTTTTAGAGTAGTAGGTCTTCTCTACTAGTGTTTTGTGCTTTGTTCCACCAAAACTTTTCTAAAGCCAAATCACTCAGAATATCTTATCCACAGAGTGGGACATTCAGTCTGGTGCAAGTCCAAAACCCGATTTTAAAGCAATGATAATTTAGGGGTGGCAGGGGTGCAGAGATTTTCTTTTGACAAATTTTAATTCCGCTAATGGAATTTGCACATCTAGTAGTGTGTATAACATAAAGTTCTGACCAGGTTATGAGGAGATGGTTTTTTGTGGAAATTCAGGTGGACAGGGAGCTGGGTTCACCTGCAGATGCAGAGAGCTCCAGCTTCAAACCCTGGGCCTGTGACACCTAGCTAGGAGGAAGGACATCCTTTACATCATAGTGGGAGAATAGAAAGAAGAGTTTTCTATGGGAATTAATATCTTAACTAGTTTTTTATAAATAAGGTGTTATTCTTGGTTTCAATATATGGTTGGCTGGCTGCCAGCTACATATATGGTTTTGTAACTTATCCTCATTATTGACTGGATCCTATGCCTGCCACCCCCTCTATATACCTCAGTGCTTTTCGGGTTTTGAGGTCTTTGGAAGTTGTCCCTTTTACCATATGGTTTCTGTGTTTGTTATTTTTACAATAGAAGTTCTTTGTTTTTCGGCAACTCCATCATTCCTGTCTCTACATATATTATGCCACAGATTCCCCGGCTGGCCCAGTCCTGTTATAGCTTCCTGCAGTGGCCATAGGTTTTTCCTTATGAGATCAGTCAAGTAACAATAAAGCCCCAGTAACCTTGTCTAAGTTCTGCCTCTGCTTTGAGGAGGTGGTTGGATTAGAGACCTCCTGAAGTCCCTTCCAGTGTGGTCCTGTGCAATTCAGACTAGGAAGAGGAATATTTTAAACAGTAAATGAAGCTCATCGGAGGACAAATTCTTGAGTTGTTATAGTAGATTATTTGTTGTTGGATATTTTCAAATGAGGACTTGGCTTTTATCTAAAAATCCCTCTAGTTTACATAAAAACCACATCAGGAAACTTTAAGGCCCTTTTATAATGGGATTATAAAATATTCTTTGTAACTCTATAAATATTATTCTCATTGAATATTTTTATTCTAAAGTGGCTTTTTGTATCTTTGATTCTTGATTTTTCTAAAGAAATTTCCATCTTCAAATGTTTTATTATATGCAAAAGGCACATTACTGTCTGCTATTTATTCTGTGTATAGTTTGATAGAGATTGGGGAACAACTCACATGGGAAAATGGACAGAACTTTTGTTGAATACAAAGAATTCTCATTTGTGTTTTGCTCTTGTGTATTTAAATTTACTAAAATGAGAATTGAAAATGTGACTAATATGGTGTGAAAGTTAAGCAAGGGATGTTTCAAACCAACTAATTAAGTTAAAGGACTTAATGCATCTGCATGAAAAGCCACTCTTCAGATTCAATAGGAATTTAAATATGGAATAAAGAACACTCCTTTCTTGGAAAGTAACCTAACTGGATAAAATTATGAAATGAACTTAAAATTCTAGGAAGCAAACTAAAATAAAGACACAATTCAGACTAAGAGGTTAATGATGTAATAAAACAGATTCATTCAGGAAGATTATAATCTAGATGTTAGAGAGAAACCATGATCTGGTGATACAGAACTTTTCTGGCTAACGGGATTGATATGGGAATGTGCTTTTAGTTTAACTTCTACCTACCAGGTGGATGAGGACCTTTTTCTGTCTTTCTTTTGTTACAGGCTGGTGGTAAAATACCAGCTGTAGAAAACTGTGCTGTGTCAAACCATGGATATTTCAGTGTAATGCTAGTAGTAATGTAGAACGAGATAATGGAATGATTTCACAGTGGAATAATTGAGAGAAATTGGGAAAAATTTCAGGGGTCTCCAGAGGTACAGGGCCAGATTGCATATTTCTTGCCACAGACCAAAAATAATCTTCCGATTAATGTGTGTTCCAAACCCATCCTCTATGTTAGCAATACCTAAAAGTCATATTCATTTCATGTGGGACTGTCCAAGATCCTCAGTTTTGTAGTTGCTGTTTGGTACCCCATGAAGATTATCTGATGCCTCTGTTTAGGATTGCTCTCTAGAGAACAGAATGACTACAGTTTAACTGCTGTGAACAACATTTAAGTCAAAGTATCCTTTAAAGTAAAAGCAAAAATGGATTTATTTACTCCAGTGAAGAACTTACTAAAGCAGTTGTGTTTAGAGACTGTGATGCAGAGGAATACATGAATACTTAGAGCTTTATGGCAGCCTGTAGCTTTTATTTTAAGATATTTTCTTGGTTCTCTTCCATTACCTCATTGTCAAATTAAGCTAACTATAAAGATGTTTCACACAGCTCCTCTGGGGTTGGATCCACTGATTTCTAAAGCCCCAATCTTCAGCTTCTTATCTACAAAATAGATACCAACTTGTGATGAAATAGTCTCTTGCATTCCTTTTTCTGAGCTGTCTTTCTATTTAATACAAACTCACTCTTGGGTCCCTACTGGTTGCAACTAATTCAATGGCACCCTGAATTTATGTCCTGGCTGTTGGGTTCTGTCTGGTACAGCTTCCCTGCTGTCACATGTTGGGTTTATAGCTGATTAATCTATAAACAAAACTACATGCACAATGAAAATATATATCTTTGCTTGGAAAGGTTGATTTGGATAACATTTGTATCACATCTGAGTGTATGACAGTTCATATACATATAGGATTTAAGAAAAGGTTGACTTTAAAACTGTTTTATTGTATCAAGATATAATTAAGTGTTGCATTGTGTTATTTTACCTTTGTTTTTCCCTATGTTACATGGTTTATCCCTCTGTTGTAACCCCCCATTTGTTCCAGTCGTGGCTGCCCTACTCCTCACCTTCTCCCTGTCAATCAGTCCTATCCCCTCCCAGGTTTCCAGATTGTTCCCTGTCAGTCACCCTTATCCACTCCCTTGCAGTTGTCAATCCCCCCTGGCCCCTCCCAAAGTTCCAGCAGGTTCCGTGTCAGTTATCCCCTCCTTGTTTCTCCATTTGTTAGTGTTGTATAATCCCCACCTATGTTTTCCGACATTGGTTGTTGAGTTTCTGTGTCCTGCCTTGTGTTACGCCCCTGAGTTGTATGGATTGGTTAACTGGATGTACCCTCCCACGGGGGAGGTCCCCTATTTAAGTTGCTGTCACCCTGTTTTCAGTGCCTTTTGTGGTGTCCCTCTCTACCTGCTGTTACCTCCAGTTCCCGCTCCCTAATAAACCTTTCCCTGGACCTACAAAAGGACTCCCTCTGATCCTTCGCCTCTCCCCGGACGTGCCGCTGCTTATTCGGGAGGGCGTTAGCTCTAGCTGGACTCCTGATTCCCAGGATTCGGGGGACAGCCCACTCTTGACGTGATCTCACCCAGGGAGCTAGCCAGGTGGGCCAGTGTGTGAGTGGCCAAGGGGAGCTGCGTCAATTAAGCATGATGTATGCAGGTAACTTCAAGATATTCACAGGCTCTAGTCATATTAACAGACTAGTTCATTTGAGGATGTGTTTTGGTTTGAAAGACAGGTGTCTGCTAAGGAAGGCAGGGGCCTCTCTTGAAATGGAAAACGTAAATCCCCTCCCTCCAAATAGTTTGGATTTTGAAATTAAGGAGCTCTCAGGCAAAGATATGGGAATAGGAATAACAGTTCTTTGCTAGGAAAATTAAAATAAAAATGCAGTAATAAAAAAACCCAAAACACTGACGGAGTTCAGAATACAACCTGACACCCTGTCAGTCTCATTAAATGGTGGCTGCAGTCCTGCTGGAGTGACAGATGTGGTTCTGTTGAAGCAGTGGTCCTGCAGAAGGGTGCAGTTCTCCAGAGGTCTCGTGATGATCTAGAAGGATCTGGTTTTCCTCTGGAATCCAGTAGAAAAAGGCTGCTCTGATGTTCCAAATCTCAGATTTTATCAGCATAGGAAATGCCTGGCTCCTTCCCCTGGGTGGAGCATCTCACAGTGGGATGATGTAATTTTATCAGTCATGCAGTGGGACTTAATGGCCCATTAACAGAAGATACCTCCCTGGAGGAAGGATGGGTTGTGGAAAAGATAATGATCACTGCCCCCCTGATTTCAACAGATTGTGATAGAATACATACTTTTGGTTATGTCCTGCATTGCAACCCAAGACAGGATGTCAAAGTAATATATTGCTTGCTGAGTCCAGGGCTATGGTAAGGAATTACTGTTGCATAATTTTGGTTGTTTTATCACTAAAAAATGTCTATCATTGTATTACTTGTGTTCCATTTTTTATAACAGGACAATATTACTTTCTTCTTTCTTCCAGAGAGTTCTCAAGATAGTTCAAAAGCTGTTATTTTGGTAGGAATTACTACTGCAGATTTATTACTGTAACTCCAAGTATTTCAGAGCGCAGCAGGATCAACCAATGTAAATTTTCTGTTTCTTTGTGTAAAATCTGTAAAGGGAAGTTTTGAAAACAGAACAGAATCCAGCTGTATGGTCTCAAAAAACACTCTGCAGATACACTGCTTTATTTTACTGCATTTATTACACCAGGAGTCATTACCTAGGTCACAAAGCCATTGTTAAATATTAACCTCTTTCATTACCTCTATCATACTTATTTGTGCCCTGCTTATGAATGTCTATTACCTTTGACCAGACCCATTTCTTTTCTACAAATCATGGTGATAGCTAGGAGGTTATTAAGGTTATATGCTTTTATTCAAAAAGTCAATTTCCATTTAGAGAGTATAACATTTATAGTTATAACACAAAGTAATTTATCTTTAAAGGCTGTTGTGTGTCACTGTGAGCTTTCTGTCAACTCTAATGCTATGAAGAGTGAAAATTGCTCTGGTGAAAGAAACTGAAAATTTCAATATAGCAAACTTTAAAAAAGGTGCTCAGCAAATAGAAAAAGAGGCAAATTTAAATTAATATTGTAGAAATTTTGGACACATATAGTAGATCAGTTTTTATATGAGTTTTCTGGGATCATGTATTGCACAGAGGTTTTTTTTCTTCTATATATTAAATTATATTTGCTACTCAGGTACATAACAGTAAATGCTATAAATGAGACCAAAATCTTTAGCAAAGCTTTAAAAATATTTCTTCCCACCCCCCCAAATTAATTTGACCTAGTTCTCAAAGCAACTAAGAGAAAATGTCATAGTTATAAATTTTAATCTATTCATTAAAGTCTACAGGGAATATATTTTAAGGAAAACATAAGTTGAATAATTTATTAGAATTGCTTAACATTTATTTCATTTGGAGCAGGATCTGAGGTCTATAGTGTGCATGTGGAGACTTTTCCTGTTACTTTATATTCCTTTTTTTTTTTAACTGAAAGGAGGAGAGGCTGGAAAAAATGGACTCCATCCTTATTTGGTATCTTGTCTTGAAGATGTTTGCAAGGTATAATTGTCTCTCAGTTGAATACTCTCCAAGGGTGTTCTCTTTCACTTTCTTTTTTACATTGTGTAGCACTGGACACTACCAAAGAGGAGTGAACAAAATACCCTTATAATAGATAGGAAACTAGTATCATGTCTATTCTCCTGGTTATTCTTTTATCCCTAAAGCAGGAAAGAAATGAAGCCTTCAACTCCTGTTTAAGAAAGTTTTTAAACTTTCTAGAATCCTAAACAGAATCTACCAGAAGATTCCTCAGACAGTTTTCAAAATATTGACGCTAATTCTGGAAGTTTTTAAAAATTAATCTCTCTTGTAAGGTAATTTTCTCCTTTTTTAAGCTATGGAGAAGAGACTCTTGTTTCCCTATAACTCATAGAAATGCATTATGGGGTGGGTGAATGTTTTAACTGTAGATATGAGCAGAGGCATTAGTGCTAAGGTAAACAGATGTTGAAGTGGCTGTGATCCCGTAAGTTTGAATAGAGAGGAGATGGAGATCCCTGCTGCCCCTCCCAGGGAAGAAGAAGAAAAAGAAAGACCTCGGTTTTCAAAGATGAAGAGAGCTTTTGTTTGAACTGTTATAATCCTTAAAGTGTGCCCCATAAGTTGACATGATCCTTGATAATGATTGTGGGACGACTGCTAGTCAAGGAAGGGATTTTTACACAGTGGTCAGATTTCCATTCTTCCAGGCAACTGATTCACTGTGACATCGAGACCACGCGAAAGCTGTTTCTTGTGGAGAAAACTCCATAGATTGGAAAGAGAAGTCTCCTCTCCCAGATAAATCGGTGAAAGACTATTTTTAGAGATCATAAACTGACTGATTTGTTTCTGTAGGTGGTCGGTGTGAAAGAAAGGAGGTTGTGGGGGGGAGGAGAAGTGTTCTGAGTTGTATTCTGAGTTTTTTTTTTTCCTTGTAGTTTCTAGTTGTTGCGGTGCGCAAGTTTTTAAGTTTATTATAAGTTGATTTCATTTATAATTGTAATGGTTTCTCCCTGGTGTTCCCCCTTCTGTAATGGTCTGCCCCAGGTCTTCCTTTCCCGCCCTTGCCCTGTTGCACCTCCCCAAACCCCTCCCAGTTAAGTGTCAATCCTCCCCGGGCCCTCCCAAGTACCTGGAATGTTCCCTGTCCTTCTCCCTCAAACCACTCCCTAGCCCCTGTCAATCCTCCCCGGCCACTCCCAATGTTCTAGAAAGTTCCTTGTCAGTTAGTGTTTTCTCTCTCTGTGATTTGTCCCCACGTTCTGTACCCCGCCCAAGTGTTGTCCCATTGGAAAACTGGTTCACTGTCTCCTCCCTGCATTCCTCCCACCCACTGTCCCTATTGGCTGTTGATTTGTACCCTCCCATGGGGGAGGTCCCGTATTTAAGTTGCTGTCGGTTCGTTTTTTGTGCCTTTTGGTGGTTCCCTTCCCTGCGACCCAGTTGTCTCACCCTGCCCTCATCCAATAAACCCTGTGGATCCACTAAAAGGTCTCGCCCGATCCTCTGTGGTTCTCGGACGCGGGTCACTCGTTCAGGGCTCCTGGAGCCCTAGCCGTACTCCCGACAGAAGATCTTTTCGGGGGATGGCCCACTCCTGGCGCCGAGCCTCGCCCTTGTGGGCTAGTCGGGCCAGACGGGGTGGACAGGAGGAGGGCGAGGCCGCGTCATCTAGTAATAGTTTTTCTTTGTACCCTTTAAAGTTTGAGCCTGTTTTGCCTTCCTCCTAATCCTATCTCACAGCAGGAAATGAGTAAATAATTCTAGTGGGTGCACTGGCAATTTGGCCAACACTAAATTTGTGACACTTTTTTTTAGTAATTTTGCATCCAGCAAAACAGCTTCATGCTTTGATTTATCAATGGGACTCCAAGGCACCATACTGTTTGCTTATCATTGAATGGATTTTTTTACCATATCAAATGACCAAAACCATCGGTACCCAGCATGAAATGATGGCCCAAAAGGTTGCTAAGGCCCGACTTCTCTTGCAGGAGTGGAATTTTCCACTGTTTTCTTACCTCTTACCACCTTTTATTTGAATTGCATATTTCAGGAGTCAGAGGCTGTTCAGACGGCCTTTGCTGAATTTAGCAGACAAAAACATAAGCTTTTAACACCTTTATTTCAATTGACAGAAAAGACAGAGAGAAGTGAGGTTCCACTTCAAGCCTTAACAGTATTCACAGATGGTTCTGGTCTCATAATCAGTGGTAGTATGGAAAGACTCCTCTTCTAGTGCCTGGAGAGCAGACGTATCCACAGTTAAGGGGTCCCCCCAAATTGTTGAACTTGCTGCTGTTGTCAGATCTTTCCAAAATTTTTCTATTCCTTTTGACCTAGTTACAGATTCAGCTTATGTTGCAGGAATTGTGATGAGAGCTGAAGCATCAGTTTTGAAAGAGGTTGAAAATCCACAACTTTTTTATTGGTTGCTCCTTGTTTTTTCCTTAGAAAATAGAACTTCTCCTTACTTTGTTATGCATATTCGATCACATACAGACCTTCCCAGATTTTTGGCTGAAGGGAACAGGCAAGCTTACCTTTTAACAATGCCCATACAACAATTTGTTCTATCTAATAAGATAGAACAGACTGAATTGAGCCATTCTTTTTACTAAAATGCTGCTGCTTTGATTCAACACTTTGATATTACTAAAGCCCAAGCTTCAGGAATTATTGCTGTTTGTTCTGACTGGCAAAGATGTTATTTTCCCTCTGCAGGAGGAGTTAATCCCAGAGGGCTTCAGAGCCTTCAAGTCTGGCAGTCAGATGCTACCCATTTCTCTGAATTTTGCCATTTAAAATACATTAATTCCTCTACTGATAGCTTTTCCAGTGCTCTTTTTGCATCAGCCCATTCAGGGGAAACGGCTAAATATGTCTGTAGACACTTCACTGCTGCTTTTGCAACTCTTGGTATGCCATCTGAAGTAAAGACAGACAATGGTGCAGCTTATACTTCCCATCGAGTTGCTACCTTTTTTGCCTTATGGGGAATTACGCACAGAACAGGTATTCCTCATTCCCCAACAGGCCAATCTATCATTGAACAGGCTTATGGCTTCCTCAAGCGTCTCTTTGTTCAATGGAAGGGAGGAGCTGGAGATGGCACCACTGCCAAGAGACTGCAGAAAGCCCTTATGTTTTCAACTTTTTGAATTGTTTTTTGATGGACCCCAACCCACTGATTGTTCAACATTTTAATTGTAATTCACAATTGCAACAAAAGTGATCCAGACTCTGGTAAGATCTTGGGGCCTTATCCTTTAGTCACCTGGGGTAGAGGCTTTGTTCATGTCTCCACAGAGAATGGTCCCAAGAGGATTCCAGCAAAGAATGTGAAGCTGTCTCAAGAACCCTTGATTGCATCACCTGAAGACTGACCTTTAACACCAGCATCAGAGGAGAACCCTTGTGAACAGGACCTCGCTACCACATCAGCACCTGTATGACCTCTAACAGACTTATGCCCTTGGGAAAATGGTTTGGATTACCCAGAGGTTTACAGGGTTAAGTCATCCCATCTAGGAGAACCAGAACTCCATATATTGTGAGGAGGTCTATACAGTGCACAGTTCCCATTTCATGAGTCTGTTCTTGCTTTGGACTGGGAGCACCAAGACCCTAGCCAAATAGTTACTGCCTTCGAGCAAGAACTTAGTTCAGGACTACTCCTCCCCTTCCCTTGTTTAGTTTGTAATACTGAGCATCATCAAGCTTGCGTTGAATGCAAATGTGTTGAATGTGGGATACTGTGATAGTGTACGTCTCATAAAAGGTAAGGTGTTTGCTGTCAATGTGATCCAACGAGACACACAGCAGAAATAACATGCAAATCCTATGATTAGCGTGCGTATAAGTTTGGTCTACCTGAACAATTAGAAGTTACTCCGGAGCAGTGGCTACTGAGAATAAGGATAAACGATGACTTCCTGAATATTGTGGTATTTACAGGGAATTGTTTCTAGTGCTCAGACATAGTCTGCTAACCAACCAAAGCCAAATGTTTGGGTAACCTTAGCAAATGTTACAGGACAGGAAATGATGTGTTTGGCCACTGCATCCCCTGATAATGCTTTTTCAATGTGTCTTGTTGCTCTGCCCTTAGACAATTGGCCTTGCCTGACTCAGGTGAATACAATGTTGCAAAACAGGAATCATGCTGATACCTGGGATCAATGGATCCCTTATCTTTCCCTGGCATCCCTTGAGCCCCAAGAGTTAGAACTTCTGGGCTCAGTGAAAATGGATCTTTGTATAAGGTTTAATTATTATGGGAAAAATTAGTCTAAGGCTTGGGATGTTTCCCCTCATCACCTTGTGTATAAAAATGCAAGCACTTGATGTAATTATGCATCAGGAAATATTTCTCACTCAACCAATGCTCCATCACTGTCGTGGTTTGAAAGGCAGGTGTCTGCTAAGAAAGGCAGGAGCCTCTCTTTGAAATGGAGAATGTAAACTCCCTCCCTCCAAACTATTATAATTTTGGAATTGAGGGGGGCTCTCAGGCAAAAGATATGGGGATAGGAACAACAGTTCTTTACTAATATATCTAACAAGACAAACAAAAACAACAAGAGCTATGAAATTAACAATAAACAAAACAGTAACTCCATTCCAGTCCTTTTTTGGCTGCAGGCCAAAACTGCCTGCACTGCAGTTACCAGTGGTGGGGGTCAGGGCAGAGCCCACGCAGCTGCGGGAGTCCTGGGGGTGATGGTGTCATCGTCCCAGGTGGAAGAGGAATGGAGGAGAGACGCCTCTACTCACGGTGTCAGTTGCGGTGCTCAGCAGGGTTCCTGGAGATGGCAGGCTGAAGTAAGAAGGCAGCAGTGCGGGGTCCGACAACAGCAAAAGTGGCTCCCAGTGTTGGAATGGGGGGGGGTGATGGGTGGCAGCAGTGGTTGTCCTCCGACTCCACGGGCAAAATGGGATGAGCCAGTGCCTCCCTTTCTCCTCTTCTGGATTTGGATCTCACGGTTTTCTTCCCCTTCCCCCCTGCCCCCTTGCCACTAGCCATCCGTGCTAGAGCCCAGTCAACAGGTTTCTTAGCATGACAATGTGGAAAATAACACAGAGAGAAAAGGGAAAAAGCTAACCCCCAACAATCACTTTTACCTCCTGAGGTATTTTTAGTTTGTGGGGATAGGACAAGGCCTTCCATCCCATTGCATATTAAAGGAGGACCATGTAGCCTTGGGCAATTAATCCTTTTAACCCCCAAACATGTCCATGATTTTTCAACATAAATATTCTCCTAGAATTAAGTGAACCTTACATGCTTTTTACAAAGATTGTGATGACCAATCTAATTTTTGGTTTAAAGTACAGTGATGGGCAGCATCGTTTTTTACCCCTGGTGTAGCAGCAGAAAAAGCTTTACGATTACTTGATAAATGAGGTTGTTGGGTAGCTAAACAAACTGGTGGTACTTCCTTAGCATTAACAGGACTTTTAACTGATGTTGATTCTCTTAGACACACTACTTTGTAAAGTAGCACAGCGATAGATTTTTTTAATTTTGCTTTTAGCACAAGGACATGGATGTGAAGAATTCGATGGAATGGGTTCTATGAATTTGTCCAACCACTCCCAGTCAATCCATACACGCATTCAAGCCCTGAAAGAGGGTGTAAACAAGTTGCAAGTAGATGACAGACTTGATTGGCTAGGTCGACTTCTGAGGGATTGGGGACTTGGTGGATGGATAAGGAATTTCGGTGAAATAGGCTTATACGTATTAGGCATTATATTATGTATTGTTATGGTTATTCCTTTTATCTTACAGTGTGTGCAAAAATTAATAGACAAGTCACTTAAGAGTGTTTTTTTTGTTGAACAGAAAGGGGGAGGTATGGGGAATAAACAGAGTGTACAACATAACTGATAAAGGAGCCTGATATCTTAGGCCTGATCAAACAGAAACCATGGGAGAGACAAATACATATAAATGCTCCCTGGGCAAGAAGTGACCAAGAAACATGTTGTGAAACTTTGTGATAGGATAGTGTTACCAGGTGATGGGATGTAGTGAAGAATGTGTACCCAATGGGAAACTGTTACCAAAAATAGAACCCTATATAAGTGCCATACAAGTAAAGCCCTATATAAATGCCTTGTATACTCAATAAAATTGGCTTCTGATCCAAACTCAGATGTCCCCATTTCTCCATTGCCAAAAATGTATTCATCAGGCAGATCTTATAATGTGCAGTAAATAATCCACATGAAGTGGTTGCTATGGTTGAAACAATGAGGTTTGTCCCTCCCTTAATTAGAGGGATTTTGCAACCTCAGACTATAATAAGACACCAGACTCTGGAAACAGTAATGAAATTGAGAAAGTACCACTGTCATTTTCTTAAAAAGTTTTTACATTTGTGCCATTAAAATAAAAAAGGGAAGAGAGCTTTCAAATGTGAATAAATTCAAAGGTCGTATTCCATCCACTGCCAAAAACCAAGTGCCCTTTTCTGATGTCTGTTGACTTTTAAGTTCTTGATATTCCTTTTGGCAAATTCCACTTTGAATTCAATTTTCTTCACAAAGCATGAGAAAATTTCACATGTTGTGTGGCATAATGAAACACTATTGTAGTTCTGACTTCTTATTACAGGCTTGAAAGTGAATTTAGCCAAAGCAAGCAGGCAGAAGTCATTATCATCTGATAGCTGCTAAAGGTCATGAATGACAGGGCCATAGGCATTCCTTTCATTAGAATAACATTGCAGTTAAACTAGAAACTGCTTTATTTTAGTGCTTGAAAGAAGTATAAAATTCAAGTGCATAATACCTTGAGGATAAGAACCAACTGTCCTTATCTTGCAACTAAAACATCTTGATGAACTTCTGAGCTTCTCCAGCAAAATCCGAGATGTTCATCTTCCCATTTTCCCTAGCTAAACTTTTTCCTCTCCTACTCCTTTCCTGCAGTCCACACCCCTGCTAAAATACCCTATGCTTGATAAACATAGTCAGTTAAAACTTAGCGTGCTGTTACAGGGCACCTTTCTAAACTGTTGTAAGTACTGTTGATGTTTTCATGCCAGACCTTGAAAGCATTATGCTTATATTTTAGTTTTAAAAGTACTCCCAGAGAGCAGTTGACTGTCTCATGGAGTGTGGGAAACTGAGATGACCCCTCTCAGAGCATACAGAATTGATAATGATGGGATTTTAATTACACTGCAGCTACTGGCTCTCTGAATCTCCACTGACAATGAAATCAGGTACTCACTGAGTATGGTGAAGCTTCAGCTGTTGGAGTTTAATGACCACAATCTCTTTTCTTGTCTGCAAATGAAAATTGGTTTAATATTGATAACTTGAATTTTGAGTCTTTGCTCTGCACTGTACTACATTACTGCAAGTAGCGCAAGGTGCCCTGCTTCTCCACTGCCCTTTATATGGCCTTACTGAACTAAGGATGTGATGTTGGTTTGTCATCATGTTGGCCCAAACAACATGCTGGGTTTTTTTTGATAAAGACTTATGTAGCATTGCAGGCAGTTGAAAGCAAATTAAACTATTTTCCTGTGCCTGCTTTTTCTTTCCCTAAATGATCTTACCTTTCTACTGTGGCTAGACCTATCCTAACTCAAGATATCTTTGATTCAGGGAGAATTGAGCTTTCATTATTTGGCTTGAGTTTTCCTGGGGAGAGGTAGTGTTTCAATGTCTTGGGGTTCCCCCCCCCACTATATTACATTAAAAGATTTTATGTAAGCTGTATGTCTTACGAAATAAGAGACACATATGTCTTATCTAAATGGAAAAATCATGATTCTCCTTTTGAAAATGGGATTAAATTTTCTGTGTCACTCTTCTTTCCTCCCCACAACTCCACCTCGTCCAAAACCATTTGCCAATACTGTACTCAGATTGTCTGAGCTATTAGTTGCATATAAGTTTTTCTAAGAAAGTACTTGTCTGATAGGTCTTAACTTTTGTTAATTTTCCACATAAAAGGTACCATTTAAAAATGTGTAAGGCACCTTCACTTAAGATAAAGTGATCTTGCTGTAAACAGTTTGCTCACAACCTCCAAGTGCCTTTTCTGTTCAGAGAAGCTTCATTGTGTAATAGCTGTAATACAGAACACTAAGACAATATTTCAGTGTTATCAGACCTCTGACATTTCATTCTGGTTTTGCTTGCTAGACATTTCTGTTAAGTGTTATAACTGATGCGAGGAAAGAGAAAAGGAAGGTCTTATGGGATGTTAAAATTCAGAAGAGGGAAACATAAGCACAGTGTAATAGAGAAGATTCCACTCTTTCAACCTCTAGCTTGTGTGTACAGGAAAAGTTCATGAGGATTTTATTTCTGTGACTCTAGGCAATCATGTACTAAATTTTCTTTGTGTACTAAAGCATGAGGATGGCAATCTGGAGTGTTTTGTTTTATGAGAGAAAGGGAATCCAAAATGTTTTGAACTAAAACATAGAGTTGTGACAAAATGTCCAAATGGTTTCCCAGGAACACCGGGTAAGTAAGATTAGATGAATTCTGTTGGATTCAACCAGCATGAGTGCTAAGAGGAGTTGCTTTTACTTGTCTTCTCATCCTGTAGCAATAATTTGACAGTTTTGCCAGCAAAGCACAATCTTTGCAGCATAGGCTACAAAGAACACAGAATATTCTGTTCAGTTGTGTCAATCTGACTTTTCTGCCTAGATCTGAACTACAAAATAGATGGATTAATTTCTAAATACATATTTAACATTTGGCAAAACGAAGATGGAATCGTCAAGTGGGCCATGTAAAGATCTTTTTTGAAGGTTAATTACCTGTGCTATATGACTTCCTCTTTTACTGTACCTTACATGGCTAACCTAAAATCTGAAAGGCTTGATGAAAAAGTATAATGGCTTGGACACCAGAGAGGCTTTTTAAGTTTCTCTTCATTTAGTGAGGATGATTAGGCTGACTTGGTCTTCCCTATGCTTGCTCTTTCCCAGTGGGGTTTGCCCAAGAAGTAACTGAAAACTTTCTGACATTTGCTCAGCCACATGGAGAGCTAGTGCTGTACCTACAGTAGTGTTCATTCAGATTTTCTGTTGAGATGTCTTGGGGTAGCTGCAGATCAATATAGTCCATTGAGCACAGAGATGCAAAAACATCCAGAGGCTTCAAAAGCAGAAAATGCTTTTAGCCTTCTTGCCCAAGGCATTACTTCTGTGTGATGTTCACCTGATAAGGTCATTACTGCTCTCTCTAGAAATGTGTTTAAATTGTTATGGTTGATTCATATCAGTAGAATCTCATGTAACAATTCAGTTTCTCTGACTAAACTAGTTTGCCTTCATCCTTGCTGCTGGAGAATCCAGTGCACCTCTCACCCAGGGATTCTTCCTTCCCACTCTGGTAGAACTGAGTTTGTCAGACTCTGTACCTGGTCCTAGATTGGCTGCTGAGGTTTTGGTGTGCCCAAGCCCAGCCAGATGCAAAGCTCAACATTTGTGTGCAATAGGTTTGCGCACAAGTACATACCATCAAAAAACAGCTGGATGCACAAAAAGGGTATCTGCATTAACACATACTGCATAGTATCTTAATCCTGGGTCTACAGGCTGATAATCATAGGAACAGTCTTTTTCTGGGTACCCCTGATACTACTCAGTGGCCACATTAACTTGAACTTCAGTGGAGTTCCCACACCTTCACACAAAGGCATCTCCCTGGTAGCTGGTCCCTGCCCAGCTGCTGGACACTTGCTCTCCAGACCCACACTTCCCTGTCACTGAGTAGCACTCAGAGCTCTTGTGCTACTTCAACTCTTCTTTCTGGTTCTATTCTGAAGTCTTTGTGCTCAGACAACTTTGATGCTCATAAATCCTTAGATGCCAAGATCATATGAATAGATAAGCTTTGGCAGGCTGTCACCTGGAAGAGACATGATTAGTTTTATTGCTTTGCTCTGGTTCACACTGAAATTCACCTTGAATTTGTGGGTGGTTTGGGATACTAGATTCTGAGCCTATGACTTAAAACAGATGATAAGAAGCTTAAGGTGAATTCAACCCAAATTTTATATTAGTTTATGTAAGCAGTTTCCCAAACACTTAAGATTCCTATCATTCTAGTTTATCCCAAAATGACAGTTTTAAAGGGGTCTATTCGATGTTTTGTTGCCCAGAATATGCAGCATGGTGGAGAAAATTCTCCTTGTTTTCCTTTCTCAGAGTTGGATTTGCCAACTTAACTTCTGTTAATTTCTATTTAAGTATAAACTTTGCATCCAGGTTTTGATGGTTGACAGAAAGGGATACTTGAAGACAAAGCCCTGTATTACGGAATCTCATAAGAGTAAAAGATCTCATGAGTAAAAGATTGACATAACTGGGACTGTCAATAACATAGCTAGATTTGCACTGAACTTAAAATGGTGACATGGGTCAGGCGGAGAAGGAATACTTGCAGTTAAAGGGAGGTTAGAATGACAACTTCTGAGGTCAGAAAGTATAAGGATGCGCTGGGATACTTCCCCTAGATTGTGAATGTGAGAAAGAAGAGAACAGATATCCAGGTGATGTTCTTGCTCTCACTTGCTTAACTGAGGAACACATAGTAATTAAACTTCCTTCATCTGTGGAACAAAAAAGTGTTTAGGCAGTTATATATGCCTCTGGCAAATCTTTGTAAATCAGTATTCCTAAGTATACAAGCACAGAAGCTACCTGTATAAACTTTTCTTTCATTGGGAGAATCATATTAAAAGAATGTTGAGAGCCAGGTCCTCCAATCTGTTTGCTTTCCTTTCTGCAAACTTAACTTCTTTATCCCCTCAGAGTTACCTCATATAAAACGTGAATGGTATACTATATGTGCTATGTTTAGTTCACTTCAAACTCAACTCCAATAGTAGAACAGTATGAATTGCACAGAATGACCTATTACTGGAACCAGAAGCATAACTGTGGCCATGGGTAAACTCATGATTCCACAAAGCATTTTCACTGTATTGAAGGTCTTGCTGTAGATTGGTAAAAGTCTCTTAAAACAACTTTAGAAAGATCATTCACAGACACATTTTCCTTTGGCTCTGCTATAGTCTTCAGGCAGAGCTTCTAGCCAAGAACTTTTGACCCCTTCTGCTGCTGTGGTGGCACTTTTGAAAGCTTTGTTCAAGCCTTTGGTGTCTCTGAGTCCACTGAAGTTAATTATGGGGAACTACTGTGTGAAAAAAGAGAGTCTCCTTCCTTGTTTCGGCACAGCATTTATTTTTATGCCTGCGACGAGGAGAGATCATGATGGCATATTTAGGTCACTTCCTTGACATAGCAGCTGTAAGCTTAACTTTTAAAAGTTTGACTTCAGCTATGAGTTTTTATTGACAACTGGCATTAGCTAAAAAATATTATTAAGTTCTCACCCTCTGCCACCTTGTCCTCCTTAATTTATACTTACTGAGATGAGTTGACAGCAGTTGAAATTCCAAAAAATGTGCTGTCTTGGAATATCACACACAGTTCACTTAAAAGTGACCTAATTCTGAAAGACTTAGTAAAAATTTTTTGTTCAATGCTGTCCTGGGGTGACGGCAGGCTAATATTCTTTCTTCTGTCTCAAACTATTTTGCAGAGGTTTGTTTTTGTAGAAAGAAGTTACAACTATATATGTATTTGGATCTAGTTTTACATTATTATCTATATTATTGTTGCAGTTTATGTTTCATTTGGTTGTTATTCAGTTGTGTTGTTCCCTTATTGTAATGGTTTTTCCCTCAGTTGTACCCCTGTGTTGTTATAAAACGGTTTCTCCCTTTCCCGCCTTTACCCTTGCCCATCACCCTAAGCCCCGCCTACCCGTCAAGAATCTTCCCTGTCCTTCACCCTAAACCCTGCCCTTACAGTTGTCAATCCCTCCTGGCCCCGCCCATTCTTCCAGAACATTCTGTAGCAATCGTCCCCTCCTCGGTTTACTATTTGTTACTTTGTATGAATCCCCGCCTAAGTTACTCCCTATTGGTTATGTGAGACTGTAATCCCGCCTCATGTTACACCCCCTTGTTGTCCCTCATTGGTTGAAGCTTTGTACCCTCCCATGTGGGAGGTCCCGTATTTAAGTTGCTGTAAGTCTGTTCTCCCGGCTTTTCTGGGTTCCTTCCCTCACTGTCCAGTTGTCTCCCCTCACCCTCCCAATAAACCTTGTTCCGGAACCTAGAAAGGTCTCCTCCTCGATTCTTTACTTCCCCTCGGATATGGAGACGGCCGTGATAAGGGTGGAGAGCCCTAGCTGTACTCCTGCTTCACGGAAGCTGGGAGACAGCCCACTCTTGACACCGGCAGCCAGTGGAGCTAGCTAGGCTTGCCAGGTGTGAGTGGTCAAGGCTGCCGTGTCATATTATGACTATCACATTCTGTTACTAAAAATGTAAAATTCCTAATTAAAAAAAAAAACAACAACAAAACAAAAAAACAACACCAACAATGATTAATTCCAACCCCAGACATATTTAGGTACCTTAACATAGGTATGTTAAGTCCATTTTACACTGCTTTGATATTACATGGTAAATTGAACAAACTCAGGCAAGTGTAAGACACCTTGTGGCACCATTCACTACATTTTCTGTTACAAATGTGTGTTGCATCTTTTTTCTTGATGAAAAACTATTTTTTTTAATGTAGTGGCAAACATATTGCAGGTCCCACATCCATGACACTTAGTTCAATTCTTTTTACAATATATAATGTATTTGTAAATTTTTTTCATTTACTAAGACAAGACAGTGAGAATGAGAAGAGCAAATACAAGTAACAAAATGCAGCTCTGATCAACAGAGCCCATGCATACAAATAGAAGTGCACTATTTTATGCGGGGCAGCCTTGAGTCATACAGCAGATGTTGATTATACACCATCAGTGAGCAAATAGCAGTACATTCTTTTAAAAACAAGTGTATTCTGTACAGTGCATAAAAAGTACAGAATGTGAATGTGAGATGAAAGAGAGCTGGGCAGAGAGAATGAAGAATAAACATATTTCTTATTGAATCTACGTGATACATTGTTCCTGTTACCTTGCAGGCTTCATTGTCGATTTTCTCAGAGAGACTGAGGGCAAGGAGGGAGAGGAAATAAATTATTAAGTGGGAGTTGGTGGTGGAAAAGGTGTGAGCCTTGGTATTTTGAAAAGAAGGGGAATTAAAGTAATGAAGGGACATTGCATGACCAGTAATTCAAGTCTCCAGTGAAGGTCCAGGTTTGGCTCTCATCTATTTCAGATCAGCTGCTCATACCATACTAAGGTAGCACTCTGAGGCTAGAAGGATTTTAGATAGAGATTTTCATAGGATGGCTATAAGTGGAGCTAAGAATTAGGAACAAATATTAAGTTTTCAAATCAAACAGGCTTTTTTTAGACATGGCTGCCTTGAAGTCCTGGGAAACAGGCTTTAGACACAGAGTGTAAGAAGTTTCTTTCTAAAACTGGTAGGGTTGAATTCACATTTAGTCATGGAGCATTAATGAATCCTATTAAATGTTGAGCGATTTGCAGATTCTGGTAAGATAGGTGTAAGTGTTAATCCTCCAACTCAGAGAAAGATGAAACAACCAGGCTGTTCAGTACACCAGTGTCAAAATATGAAGATAAATGAGAAGCATGGGCTAACCTAAAAGGGTTTTACAACAGGAGTTTGCATTGAACTGTATGACGTCAAGGCTTTGGCTATAAGCAGCAGGTGTGGACATAACTGCAGTCCACTGGTAGTTGGTATTTTGCCTGAACTTGGTCTTCTGATTGTGGACGTTTTTCATTCCTTGTGTAATCACTCCATGTTTTACCACAGTGAACAGGCCTTAGTTCATAGACTGGTGTTTCTCTTTTTTCTTCTTTCTTTTCAAGCTCCCAAAGGTACTGTCTTTGATTCAGTTAGACTGAAAGGAAATGTGATCTTTGGAAAAGTGCAAGCTCACCTTCCTGCAGTCTGAGCAGCACCTCCATTCAATTCTTAAGCCCTATGGTGACAGTTCTTTGTGTCACACTCTTATCTACGTATTCCATTACTTAGCTGCCAAGGGATTTGCATCATTTAAAAGAAAAACTATACAAAGCTTCTTTAAGACTGTTGTGTCTTATCAATTATGTTCAGTAACTATGTTCTAATTCTAAAAGCAGTTCTACTTGTCTGTAATTCACTGCTTTCTATTATTAAGAGTTTTGGTTATATTACTCTGAAAACTGTTTAGTCATAAAATACTAATAATTACAACATTGGTGCTATGATTAAAGTCATGTTAATGCTTCTATTAATAAAACCTTCAATTGCAAGTGGTAAAGTTTATATTTAGCTAGAATTTGTCATAACAAGATACAGACACAAAGACAGTTTTGCAAAACAAAAAATATTTTCTATTAAAAGATGCTGGCAAGTGTTTTTTATGATTTAACTGTATCCTATAGCCATGTCAGTGATACATTGAGGAGCAGACAGTAGAATTAAATAGCTTTTCTTATTAAAAGAATATTGTGTTTCTCTTTGAAAACACAATTTCAGAGGCTTAATCTTGGAATTCATTCTCATCTTGGAAAGCCTTTCTGTTTTGACCCTGAGAGTGGAAAGTTTAATGCAGTTCTGGACTCTGAAATCTATAGATAATTGCTTTATCAAATGTCATGGTCATATCTGCAGACGTTGTTTCCACGTTGGGTTACACCAACACACACTCTCACAGTTCTGTAACATGTCACTACTGTGGTCCTGACTACTTCTTGCCCGTCAGGTCTGGGATACCACACTTTGTGTGACCAGGGAATAGATACATTAGGTGGCCAGGAAGAATCCTTCTTATCAAGTTGGGTTTTTTGGTTTGTTTGTTTGTTTGTTTGTTTTTCTGATTAAAATTCTGTTTTCCTTTGAAGTGCTTCTGAATAATTTACTTTATTTCATGCTAGTCTGTGGTATTAGATCAAATAATGGCTTGACAGACTTTAGTACCATGTATTTCTTGATTTACTTCTGATAACCCCTGTTTGTTTTTCTGTTTCTTTGTCAGTGGCTACTTTGTCAATGGTTTGAAATGTTCGCATATAGAATGATTCATCCTGTACTGCCTGCTCAGTCTCATACAGGTCTCTGTGGTATCTGAGTCCTTCCACACATTAGACAGAGCTGCAAAGTCTTATGTGCAAGTTAAATTAAATCTGGATGAAGCTGTGGTTTTATTTGGTGTCCCATGTTAAAACAAATCTGAATACAATGAAGTAGGTGGCTGCATGCAGATCCCTGGGGATGTGCATGCTCTGGAACTGCTTCTCAGTAGGATGAACCCCGCAGCAGAAGTGACCAAAAGCTGAAGGGAGTTACTCTGTCACCACCAAATTTACTTCACAATGAGAACTGGGATAGCCCCATGACATTGTATAATACCTGAAAGACATGCAGAAATAACTTCTGTGGCCAGACATAAAAATGGGCATTTCAATAGCTTCTTTACTAGGAAAAAAAATAGAACATAAGCACTAAACCATGTCCCTTTTTAAATGTTGCGTTGAAAGCTTACTGGACTTGAATTATCCCAGTGCTTTTCACACTTCTGCCTTCATCAGCAGGGCCAGGTTCCTAAACTACTAGAGGTATTTTTTTGACACACCCAGGTATGTCAAATGCACTTATTCTGATGTTTTTCTCTTATGTAACAGTGAACCTGCAATATTAAAACAACTGACCCAGGTTTAAATGATGACATAATTCATTATTTCTCTCATGGAAAGCTGCTTTCTGACCAAGCAGTGGCTACTGCAGTGAATCTGTGAAGTGATCATTATTGTGGAATACTCTGGAGGGTACTCACTTTGATATGAGCAATAGGAGCCTGGCTGGTTTCTAGCAATTAATTAGTGCAACACCATATGTTAGCAGACACAGAGCAGATGTGTGTGTGTGTACATGGCAGAACAGAGTAGGAAATTCTGAAGTTGGAGTTAAAGCAAGAGAAAAGACTAATTTAAGGCGGAATCCAAGAATAGCAAATTTGATTTGTTTTCAAGCAGCTTTCTGAACACTTAAAATGTTTATATTTTTACTGTGGTTTTTGCTAGGTTGTTTCTTATTGTGTGAGTTCTAAATGTTATCCTGTTACGTGATACCTCAGACATATTTTCTAATTTCCACTGAATGGAGGCACACATGCCAAAGTATTTGTGTCATACAGTAATTGTTCCACGTGTGTCTATCACTTATACTAAGAAAGGAAATTGTAACCTAAGCACTAAAGCATCAAAATATGCTTATTCTCTATGTACTACTCTTATAGTATTGCTAAACCATTGGTTCAAATGAGATTGTGTTTTTCTTGCTGTAGTAAATGATTGTAAGTATCTTCCTTTAAACCTCATCTACTTGATTCTCAAACTGCTGATTTTTATTATCTCATATCACCTCAAATACTGCCAAATCTAGCTAACTGGTGGAGATAGTCACTCTGTGCCAAGGCAGATCTAGCACCAGGATCGAGTTTGAATAATAGAAGACAGTATCACTATCATTCTATTTTGGAAACAGTCTGCAAGAAGTGAGTTTTAAGGGATCCATAGGGTATGTGAATGAATAATTACAGCTTGTGCATTGAGCTAATTGGTAGCATTGCAATAAAAACTTATTTTTATTTTCTTAGAAGTCAGAATTTTAGTTCTCCTGGAAAATTTTACTGTGGTTTAGGGTGAGGTGCAGCCCCATGGAAGATGCAGTTCCCACAAATCTTGCAATTTATGTAAAAACCAAGCAACTGGAAATCACAAGAGCATGTTTGAAACAGGGACAGAGTATAAGAAAGGAAGTAGCTCATTTAAAGAACAGTAATAACAGAACCTCACATTCCTGAAATCTTATTCAGTAGTCCCCAAATCTTATTCAATACCTTTTGATATACTCGGTGTTTTTATACCAATAGATTTTATAAATTTAAATAAGCAACAGAAAAATATATTTGAACTATGTGATTAGCAGTTCATTTTCAAAATTGCCTTACAAGAATGTAACAAGACAGTTATGCCATCTCAGTTGATCTTTGGGAAAATTTTGCCTATATGTGCATCCTGGTGTTGTCATGTTATCTTACCATTCTGCAGTGAATCTCTTCCCCTTGTCCCTACCTGGCCATTTTTTTTTCTTGTGTATGTGCCATTCAGCTCCTTCTATACCCTCAGTTGCTTTTCTTGTCAGTTACATTGAAAAAAACTTCTTGCATAAGTAGCACTATTTAAGACTATGTAAAAAGATGATTGATCTGGCATATAAACAATTTAAAGGAATATAAGTTTTTTTGTCCTTCTTAAGATCAGAAATGGTTTATTTGTCTTATTTTAAATTGTTTTCTGGCAAGGTCTTAGAGCCTGAATCTTTAATTTTTTGGCTCTTCTTCAAGGTGCCTGTCTATTCTGTTCTTTCTCAAAGGTTTGTTTTTGGTCTTTTTTGGTCTTTTTCTGTCAGTGGTTTGCTTCAGCACTGGTGAAACACCATCGAGGATTACCTACTCCCCAGTGTGACAATGGCTTTCACTGAATGAGACACATTAGTGTTTGCTTAGTGAATCTGAAGGGTACCAAGTGAGAGACCACAACATAATCACTACATCCTCAGAAACCTGCTAGGAAGCCAAAATCAGACTATTTATGCCAGTGTAAGAAGAGAAAGGATGCTGTGGATGGAAGGGTTTGTCATTAGTTATATATGTATCTTACATGGTTAAAATGCCATAAGAAACAGATAATACAGAACCATCCCCAAGAATAGAGAGCTGCCATCACTTTTGTCACTTGATGAATGGAAATTTGAATGAAAGAGATGTCTGGTGTGGGGACACTCTAATAAGAACTTTGTAACAGAAGACTAATATGTGTTTGCTATGTCCTGTGGGATGCCAGTGGAACCAGTTAAATGCGCTGCAATATGAGGCAAATACCAGCAGAGGTCATGGAAGCAGGAATAAAAGCATGGAAAAGGCTGATGGACTAACAGAAAAATAATCTGTGAGAGGTAAAAGGTAAGGGCTGCAAGGGAAATCAGACTGTCACAGAGACTGCAGAGTACCAAGAAGAATTCAGTAGCTCACAAGCCTGTATAATATACTATACTAATTGCAAACTTAATAAAAAGTGTCGCCTTTTCAGAGACAATCGAAGTAATAAATACAAGTTATAAGGTGCATCAAATCCAGTGCAAAATTATCTGCAAATAAAGTGTAACTAAATCATCTAGTGGATGAAAGAATAATTGGAAAGATATTTCAAAAATTAAGTTCAAAAGCAGAGTACCATTTACCCCAATAAGAAATAGCATGTTTTTAATAAAGACCAAATTTATATTCAAAGAAAAGCACTTGATGAAGATAAATTAAATTTGTTTATTCAGGCTTCTCTTTGTTAAATTTCAGCATCTATGTATGTAAAATTTTATGATCGGATATACAAAAATTGTTTTCATTTGTTTATTAACTTACATAGAAATTACTTCTGGAGATTGGGAAGGTTAAGCTTAATTATTAAGCATTTATATTCTATTTATTTATCAGGAGAAACTTTTAAAAGTCTGATTTACGTAAATATATCAGACTGTATGCACCGTGCCATTATTTTTATAGGGCAAATAAAGATAGATTAAGAAGAAGAGATTTCAAGTCAACTTGTTATTGTAAATACTTTGAGCGCTTATACAAAAATGATGGGTTTTTACTAAAGTAATGGAGCTTTAGGAAAACCAGGAAATAGGAATCAAAGAGGAAGAAGGAAAAGCTTACTCATACCTAGCTTTGTGGTGTCTTTTCCACTACACCAAAAAAAACCCAACCAACCAACAACAACCAAAAAAAAAAAAAAAAAACCACCAAAAAAAAAAAACCTGGGATGTAAAAGTGGAATATTTTTAAGTACCAAATGCAACACAGGGCAATTCTCTTAAAAGCCTTTTACATTTTAAACAGTACTTCAATGATTTCTGTAAAATGAAGTCTAGCTCCTTTAGGGAAAAATCTTTAGTTTTTAATAATCTGCTGAAAGAATTGAGCCTAAAATAATTGAGCCAAACATTTAAACAATGCTCTCTATGTTTTAAGGGTCACATTTCTGTGTGCTTCTAGTTTGGATAACATTATTTTCAGTCTTATTTACAAATGTACAAATTTTAGTTTTATTTTGCTCATCACCTGAAAATGAGAAGTTCGAGGGTTTGCCAGTGTTTTAGTTGCTGACAAAAATAGTACTTTTTTTTAATTTTAATAAGAAAAGCTAAAAAATATTTATTTTTGGTGGAACTGAGGTTGTGAATAGGAAATCTGCATCATTAGAAGACCTTTAGTTATACTATAATAAATTGGACTTGATGTATTTTGCTGACATGGTACAGAAAGAAAGGACCTAGCACTTCTTTTCTACAGTCTTTTTATCAATATAATTTTCAGCCATAAGTGAAAATATACCAGGACTGTAAAATGAGCAATGAAAATGATCCCTAGATAGCTATTAAAAATTCGTCCTCTAGAATCTGTCTTGTTGTGATAAAGATGGCAGGAGCAGAATCAATTGTAAGACTTTTCAGAAAAATGACAGATTTCAGAGATAAATATGAATTATCTGGAGGGTGGAGAGATTTTAAGTTAGAAAACTTAATTTCTAGCACTTCCTTTTCATATCTGTGTAGGCATGATTGGAGTGATGGCAGCTGTCATTAAGCTTGCATGCTATAAGTGGCAATATGATCTTATGAAAATTATTATGTTCTGTGACTTCTAAGACTTCTGCATGGGATATCTTTGTTCCTAAGCTGTAATTGCAATTAATTACTTTTAAAGCTATACATTTTTAATTATTGCTTTTTTAAAATATAATTCAGTGCTTTTATAATGAGATTCAAGGTGCTGTCTATCAGAACTTGCATAAAAATAATTCTGGGAAACTCAACTGTATGACTGGGAAAATAACCTATAAGGTGTGCACTGATAAGATCCAAAATTAAACTTTAGATATTGCCCTGATCAAAAGTGAAGCTTGTCAGCTATTTTAGAGGCAAAGAAGTGATCCACTAAAAGGTGATAAATTTGGCAGTGGTTGATAGAGTAAATCACTTAGAATGAGGGCAGCACCAAGAATCCTTAGGGACTTTGTCAGCTGCTCATATTCTATGATCCTTTTTTTACTCCTGCTTCTGAAGCAAGTAATGCTTTACATTGTGTACATCCATATTGTATGTATCAAAGATGTTGTGAAGCAACCAGCTAATTCCCACCTGAATTAATTTTTTTATGAATACCTATGTTAGGAAAAACAGTGAAGCATGAGAAGTGCTGCCTGATAAAACTTGGTCAGACTGCTGAGACTGGGATTATTTTCAGTATATGTGGACTTTTTGATGTGTGATCCAAGGATGCACTTCCACTGCAGCATCAGTACAATTCAGTTCAGACAGTTGCTCAGAAGACAGAAATGATAGAAGCCCAGAATTTTTCATGCCAGTGCTTACAGGACAATACCCACAAAAGTCTGAGCAATTAATGATGTTTGATAGTAGTGATGCCTTGTAGCACTATTGGCATATGCCTTCTAGCTTTACCTATTCCAAGAACAAGTAATAAGTAGCTCAGGCCACTGTAACTTTGTTTTTTGACTGTATATTTCCTTGCATTTACAAGTAACTGTATGTTCTCTTTCGAATCCTCAGGATATCTGCCCTTTTCCCTGTGCTCCAGCAGTAGCTTATACACTTCTATTGGTTCCACACTTAGCTTTCAACTGTCTGAATAATATTTAGACAGCTGCCCCTCTGTCTCTGCCTATGTGTCTCTACTGGAGTGATATGTGTGCCCCAAAGAGAAGGGAGGAAACAATATATGAGCAAAAATGGAAGTTTTCAGTTTTGAACAGGAGCAGAGGCAGGCAGTCATAAAGTGGGCAGCTAAACATCACCACTGAGACATCACTGTTTTTTGACATCTCTCTACCTCTTAAGAAACCTCAGAGAGGTCACAGACATGCTCATCTAATTTCTTTGAAATAAACCAGAAGGTGGAGATCTGGGGAGATGCCTAGAAATAAAAAGTCTATTCAACAAATCTCATTAAAAAGTTTTGACCCAAAGTACATTTCATGGACTAAAATATATTGGTGAAAAAAAACCTAGTGCCAGAGGCCTGTGACAGAACCTACTGAGACTTCGCAAAGATAGATTTCCATCACATCTTGAGATGTTTTGTGGATGTAAATTTGAGCAACTGACAAATGATCTATTAAATGTGGGATGTTGTGTCTCTCACTCAGAATAGGTGGGGTAAGATAAGAGTCAGCTTTGATAGATAACATTTACTAGTTCCAGGGGAGCCTGTGAGTAGAACCAGAAAAATAACTGGAATGGTGAAGAAAAGTTGCACCTTTATAAAATAGAGGGTAAATTTACAAACTGTAGATTTTAATTTTCTCCAAAGAGTTTCTGAGAATAATGTTTTTCACAAAAGCTACAGTATTGATTGTTGTGTGGAACCAGTTAAAAGGATATTTTTTCATTACTTGGTTGGGATTTCTTGAGGGGATGATGGTTAAAAATTCCTTATCAGTTTGTACTGCTTTGCACAAAGAATGTGGGCTCTCCTGTCTGCATGGTACCATACCCTCAGGGTAGGTTACTGCATGTTACCTTATGAGGTGTATTCCACTAACTCTTTGCATTAAGGTGGGAAAATAGATTAATTTTGAAGAAAGGACTGTTTTTAGCTTGGAATTTCCCCTCCATTTCCAGTGCAGCATTTAAAAATGGACCAATTTTGTCTATGTTAGCCAAAACCTTGATTGTGTTAGCGACCAGAGGAGTTGGTGAGTTAGATGTTACTGGTGAATTGAGCTGTAGGAAGAAGCTCAGATTACTCAGTGACTTAAATTTAAACTGTAAAAGCAAGTACAATAAATTAAAGCAAAAGAAAAAAGCTCCACATAAAAGTGGGATGTGTAGCTTCACATGGCTATTCTTGGCGTTATAAACCTCCACCTAAACAATATTCACATTAAGGTGATGTTTTTAAGGAGATTAAAATATAGGAATGACAAAAATATAGAATGAGTCAGAGCTTGCCAATGAGAAAAGTAGAGGATCCACCCCAGAGGGGAATAAAATTGGTTATGACTCAACTGTCTGATACACTGAGCTTTTGTTTAAGCTCTGATTTTAATAGGGAAAACAATGACAAGAAGTTGAGCATTTAGGCTGCAGTCTGAAACATACTGACCTTGGCAAAATTATGCTTATTAATTTGAATGCATGCTGAATTAACCTTGTGACAAATAAACATAGGGACCTAAAAAAAGATGTAAGCATGAAAAGTAGCCTGTCAGCCTGGTGATACGCAAATGAAGAGGACAGGACCTAGTTTATCAACTTACCATCTCTCTTTGTCAGCCTTTTACTATTTAGATCCTTAGTTACCAGATATAATGAAGCAAATCTGTGCTTGACAAATGAATATTGATGAGGAAATGACTTATGGTTTTTAACAATTTATAATAAAGAGCATAGATGAGGGCGCCTGATTTCATAAAGGTATTACACAACCCTATGCCATGGAATTCCTGATGATAAACCTCTCAGACATTGAGGAAAACCACATCTGCTCTTAAAAGCTTCTAGTGCTTCTAGTGGCTTTCTCCCTGTGTTTTGACTAAAGTCTAAACTCTGAAATTTAGTTTGTTCCGGTTATCTGTTTTTCAGCTTTGCAGAACTTCTGCTTGAAGAAAATAAAATAGAAGAGTTAAATACTTGATACTTGAATTTAATAGCAAAGGTACTTTCCTTTTGGTTGCTTTGAAAGCAAGTTGTGTGGAAATCCTTTCTGCAACCTAAACAGAGCAGGTGTGAACAAGCTCTCCTTGCAAAACCTCACCCTCTTTACACAGAAACTCCAACCTCTCTTTCTGATACAAATACTGTAACCAGTGAAGGGCACTGAATTTTCTTGTAGTGATTTATGACAAAATGTGTCTATTAACCATTGAGGAATGAGGAACAGTGAGAAACTTGTCATGAAATAAAAGGGGCAGCTGTGTAGCTTTTGGGGTTTGACTGCTTTTCCCCCAGCTACAATTAAAATTATGGTTCCTAATAGTAACACTGGCAGTGTTTGCAATAACCTGATAAAGTTCTTCTTTTCTTATTCATCCTCTTTTCTTACTGATCCTCTTTTTTTCCCTTCTCAGGAAACTGCTTTTAAACTGATGTTGCTAAACAAGCAGTAGCTTAACAAATTCTTTAACTTTCACCAGCAAGAAGGAAGGGAAAATGAAATTCTTTTAGAATCAGAATATATGCCTCCGTTTACCTTAACCCATGACTATGAAAATTTTATTCCTGTTACTGACTATTAACTCAAATTTATAGGGAAAACCCCTGCAAGTGAGCACTCATCCCTGAAGCAGGCTACTTCTTACCTGGCTCACAATCTGACATAACTTGAAAAAATCTGCCTTAACTTGGCCCCCTGTCAAATCTCTTGCTTTATCAAGCATTTTAATATATACATTCAAAGCATATTTAGTTTGCAAAGGAAACTGGTGTCAAATTTCTCTCGCAGGGCATTTTAAACCCATTGTTTTGTTCTGTGTGCTAATGCTTTCTATTGGTTATGACAATCATTTATGTTCTATGAAGTGCTGCATTAATTTGCTTAATGTTATTCCAAATCTTCTATAAACAGTCCTGAACCGGACATGGGTGGCTGCCTGCCTGGAATGCTGACAAATATCAATGTTCATGGATGGTCAACAGAGCAATGAATTATGCACCACCTTGTGTAGAACATACTGTATTTTTGAAACACATAAGAACAAATATCTTTCTCTTTCAGGTGTTCCAGAATGTGAATGAGGTTTTTTGGCTGGCAATAGCAGAAACAGATTAATTGGCATGGCAAATACAAGCTACATTTTGCTTCAGTGTGCTAGTTGTGCATTGAAGGCACCTGGGGGGGGGGGCATACTAGGAAGTTTTTCTCCCTGAGAACTTCCTCTGTGAGTTAATAATAGGACCAATCGGAGGCTGGTTTGGTTGTTGACAGCCTGAGAAACCAATTGGAAAAGTTAGTTCGCCTCTGTGAAGCTACATTTTGAAGCAAGTAAGCCCCAGGAAAACTCTTCTTCATTTCCGGCCTCTCACGAGGTAACGCTGAGCGGCCCGGGCCCCCTCCCAGGCAGCCTGGGCCGGGCAGGTGTGGGCTCGGAAAGCTGCCGGGTCCCTTTTTCAACCAGGGGCCCCGATAACCAGGGGAAGGAGAGGCCTGTTGCTAAAATTGTAGCCCCCTTCCCCGGCATGGCTGCGTCTCGGCAAAACTCTGTCCTGCTGCCAGCTCTGAGCAGCTGTGGAGTGGCTGGGCCCGCCCAGCCACCCACGTGGCCTGGGCGGGGAGGCAGCTAAACCCCGTTCTGGAGAAGCCCTTCCACACCCTTGCTTGCTGGGCAAGGTGAAGACAGGCGCCAGTAGGCAACCCTCGCCCAGCTCCCCAGTGCGGCCTGAGTATCCTGAAATCTTGGCACTGATCCAGCATGGGCCGCAGCCCCCTGCATTTTCTATGTAAAATTTTAACTCTTCCAATGCTCAGATAAGACTTGCAGACCTTCAATCCTTCCTTGAGTAAGAGGAAAAAGAACAGAGAAAATACACCAAAATCAGTGAAGCAAGAGCCAAGTTCTAAATGGAAGGAGAATGAGGAGACACCGTGAAAGTTGGCTAAAAATCCATTTGTAAGCTATAGGGATAGACTATACTACACTAACAATTCTTATAAACTGTGAAAAAAAGACTTGGGGGTTGGAGCATTCAGAAGATCTTTTGCCCTGAAGGAAAAAAGAGAAACTCTGTCCTGAGAATGAAGTATAAACAGAAAGAAAGAGAAATGAGAAAGACTTGCTTTTGAACAGTTCATTCTTAAAAATAAATGCCCATGAGTTTAACATGGCCCATAAACACAGTTCGGGAAAGCTGTGAAGATAGGAGGAGTTAGTGAAAAAGTGAAGCCACGAGAGAACTGGTTTTTTTCTTACGGAAAAAACCCTATAGCCAAACAAAAAGGAGACTTCTCTCTCTAAAGTAAACTGAAAAAGATTATTTAAGTTAGTAACTGACTAAAGTGTTTCTGTATGTTATTGTTCTAAATGAGAAACAAAAGTCTCAATGTTCAGCAAAATTTAGATTGCTTTATTTGATATAGATGGAGCAACGCAGTGCTGGGGAACGTGAGGAGTCACCGCCCACTCTACGCTCCACCAAACCTTGGTTTGCAGCCTCTTCTTATACCATGGTTTCTCATTGTAATCAATAATTTTTGGGTTTTTGCTGTCATAATTTTGCCAGGTAAGCAGTGGTGGTTGAATAAACATCCTTTTCCAAATTCACAAAGCCTCCGGGTGATAATCAGTCACAGATAACCATCTGGTCCTTGTACATAACCACCAGTGAAGTTCTGGAAGTCTGGTCCTTGAGATAGGCAGCATTGATCTGACAAAGGCAGGAAAGGCTATTGGGAAGTCTGATTTTGCGAGCTGATAGTCTCTACAACTTATTTGGAAAACATAACATAACATGGTGATTTAAAACAGAATGATTTAATCATATATTTTCCTTTCTCTAGTGTCCATGCTTCACTTCAGAGCTTAGTATTCTGGTTTATACAAACCCCAATACTTCTGTGATTAACATGAATCTTTTATCAATTATCACATTGTTAAGAAGGTGTGGAAGGGGAGAGGCGGGTGTAGTCTGAAGGTTTTATTCTGGATTTATTATTTTGTGTTGTTAATAAAGTTTTTCTTTACACCCTTTTAAGTTTTAAACCTGCCTTGCTTTTGCTCCTAATTCTATCTCACAACAGAAAATAAGTCTATTAAAATTAGCAAATCTAAACTGTAACATTTATTGCCGCATTGGCCGAGAAATCAAACTAAACCGAAACATTGAGCTTTGGGCAGGGACAGAGCAGAACACAGTGACTTGTTTTGTGACAGAAAACTCCTTTTGCACCTCATAAATTAGTCAGTCAATTAAGGCTCACTGATAATGCACCAGAATATACAGGGGGTCTTGTTATATGTATTATAGGTGCCCTACAGCACCCATGACTCAATCTGGAAATGGGGTAAACTGCTGCTTAACCATTTATATAAAATTCTTCTTTACTCATGTGAAATTATTTCTTTGCTTCTTCATTGGTTTGACTGTTTTTACAGTTGCAGCTCTAATTTGTATTTTACTGGGTGGTGATGGTGACTAAGAAATATTTTGTTAATATATTCATTTCATGAATTTTCAGAAGTACCTGGGACTAAAAATGCGTAATGAAGTACATCATTTAAACTGATAATATCCTCTGATAGTCACAGGAATTTCCCGTGTTTGTCCTGATCAACTTACTGCTTAAAAGAAATTAATATAAAATTTCTATCTAAAGACTTTTTGGGAAGAAAAAAAAGAAGAAGTAAAAGAAATTAAAAAATAATCAAATTTGATGAGTTGGTGTAGTTGGCATACACTGAAACTTTGAGATCAGAATGGTTTGGGTTGCAAGGGACATTTAGGATCACCTACTCCAAATCCCCTGCCGTGGGCTGGGACTTCTTCAACTAGATCAGGTTGCTCCAAGCCCTGTCCATGAAAACTTCCAGGGATCTCAGTTTCAACTAACAAGACACCAGAGCTCGCTTCAGCTTAGAGCAGTCTTCTCCTTGAGAGTAGATCTTCCTAAAAAGCCGGAGAGGTAGCAAAAGGCACTGGCATAATCAAGTCAGAAGCCAACTTTATCCATCAAGTAGTGATGCAGTAGAGACCTGGGTTTGCCAGGGACAGAGGCCACTGAGCTGTGCTCAGGGGTATTGGCTCAGACTCAGAACCGTGTGAGTGGAAGTACATGGCCCTTCACATAATAGATTCCTCTCAAGATGTTCAAGTTTAAACTAGCTTGCAACATGTAATTTTTTTAAAAAGAAAGGTTTATCGCTCTTACTATTATTTTTAGAAACACTGTATTTACTTTGCTGCAGGCAATAGGCAGCAGGTAACAGCACTGTGACTCAAGAAGGGATTGTTAGCAGTCAGTTAGGGTAAATGATTGCTGTTAGCATTCAGCTGAAGTAAATGGTTACTGCTAAGAGACACATACACTGCAAGCTCTTCAGCTGTTCCAATGCAGTGTTACTGCTTAGAGTTGATGAGCCTTCCAAATCCTGTATTCAGTCTTCCAGAAGAGTTATCAGAATATGAGATTTCTACTCTTTTTGGGGAATGAAGGGGGAAAAAATAAGTCTGTGTTTAATGTTTGGCATAAGGAAAAGGCTGTAGTAACTTCAGTATCTGAGAAAAATTCCATGCTCTAGATTGTTGCATTTTAAAGCTGCAATCACTTATATGTTGATTAGAGGAGAAAAAGATGGTGAGAGGTTAAAGGAGAGACATGTTTGCTTGCGAATTTTTGAATGTGATACCAAATGCAATTGGCCACCTACAGACAAAATTCATTAATACAGAATTTTATTTAATGTTGGAACTGCAGGAATTTACTGAACATAACTGGGGGAAAAAATCCAATCAATTTAACTCCTTTCACTTTCTTTCTTTCAAAAGCTGGTATGAATTTAGGAAAAGTGTAGGTCTCATAGTCATAGAATGGTGGCCTATTTCTAACAAAAAAATACAAGAAACCAAATTAGATCGTACTATCACAAAGCTTGAGAGTCACTTTGTGTTGTCTTATTTATTGGGAAAGATTCCAGTGAACAAACAAAATGTAATCATGTGGCCCTTTCAGCTTTAATCATGCAGGTAGAATGCACAGTCCTTTGCAAACTGAATTTTTGCCTCTCAAAATGTGCACCTTTAGCTTAGCTTTCAGTGTAGGATTTAAGGAAGGGAAAGGCTGGACAAAGCCAGTTGCTATTGAGAGTCGCAGTTTGCCAGAGGGGGAAGATGGTTTTCCATGGAGAATGAACCTGACTTTTCCAGCAGTGTCACCTGCCCAAACAGTGTCCAGCTACTGCTCATGTCCTGGTGCTGCAGGACAGAGCCAGACCCAGAGCTTCTCCCCAGAGCTGGAGGATTGCTGCTGCCAGCAGCTGCCCATGCAGCATCAGGAGCAATGGGATTCTGCTGGCAGCTGCAGGAGGAACAAGGAGCCATGCTCTCCTCTTGATCTGTAACCGTTCACAATCTAGGTTCTGTTTCTTCAGCTGTCTCTGAGCAGGCTGTGATCAAAAAACCACAGCTGTGCAGAGCTCTGGGAAGAACTGCAGGTAGACTTCTTGGAACAGGAGCGTACTTGAAAGATAATTTCAGGCTTGCAGGAGGTAAGATAGGAGAGAATAATGCAGGAAATCTTTAATAATGTAATACATAAAAACTTCAGTATATGATTTGGTCTGACAAGAATCTGTCAAAGTTGAGGATTTACCATTACCTATAAGTGGCGTAATTATTCTTTTGAACTCTGCAAGAAAATAACTGTTAACTTGTGCACATGAAAAAGTAACTGTCAGTGTGCATGACCTTCCTTACAAAATAAAATTATCCCAGTTACAGCTGTTGGTTTCACTGCTATTTCCCATATTAATTTCCTGGGTTTTGTCATAAAAGGGGTTTACTTTATTTTAAATTATTTTCCAGTCAAAATACCTTTCTTTAAAAATACAATGAATGTGCTTTTAAAGAACATGTTAATGTATATGGCAACTTTCTGAAGCTCTGTGAGTATGAGAAGGCTGAACTTTTAGCTCTCATCTTATGCCAGCTCAAAACCAGGTACAATACCTAGAATAAAAGGTAATAGTTCAGAGGCCTTTGTGAATGCACAAAATATGTTACACACTTTGTGTTTTTCCAGAAAGATACTTGCCAGTAATTCAAATTTAATTTTAGGCCACGAGAAACAATCCTTTTTTTTTATCCTAACAGGTAAAGAAATCCCTAATGCAACCTGTATTGGTGTGCTCTTCAATAGGTTTTGAACCCAGCAATTGATACGCTGAGTATGTCCTAAGTTTATACCCAAGTGCTGAGGAAAAGAGCTACAGAATGGAGATGGGGAAAGGGTCAGAGTGAACACTGGAACCCTTCTTTGTAGAGTCAACTATAGGTAGAAACTTTTTGCATCCTGAAGGCAAGACATCATGTTCGTAATGCCTCAGAGACAGGAACTAAAACAATGCACACAAAAGTAAGATCATGCATAGAGTAAGGACTGTGCAGATCCTGGTAGCTTTATTAAACTCTTCAAATTCAAAAGCGTGAGGCCAGATTCTTGACTCTATGGAATGACTCTGTCAGGAAAGGTGTTCAACTGAAGCTTGGATACCTGTGCCTTTGAGAAGGGAGCCATGCACTCACATTGAACACTGTTTCGGAGGACTGGAAATATCTTTACTTTGCTCTGACTGACACTTCTTTTAGTATTTATTGTTTCCACTGCTGTTACTGCTGTTGTGTTTACCTCTGGCTGGTTGCTGCCTTCTGTACTGTCAAATATAGCTCAGTGTCTATAAATGGGTGATTTTAATTGAAAAAAAAAAATCAGGTCCTGAAAGCAGTCATCTTCTGGTGAGTGTTTAAGTGGCAATCTCAAATAATATATCAGCACCTGCTGGTCGGAGATTCATTGTACTTTGTGATTCACTTCCTTAAGTAATAGTGTTTCAATCAATACATATTTGAAAACATCTTATTCTTTCCTAAAGAAAAAATTTCGCCCCTTGAAAATGCCTTTAAATAGTCAAATTTAAATACCTTCAGGCCTATTATTCAGTGCACATTGTACAATAAGATATTACAACGTAGTTAATAGTACATCCTTGTCTTTGAACTTGTAAAAAAAGACTTAAATAGTTGCCCACAATTCTTTCCTTCCTAGAGTATTTCAGTATATTCTTGTAACAAATACCCACTATTGGCATTTTTCACTTTAGAAATACTGTAAGGTGGATTGCAAAGTTAAAGCACAGGCAGCTCAGTTTGTACGTACTGTGACAGCCTTGAATCAGTATTGACTTCATTTCTCACTGTCTCATTGAAAAATGCATACTTTGGATGTCTTGGTTAATGCTGAATAATCCTAAGAACAGAGAAGAGAGGAGGGATAGCTCCTATTTCTAAGGCATAATTTCTTTCCTATGAGGCAAAATTCCATTACATATTTTTTCATCTTCCTTCACTCTGACCTTGACTTTTTCAACTAAGTATTTAATTCACAATATTAATAATCTCACTATGTTAGCAATTCATGACCTTTTTGCACAGTTTGTTACACAACTTTGAGAAAATTGAATTAAGGCTTTCCGAATACATAGTCCTCTGTGCAGGAGCCTACAGTTTGTTTTTCAGGGAAGCACTCTGATATTCTGTGAGAATTCCCCTCTACTGAACAAATTTGCAACTAGACCTCTCTACTTCTTTGTCTGTGCTTGCTCCCAAAGAAATTCAGATTTTCAGCTGGAGGACTGGTGGCTTAACTTTACAGTTGTGTGTTTCTTTCACTGGAGTCTCTTCAAAGAGCCAATAATGCATTGAAAACTTTGTTAGCTTATGCAGGAAAATGCATTTAGGAATAGGGATTTTTAAAAATTATTATTTGATTTGTGAAGACAACTGGATTTTCTCTTATGAAGATATCTGCAAGTTACAGTCTTTATTTGCTTTTAATGCCTGGGATATTTGCATATGTTTCAGTTGTTTTATGATGCAGTGACTGAAAAATGGGCATTCACAGGCTCTCAAAGTACATGGCTTCAGGTGCACCTGAACCACGTATACTCATATATGCCTGCCAATACTCAACATTTGAATGAAAAGAAATTAAGTGCCCAGAATTCCTTCTTACAATATAGACTGCTGTTCCTGATTTCTAATATATCTACAGAATTAGCTTTTATTTCAGGTAATTCCTAGGATGCGTTTATGATCTTTTGTCGCTGTTACTACACAGAGAGAGAGAGAGAGAGACACACACACTCACACCTGACTCCAGGCAAGTTGAGCAGGAAAAAAACACTTTATTTTCATTACATGTGTATTTATAGAATCCCAACAATGAGCAAGGATTGGACAGTGATGATGAGACCTCTTGACTCCACTGGTTCCACCACCTGTCCCTCAATGCTCGCTTCCTCCAAAGAGGAATGCAAAACAATCATTGTTTAGAAGAAAGAGTATGAGAAAATGTAAAAAGAATCTGTCAACATCAGAAGGCCAGAAACACCAGAGTAACAACCTTTTTGTACAATTTGTCCTTAATTGCTTTTTATTCCTGTCTTTATTGCTAAAAATTGTTGCCCATGAAATTTTTAATTTCTTTAAAATTTTTTTGGTTTTTTTAGTGATGAATTAATAGAAAATCCCCATAAAACCAAAGTTCATGTGGACACAGAAGACACACTGTGCATTCTTAATGGTTGGAGAAATTTCCTGTTGGAGTCCAAGTGTCCATTTGTATGTGGGGTCTGACCAAGCTGGCATAGGCATTACTGGATGTAGTGATTGAGTAATCAATCTTACTTGTGATACAAACTCAGAAGTACATTAAGATCATACTCATATGATGATGAGTAGCATGGCATAACTGATGAATTAGCATATGTATTTCATCACTGTAAAAGGCATTTTAGAAAGTCTTCCCAGGCCCACTGTTGGCAATGTTCTCTTTACAACATTTTACGCTTTTCTTTTTTTCTGTTTTTAAAGGAATACTGTGTAGTATAATTCACTTGCCAATTTACATTTGCAGTGTTACAAAAATCTCATAGTTGTTTGATTTGAGAAAGACTGTAACATGTCCTGTCAAATTTTGTTAACTGGTCTGTAACCTTTATGGCTGCTGTTGCATGTGGTGAAGTAAGACATTTCCTATAAAGGGCAGCCCAAAATGGAATGAATTTGACCTTATAAATTAATAAATAGAATACAAATACCAACATGACATCTGTGTGAAATTGTATTCCCAATTAAGAGACTGACTGTATTTTTTTATTTATATGTTTTCTGTCATTTTTTGGTATACAGATTTTTTAAAATCTGGAAGTTCTTGACAAAGAATAGGGTAAAGTCTGCTTGCAAATAAGGAGGAACACAAGTTGGAATGGCTACTGACTCACCTAAATAGTCAAATACTGAGATCCAATATTGATAGTACTTTTGAAAATATAAACTTTGTATTGATGAGAAAATGTACCAGCAGGAACCGTACTGTCTTGATATGGACAACGTAATCTGTGAGTGACACATCTCTACTTTCTCCTGTGCACATCATGAAATAACTTGTAAGAAGTCCTACAGCTTGTCCGTACAGGCTTCATAGATATATGTGAGTAGATGAGGTAAAAAAAGTATAAATCAAAATATTCTAAAACATCCATCAGTTTTAAACAAGGAGATTTTTTTGAATTCAAGATGAAATACAGTGGGCTGGAAGCCTTCAACATTTTTATAAAACACTTGCACATAATAATCATTTTGGCACACAAACTTGCTACAAGGAATATTCCATTAAGCAGAAAAACTGTGAGCTCCAGAGTGAGATTTTTATAGTGACAAAGTTCAGTTCCATTACCAAGAAAATGAGAACTTGGCCCTGCAATTAAATCAAAATGTGCTGACTATAGCACTGGCCCCCAGATTTAGTGAAAGGCTTTTAAACAAAGTAAGTCAAAATAAGTTTTCAAGTAGAAAAACTTGTGTGTTAGTGTAAGGTGTACCCAGGAATATTTACACATTTCAAATTAGATTATTCCATTCTATTTCTCAAGTGTGAATGGTTTTTAATTTTAGTTTGATTGTGAAGTGTTTGAATTTAACCTGTCTATAACACAGATGAGTCTTACAAGTGAGACTTACAGTAAGGTAGGTTACTTTCCAATTTGTGATCTCTATGGACACTGCACGAGGCATAGATTTAGACCAACTCCATTCCATCTCTACCATCACAGGGTAAAGAATGATGGATGTATAAGCTAAATGAGAAATGACAAAAACATAATCTTTCAAGTTGTGTTCATGTATGGGGCTAGAGAGGAGAATGAATATTTTGTTTCTTTATAGAACATTAAAAGAAAAATAAAGCCTTAAAACTTGCGACACCAAAAATAAACTTCACTCTATAAGGCAGCTGAGAAAGAAAAGGTAGATGTGATTTGGCAGCGAGAGCAGTTCTGTTAGGGAGTTAGTTATATACATGAATAGACAAATCCTTGCTTTTACAAAGAGTATTTTATTTTAAAAATATATTTTTAAATATTTTTGTATTTATCTAGAATAAAATTCTAAAAATTCTTTACAGAAGTAATGATCTGGGACATAAATGGCCGCTAACTGCACAGCAGAGTTTTCATGTGACAGATACATTGCAAAATAGGGATGGTCCTGACCAAGCAAGATTTATGGCTGTGAAGGCCAGCAAATGTTGTAATAGTTTCTTTCTCATTTGAAGTTTATTGTGTTTATCT
Source organism: Rhabdornis inornatus (assembly GCA_013397075.1). Lineage (NCBI taxonomy): Eukaryota > Metazoa > Chordata > Aves > Passeriformes > Rhabdornithidae > Rhabdornis > Rhabdornis inornatus. The sequence goes on along the minus strand of VWZS01011036.1, from coordinate 148,623 downwards.
AGATTGCTCTGACTTCCACATAGATTATAAATGGTACCACACATTACCTCTTAGGTTATTTTATTGTTGTTAATAGAGATGTAAAGCTATTACACGATCAGTATTGAAGATTCTAGAACATCCTTCTTCATCAGTCCCAATACAGATTAAGAAGTTACACTTTTTACAGAAAGCAGGAAGACCAGGAGGGCAAAACATGCATTGATTTGTTTGCGAGTGTTTTATAATATGTTTGCAATTGATAGCCTTGTTGGCAGCCAGGTTTCTCCCAGGCAACCACAGCCTCTAGTTGCCCTAAGCAGTTTAGTTAAAGAAAACCAACATCAAATGACTTATCTGACTGATTGATTGAAATATGAATTTGCATATGCTTCTAAAAGGACCTGCAAGTGGCTGTTTCTATAAGCAAGAAGCACCCAGATATTCTAAATCAGGGCATCACTGGTATCTGAGACTGGCAACTAATCTGCATATTGTTAAATCATGAGATATTTTCCAACCCCATAAAATTAATCTGGCATGTCTAGATATTATCTGCGTATCTTCACAGTGGCTTCATTGTACATCCCCAGAAAGCAGCTAAGGAAGTGCAGGATACTCTGCTTTGCTTCTTTTAGCAAATTACTTTGTCTGCTGAAACTTTTTCTGCCACCACTGCCACTTATGGATCAGAAAGAGCATGGATTGTTGTACTAGCTTTGACTGGGAGGGAGTTAATTTTAACTGTGTTTTGGATTTGTGTTGAAAATAGTGTTGTAGCACAGGGATGTTTTAGATACTGCTAAGCAGTGCGTGCACAGCATCAGGGCTTTTTCTCCTCTTCACCCACTGAGTTTTTTCAGTTTTAGACTCCCAGTTGTCCCCCCTGTCCCACTGCAAGAGGGTGAAGGAGTGGCTGTGTGGTCCTTGGTTGCTGGCTGGATTAAACTGCAACGATTACGCAGGGAGCTGCACTGTGCAGGTTTTCCTTGGAATACTGAGAGCTTTTCTGTGTCCTCCTGCTGGCAGTGACCAGAGGAGCTATGATGACATTCAGTCTAGCAACAGGCACATCATGCTGCAGCTTTTGGCAGCCAAATCTGCTTGGACTTCCAGGGAGTCCCACTGTACTTAAACTGGACACCTGAAAACAGAATCTGAACTATTCAGGTGTAACCTAGCAGTCTGGTAAGCATAGAGCACAGTGACCTTCTTTTTCCATTTGGAAAAAAAAAGAAGAGGCTGAATTTAAAGACAGAATTGTTGGGGTTGGATCAGCAGAAGAAGAAAACCTCGGCCTAAAGCTGTGGGAAAACGCTTTGTAGTCATGGTGAGCAAAAGGCTCACTTCCAAGACCCCTGTGTTCAGTTATGTAGATTGTTACTAGAAAGTTCTCAGTTCTCTTTGTTACTATTGGTTACTTTTCACTGCAGAAATTATAATATTCTTAATCACTCTTTCCCATTGGATCTCTCCCTCAGACCCTGCCTTAACCTCTCCCTGCACCCGTGTATAAATATCCCTGGACCCTGCTTTTTTTTCCAGTTCATTCCTAGTACAACGCATGCATTCCTGTTTGTTGTTTGCACCTCATTAAAATTCTTTTTCTGAACAATTGGATCGAAGCCGTCTCTCCATAAAAGTCACTAGAGCCGTTTCTCAGGGAAACCACCAGTCAGACCATCTGGCTTGGACTGGGGGGTTTCACAGACTTTTTTTTATGATTTTGAAAAATAATGCAGCTTAATATCAGTTCATACAGAAAAAGTGATGGTCCTCCTGTAATTTTCCCAATATTTTTTACAAACAGGACAAGTAAGGGAGATATTAAAATACCACCACATCATGTGTTATTCTGCTAGATCTAGTAGTTGCTCAGTGTCTAATAGCGCCTCAGTAATGGCACTGGGATGACAACAGAGCTGCTTCCTATTATGCATCATCTAAAGAAAAACAAGCAAGGACTTCTTGTACTTGTACTTGATGTTGCTTTTATAAACACTGGATATAGATTCTTTTCATTTAGAAAAAGACTCCAAGACTCCAGATACTCAGCTAGTAATATATCTCAATATTTTATTAAATAAATAATGTTGAATAAGCAGCATAAAACTAAAGAAATTATACATCTTCACAAAGGATGCTATTGCAACAAGTTCAGAAACACCCTTAAACTACTAGTGTAAAGGAAGAATCAAGTCGTCACCTGGAACCATCAGGGCTGCTGTTGCTGTGTGTGACTTAGCTCATATCTGGCTCATTTTCTGACCATACTCTTAAAATGGTCAAAGTTTCAAGAACTAAACAGTAAAACAATATTTGTTCATAAAAACTGTCTTTCAGAGGGAGGTTGTCTGTTATGTCAAAGATTGAGGGGATTTTAGTGTTTAGTTTTACATTTTTATTGACAAGAAAACAGACTGCAAACTTCTTTATCTGGCTTATATGCAAACTCTGTGAAAATTTACAGAAAATAATGAAAATTGATATGGTCAGAGTACATGCCAGTTTTAACAATGTTAACATTTTAACAGTGTTTTCAAAAAATATAAACATTGGATCCTGCTCAATACAAGGTAGGTATCTGTTAACTTGCACAATTTTTCTTATTTTCTTATTTTATGAGAGATTGGTACCACATAGGTTCAACAAAATGCAATATTTAATGCAATATTGTGACCCATAAACTGCAAGACAATTGTAATTTGAATTTTACTGATCTGTTTTCCAAGCACAATGCGTGACAGAATATTTGTTTGTCTGTTCCTTGTTAGCAATACGAAAAATCTGCTTCTATTCACAGTTACAGTCTGAGTTGCTGTTCTGGTTATGGATCAGGAACCTTGATTTGTCGTGTGATAAAATCTCCAGCTCAGTAATGAAGTTGAAAAAAAAAAAGGAAAAAAGCAGAAGAATATTTGTACAAATAGAGGTCCATCTCTACTAGTATTCCTGTTAAAGCAGGAATAATTATACATTTTTATTTTTTGAAGAACTGTGCTTTCTCCCAGTAGTCAGTAAACAGTTTTTCCACCCTTCAGTAAAGCAGAGAAGAAGAAATACAGGTAGAAATAGTGAACTAGAAGTGATGGTACTGAGGAAGGATAAAGTTTCATACATTAAAATAAAAAAATAAAATTAAATAAATACTTTTCTAATATTAAAATACAGGATTTTGAGCAATGGAGCTTATTGAGTTACATGGGCTGGATCATTGCAAAGCGGCTCAGAAGTAAACACATAAACAAAGAATATCCCAGGAGTCTTCATGTGAAGTGAATGCATAACATTAAGTAGATTTGGACAAAAGCTACTTATATATAAAAAGTGCTAATCCATTATAAGTTTTCTATCCTAATTTTTATTAAATAGGGGACAGTACATGAAAGCACCAGAGTATTATGGTTTGATCTGATCAAAATGTCAGAAAAAGTTACAGAAAAATATTTTTATATCTTCATTTTTTGCACTCCATATCTTGTAACTAAAAGTCTATTGTGTTTTGGATCCTGCAGACATTTTTTAGGGCAGTTTTTCCTGTAAGTCCTTAGTATCAGCACAAATCTATTTAACTGTAAAACAGTTCCCAAGAACATGCATTTTATGAAGATAATAATATCTAGACATGCTAGATACTTGAATGTTGTTAAAAAATATTATTTGATAATTTCATGATCTTGTAAGGTTTATACTAATGCTGGTCTACCAGGACCCTCCTCTGTACAAAGGGAATTAGAAACCTAGCAACTTCACATCAGAGTAAATATTTGGTGAGTGAAGAAGTTGCCTGTAATATTTTCATGGTGGGTATCAGTAACAGTGGCAAAGCCCAGAATTTTCATGTGACAGCATTGAAAATTATTCCTAAGCATACATAGAGATTCATTTTTTCCTCTTTTGCAAATCTTGAGCTGAATCATAAACTATAGAGCATAAGGAAAGTAGTCAAATGAAGAGAATAAATAGGACACAATGATGTGCAGTACGAGTGTGCAGGGTAGCTGTACAGCTGGAGCTCAAGTGGAAGTAGGTTTCTGAGAAAACAAACAAAAAACCAGAACCCCAAACTGCATCCTAAAGAGGGCGCACAGAGAGGGATTGGAATCTCTTACTGACATATATAGATAAGAGAAATAAGAAATGTTATTATTTAGAAGTAACACCATGCTGCTTCTGCAAGCTAAGGTAGAAATCAGATCTGTGAGCATCCATAGGCAAGAAAACACACACAAGTCAGTTGTTTTGATGAAAAGCTTTTTCACTGCAGGAAAAGCACAAAACACAGCCACTATGAATGACAGGAAGAAGAATAAATCATATTGCATGTTATAATAGTGCAACTCTATATGGAATTGGGGATTATACTGCTGTTATTATCTCAATTAGGAAAAAATAAAAATATGTTCTTAACTGGAATAGTTACACTAGCAGAAAAGTTAGCAACTTTCCAGGAAGCTCCTATTTTTTAATGGTTTTTTTCCTATTTCTTTCTACTTGGGTTTATTCCAGTGACAGTGTTGTGTATTATAAATGCTTAATTTTGTTTTATTTCATTTCATTAGGTTGTATTATAGAAAAGATATGTATTTTTATATAGGCCCTCATGAAGTAATTTCCTCAAATTCTTCAAATACCCATGTTAAGAACCTCCTATTGTAGTGAAATATTTGGAGATGAAGAACGACTGGAAAACTTGGGGTTTTTTTAAGCTGAAGGTAGCAGAACAGGGGTGGGAAGGAAAAACTGTCTAAGCCACCCTAGCCCTGTAAGTAAGCTAAATAAATATTAAACAACAAACTATTGGATTTTAGCCATTTTGTATTCTTGAATAAGAACAACTGAAAACTTACCTTGTAAGAGAAACAAACCCAGAAATACTTTCTCATATTTTAAATTTTTATATGCTCTTTTTTTCTGTTAGCTTTTCTCTAATATTCAAGGTAAGAAACTTACTGTATTCTTGTTAGATTAAAAGGCTAAGACAAAAGTCCACAGAAATACATTTGCAATTGAAATACAATTTGCAGCAAAGAGAATGCTCTCACTTGAAGCAGTGTTAGTTATTTATATGAATCATCTAATCAGAAATTTTTAAAAAATTACATTGTATTACTTAGTTTATTAACACCTCATACGTATTTTGAACACAAAGCAGTTGTGATAACTACTCCAAATGATATTCATGGATTCAGAATTGTCTGCTAAGGGATAGGATTGAACATTTCAATTGATAAAGGGAACAACAGGGAGCCTTAGAATGAAAAGAGGAAAAGTAACTGACTGTATAGCTCAGAATCAGCTCTGTATCAATGGATGCAGATTCTGCATCAATGCCAATCTTTAGGAAAAATTATATTAAAAAATCATGGGAATGTGTAGCTGGGCATATCTGAAGCTGCTTTGAGGCTGGAGAATAGACCATTTGACTTAAAGGAATACCTTCCTCCCTGACTCTTAAAAATTTTTTTCATTACTCTAATGTTGATTTATTCATTGTTGTCTTTGTTTTGGTCAGCCTGAATGAGAGGAAAGACACTGGAACATTTTCTACTTTGTTCTGTTTATGCTTAATCTAAACAATCAAATGCTTTCTGTTTGTGAACAGAGGCATATTTCTATTCAAATTTAAGAATATTTGAATTCTTGGTATCTGTCAGTAGAAGTGCTCTAATATCAAACTATAACTTTACAAAAAGGGTTATGAAAATATGCATTTGTTCAAACAATAAAGTTTTCAAGTGCCTGCCATTGAACAGGTTCTATATTGTATGAAAATGTAGATGGTTTGAAAAGAGACAAATAGCATTCCCCAACACCCTCTTTCTATGAAATGGATAGTGATATTTATAAGACAATGGGAAAAAAGATGCTGAGGCTTTCTTACTGATCTGTGTGTTGCCAGTAAGTGCATTTCAATGCAAACACAACTGCTCTGCAGTTGGCAGCTGACTCTGTCTGTCCATACCCTGTACCAGCTGTGGTCACCTTTGCACGAGGTGGGGAGGTGTGTGAGTACACTGGCAGAAAGCTTTCTCTTACAGTAATGAAGTGTAACAGCTTGAGAAAATGCCTTTCTGAGGAGTTATCTGGACTGAAAACAAGCCAGGCACATCAAAGGACCTAAATCTCTGTCAAGAGCCTTGAAATAGGTCTTGGCACCCTTCTATGTGGCAAACATAGAAGGGAATTAAAGTCCCTTAGGACAATCCCATAGGATAATGTCCAAAAAATATTTGAGAATGGACACCTCTTTCTAGAATTCTGGTATCACTTTGCTGAATATTTCACTTAGAGAGATTTAATATATTTTTTGTCAACCATTCCTCCTACACAGCTGCCACTTCATTTATTTCTGGTTCAAATTACTCTCTTAAAAAATACCTTTTGAGAATTAGATTGGGTTTTATAGTTTGTCACCTTCAAGAGAATAAAATCATGTCAGGAAAAGTAATGAAAGATGAAGGGTTGGATTTGAAAGACTGGCATCTTTTTTCTTATTTGTTTTCTTAGGATACCTAAAGACCAGAGCAGATATAAGTGGGCAAGGAAACAAGTGGGAAGATGTCCAGAGCAGCAAACTGTACTTTTTCAGAAAATAGCTCTAGTAAAATAATCAGAGGTTGGGAATTTAGTAGAATTTTTTGAGTAATGTCAGTGCATTTTTGTCTATGAGAGCAGAAATAAGAAGCAATGCTTGAATTGAAAATACTCCAGCTATAGCAGTGCATGGAGGAAGACATCTAAATATGCCTCCCTCCTCAAAGTCAAGCTTTAGGAATTGTGTACTCCACATGATCTGGTTTTAAATCTGTTTCATTTGCTTGTGCTAGCTCTGGAGAATTTGAAAAACAAGTTAGAAAATTGACTTGCTATGTTTTTTGCAGTTGTTCTGACTGTGGAGAAGCAAACAGGAGAACTCTCATTGCTAGTTCAGTGTATTTTTTCAGCTTCCATTTAGATCTACAAGCCCTTTTTTGTCAGTGGTGTGTAGTGTTTTGTTTGTTTGTGCTGATGTTTAAGGCATTGTATTTAGTTTAGGCAACACAATTTGAACACAATCTTCTGCCATTTAAAAACTCTTTTCATTGAATATCTTCATTGCTTCTTTTCTTGTCTCCCCAAAATCACACCCTATCCTTGTAATACAATTGTTTTTCAGCCATATCTATTACATTTTAAAAGTATTTTAGGCAACTTTCCAGAGACCTTTTGGGTTTATTTGGCAGTGCTTATTAGTCAGAATTTCTCTAGCATGTTCCTTCTTCTGTCCTGCCTCAGCAGTAATATTTAATACCTAACTGGTACTGGGCACTTGGCCCAAAACTGGTTTTGGTCACTTCTAATGACCTGAATTTCAAATCTGAAGGCAATAGAAGCTATGGTGCTTCTAAACTAAGACAAAATTAGGTAACTTGAACATTGCTGTCTTGTTCTTTCAGTTGCAAAAAGAATTTCAGTTTTGCATCTGAAGAGCACTGCAGTGACTGATCTTTCTGACTATGGTCTGTTTTGCAGTGCCAGTTCCAGGCAGAACCAGCAGAGCTTTCAGTACTCTCCTACCTTTTCTAGCTCACTGACAGCCCAGGAACTTGTGATTTTCAGTGCCTCTCTAATGGGTTCGTACACAGTTAAATACAAAGGGCCATTTTCCTGGATTACAGCCAGAGTTTAAAGCTTTCTAAAAACCACTTTTCTGCAAGTACCTGAACTTCTTGCTCCCCAAAGGTGAGAACTGTGAAGTTTGCTGTTCGTGCACAGAGCACATGGTGGCAGTGCCAATGTCTACAGGAGGAGCTTACATGAACCCTGGTGTGGAAGATCAGTCATTTGGAGTGAAACATTAATTAAATGTCTTATGCTATGGATTCCTAGTTTTTCTAATGATGGTGCTGATTTAGTCTCACTGCAAATTCAAATAAAGCTGCTGCCTGCAGCAATACTTACTGAGTATGTCCCTGCATTATCTTTCAGACATTCTGGAGTCAGATTCTGCTATTCAGCTAGACCTATTTTTTTTCAATTTTCCAGTGAAAAGTTGCCTTTGAGTTTGAAATATTCCCACTCTGTGAGGCAACTTTGGTAAGGCAGAGGTAATACTACAGAGGCATCTTGTGTCAGCAAAACACTGTCTGTAGTATGAATCAAGGAGAGTACATGGTTAAAACCCTTCAAAATATAATTTTTTGCTTGAAAATGGAAAAGAAAATAATAATAGATTCATATTCAATTGTATTTAATTTCATAATAACTGTTTTAGAGATAGAAGACCAAACTGGCTATTCCCAGACCACCGGGTGTTTCATTAGAAACTGAAAAGTCTCTGCAGTGGGAACAAGCAATTTGCAGAGAGAGCCAGAAAGCAGATTTTCCCAGGATAAACTTTTTCCCACTGATGAGTGTAATCCATGAATAACCTTATATCTTAGTGTAAGTCAATGCTGCTGCTATCGAGCTACGAATTATGAATTCTCAGTAGATCCATGTCTTTAGCTTTTCCACTCTAAATAAGTCCCTGATATTTCATTTTTCCCAATTAATTAATAATCAGGAGACTCTAAGAGAAGAATAGATTACAGAAAGCCTGCAAATGAGATCAGATGCTTTTCCTAAATTAATTCATGAATAAATTTGAGATAATTTTTTTCAAAAGAAAGAAAAAGATGTCCTAATTTTCTGTTTTAAGGAAACTAAAAATAAAGAGAAAATAGAAAAACCTAATGAGTTTTAAAATGAAACATTACAAATTTTCTTCAGAGGAAAATTGAAATGTACTGGAAGATTTGTGGTTATTTATTAATGTTGTAGTGCTTCAGAACAGATGTGTATACAAAAATGTGTATACAAAATGTTTAACAGTCACACTTACTGGAGGTCTAAAGTTACACATTGCATAAAAGAACCTACTCTAAATAGTTCACAGGCAGAGACTATACTAATCTACGTTTTACATTTGCCTATCAATATAATTTGCACAATTTCAGCCTGAATAATCATAAGGAAATATTCATCTTTGGGATTTGGACAAATTACTTCATTACAAAAGTTGGAAAATATTACCTCTTGGCTTCTAGAAAATGTGTTTATTATTATCTTGTTCTTTAAAAATTACATTTTAAAAATCAGGAAGTGTTTTGTTTCACAACTGATTAGAGTCCCCACAGCTTTACAACTCTTGTTCTTAAATTTCTGAACAGCTGTTACGGTGGGAGACTAGGAAAGAACTACAGTTTGGGGATTGATAATGAAGTCCTACAATTGAATAGGTTTTGTATTTCTGTATTTCTCCAGTCTAGGTAACTTCTAGTATTTCAGAAGTTTCTAAAAAAATTAACTTTTATGTCGGGTAGAGAGAAATGGAACATATCAATTGCCTGCCTTCTTTTCTCTGGCACAGTTGCTGCTGTCCTGAAAGAGGCACAAACCTCAGAGGAGGGGAACAATGGGGTTACTTGATGTGCATTTCCGTTTTCAGAAAAAGGAAACTTGGAGCTTCATCAGTGCAGCTGAAATGTAGAGGGGTAAATTAATTTCTAAATATTTTGACTTTTAACTACAATACCAGCTATATCTAACATATTTACCCCTCATGTGCTCTGTCTGCATAATTTTCATTTGAAATGTGATTTGTTTTGTGTGAATGCTTTTTAAATGCAATTTTTTATGTAGTACTAATATTTGTATAATCAAAACCTGATTTTAACAACTAGAAATAGTTTACAAAGTTAAAATCAAACAATCAGGAACAGAATTAATCTAATCTGAGTTTGAAACGTTAGACAAAGACTGAACACTTGAATAAACCAAAACACATTTTGAGAGTTCTCTATAGGCTGAAATGCATAACTTGTTTGATTGATAAAATATAGATAGTTGTGAGTGAGAAAAAGGGTAAATCAAATTAATTGTCACCACAATGTTTGTGTATGACTGTTCTCTTCATATTATAAGTATGGAATTTGTTTCATTAATAAGGAAAGAGATGTATTTAAAGAAAGATTTTTGTTTCCAATTTTGATTTTTAGATGTTGTTCCATCAAGATTATAGAAGCTAGGGGAAAAAAATTAACTTATTTAAGAGTTCAAAGCAATCCACTGATGTGCAATACATGCAAATTTCAAGGTTAATCAAGAAATTTAGAGAAGTTAAATAGGGAGTAGAATGCTTCCAGATGCCAGAATAAGCAATATGGATATTTTAACGTGAGTTTGCTGCTAGAACATTTCTTGTTGGTGCTGGATATTGAAAGTTAACAAAATAATTAATAATAATGTATAAAATCATTTTATTGATTTATATTTAAAGTGGCAACTGATGCCACTTGGTTGCAAGAGACTCGAAGTTTTAGACTCCTAATGGCAGAGCTGGAGGCTCAAAAAGGAGAAGCAGGCAAAGCACAATCCACTAATGCTCCAAAATAGGAAGTTAAAAAAGGTTTGCAAATTCATGTGTTCCAACAAATAGATCAGATTACTGCCCATGCTAAGAACTTTGAGATATATATCATCTTTTAGTCTGATTCAAATGATCCCATTGTAAACTTAGGATGTTTTGGACTGTTAGAGAATGCCCTGTGTGCAGGGTGATGGTTCAGGATACTGTTTCAGCCAGAGACATCGAGATTCAAAGGTGTGTGGAATCAGGCCACTCTACATTTATTGCTGTCAAAATACAATATAATGGAGGAATGGTTGTGACTTGTTGACATTTTGCTCAAGAGAAAACTGAAATCAAATATGTCTGTGCTGTTAGAAACTGATGTCAAAACTTCAGGGAGCTGCAGAAGTACAATAAGATAGAAAGATGTAAAACAAAACCACAGTGTGATCTTGGGATCTTTGGAAGTGTCACTTTCAAAATGATCGTTTGTATTCCTAAAAAAAGAAGCAGTATTTGAGACAGTGATGGCTAACAAGGTTTTGTCCTGGTTACAGGAGTTTGTCACCCCAAGCAGGTGGACACCATAGTGCAACATGTTTTCTAAATTCCTGTGGAAGAAACAGAAGGGAGTGTTCCGTGGAGTCCCAGGCAACCGCTACGCTTTATTAAGAAAATATAGTGATGGGATGCAGTAGAATCAAAACAGTCAGCCTTGCCACCTCTCATCACCCCTGGAGTTTTAAAGTGAAGAAACAACCTGCAAGACCCACTGCTTGGGAACTGATGAATTAAATTCACTGTAGACAGAAAATGTTGGCTTGCAAAAGCTCGTCTTTCATATTGTTTGGTCACAGCACACAAGTGCCAGTGCTCTGCTGCATCTTCCAAGCTTCAAAGTGATTTTGAGAAGGAAACAGGGATTTTGGCTGGTGTACATACGATATAACCTGATTTGTTTTCCACTGTTAGTGAGACACTGTTATGGTTCTGCTCTGACCTGGGGAACATGCAGGGCTGCAATGCACCATCAGCAGACTTGGTACTGGTGGAAGTGGGGACACTTGGGTTTCCATGCGCTGTGACAGACCTCTGTTGGAGTCTAAGAGATATGGAAGATGTTCACAGTTTGTGAGTTCATCAGCTGGGGTGCAAGGCTTTGTATCACATTGCCATTAAGATACTTCCTCTCCAGATTTGCACATTCAGACATTGAAGTCCTAATGCACTTTTATCCACAATAAAACCCCTCTTCTTCCCTCCTGCAAAATTTGCTAGAGTTCTGTATGACTTTAAGAAAGGGCAAATTATCTTGCCTAGTGGATATAATTCTGAATAACTTTAGGACTTGCACTGTATCATTCTTTATTCTATGAGTAGTCCCAGGGAAAATTACAAGGGCTGAAGAATTTGTTAAAAAAAACTAATTTATTAAGGAGTATTTGAAGAAAATATTTACTGATCCTCTATGAGGGATAGTGAGATTTTTCACATATTTCTAATTAAACTGAAAAATTCTATGTTTGCACGATAGACTGCTTTGCTTGCTTGGTTGCATACTGGTTTTGCTATTTTTAATTATTTCTATTTCTTATGCAAGAATCCTTTTCACCTTCTCTTTGCTCTAAGCAGTTTGTTGTTGTTCACAGTTGTATTTTTTCTGACAGCTTGCTTTGCTGTGTTTTCAGTGCATAAAGAGCAAAACATACACTTCAGTCTCAATGGCTTTCATTTTAGATTAGGAAAGCTGAAATACACAGTGAGAACAAATATAAAATCTTCATGAGAGAGAAAGCAAAGAATCTGTAAGATCTGCAGTTTAAAAACCTGTATAAACCTTTTATGTTTAATCCTATTATAATGCTGTCACTGGCTGACAGGCAGGTGGGGAGATTTTCCATTTTATGGCATAGAAAGGACAGATTTGTGATTGAGGCATAGATTGGGCCTCAAAGGGTTCTAGTTCAGTTTACATCTTTTGATATAAACTTTGTATGGGTGTCAGTTTAGATTTCACATTGCCTGTATCTTTTTTTTCCCCTTTTCTCTATAAGGATAGCAGTCCTCTGTCTACCTAGATGTCATAGTACCAAAAATGTTGTCTTTTGCAGTGGAACTCTAAACTTTGCTGTAATCTGAAATTTAGGCCTCCAGTTCAGGGATGCAGTTGTGCATGTGTCTAATCCCTGTGGGAAGTCAGGCTGTGTATTCAGTGTGTCTCTTCACCTGATGCTGAAGAAGGAACACATATCAGAGAAATTAAATGTACCAAAAATGCATCTATTAGCAATATGAAATTTGCATAGTAGAAATGTTCGGCAGATTTCACTGTCGGGGGTATGTTTATAGTTCAGTGTATTGCTAACCCAGGACAAGCAAAAATGAATATTCATCTTTTTGGTGCTGCACAGATAGCAGCGGATATTTAAAGGGCAGCTTCAGTGGAGTCTGAAATGCGTATCAACATTTTAAAACACTGACGCGGCTCGCCTTTTCCACTCGAGCTCAGTTCGCCCAGCTAGCTCTCTAGGCGAGACCAGCGCCGAGAGTGGGCCGCCTCCCGGATGGCAGAGAACCAGGAGTGCAGCTAGGGCTGAGAGCCCTCTTGGCTGGCAGCGCGTCCGGGGAAGAATAAAGGATCCGGGGGAGTCCTTTTGTGGGTCCAGGATAGGTTTATTGGAGGGACGGGGGGAACAGGAGACAACCAAAGGGAAGGGGAGGGGAGGATACCACAAAAGGCACAGAGAAAGGACGTGCAGCAACTTAAATACGGGACCTCCCCCAGGGGAGGGTACATTACAGCAACCAATCACAACAACTCAGGGGCGTAACACAAGGCGGGACTGAATACATAATTAACCAATGGGGAAAACATAGGCGAGGAATACACAGAGACATCAAATGAGTAACCGAGGAGGGGATAACTGACACAGAACATACTGGAGGTTTGGGAGGGGCCAGCGGGGATTGACAGTTGTAGAGGAGTGGATAAGGGCGATGGATGGGGAACATTCTAGAGGAGTGGGAGGGGATTGGGGCTGACTGATAGGGTAAAGGTGGGGATTAGGGCAACCACTACTATAATCAATAGGGGGTTTTAACATAGGAACAAACCATTTAACAAAGGGAAAACAGAAGCAAAATAACACGATGCAACAAAGCACTCTTATTGGAAGCTATTACTTTTTAATCATGTTGTCTGACATAAAGACAATATATTTTGATGTTCATATTTAGTTGTTGTGGGTTTATATCTGATCTTTTATGCTGTTCATCTTGTTATGAAATCAGGTTCCTTTTCACCTGAGAGTAACATGCCTTGTTTTATTTTAGCCTAAGTTTTGTGCACTGGGAAGCTGTGTGACCCCTCATATCATATGCAATCATTTAGACTTACAGTATTAGTCAAGCAAAGATTTCTACACCAACAAAAGAAATGAATTTGTGATGCTTTGTCAAACAAAACTTTTTTTTTTCCAATTAGTGAAACTAGAAAGTTGTTTTTTAATTGCACAGTAAGAAACCTTAAATGGCTCCTTGAGAGCCATTTGATGTCCTTTGCTTATAATTTTGATATATACAAGAAAGGCAAATTGTGTCTCTTGGTGTTTTCTCACTTTTTCCACAGTCAGTAAAACAGGTCAAGGAGGAAAAGAATCAGCTGAAAGAATGGAAGAAGTGAGAAGAGGCTTGAACAAATGGCCCTTGCATTTGCCACTTCTCCCAATAGCAGTATCATCAGAAAAGTTCTTGTTAGGAATAATTGCTCGGCAGTGTGAGCCAATTTATCCTGGTTTTGCTTGCAGATCATGGAGATAGAGCACTATAGGTGGAAATTTCTGTGCAGGTGTCCAGGATTGCTGCAGTCTCTGTCTCCCTTGTGACTTTTGTCATTTTGTCCTAGTCAGTGCAGAAACTATCCAGTAGATTTACATTAATTTCCTCCTTTTATTCTTCTTCAAAGACAGCTTTCAGAAATACATTTTCTGTTCCTCATTGCCTCCAAATATGTATTTCAGTCTTAAATGGATTAAACTCAAGGGAAGGGGTGTAGAGTCTACATCCTTGGTTTCTATGGTAGCAAATGGAATTTATTCCAAGACTGCCTTGATGAGTTAATATCAGGTACAATTGTAGGGTGATCACCTAGAGGAGGATTCTGGTTTTTTGAAACTGGAAAATCTTAATTTTATGTAACATTATTAGTCAATGATTAGGGAATGAGTATGGGGACAGAGAAACTAAATCCTGGGATTTACGCTGCCCACGAGTGTCCTGTTCTGACATGTGAGATTGTATTTGCTTGCTGCTGGTAAGCAACTAAGGTGAATAATTTCATAAGGTTAATAAATAAGCTGAAAGAGCCTGAATGTTGGCTATAGGTTGCTATAGGCTTTGTTAACTTGATGTAAAGAGACATTTTAGATTCAAAATAGAATGAATAATGCAGTATATCTTTATATGTCATCCCCCAACCTACAAAAACACCCAAACCAAAAATCCCTTGAGACAAATGGGTCTGCTTCTGTCTAGAGGTGACATTCATAGTGCTTCCCTCCTTAATGGGGTTGGGCAGTTTGCTAGACAGCTTAATAATGCAAAGCAACACTTCAGCTACTCTCCAGGCAGAGTGATATTTCCCGAAGAATATGTGGGTAATGTTTATGAATATCATAAAATGGCTCACTTTCTTGTTTTCAATATTTACTGTAAAATATGTAGTATGGTTAAACTTACCTATGAAAATGGTATCCCCAGCTGGTGCTTTAAACGTTTAGTGGTAGAGAAAACATATTAAAGATATGAGTGTGAAACACAGTAATGAATATTAACTCTTTATTCCTTATAACTGGTAATAATTCCAGAATATCTTTAGAAACTGTTGCTGTTTAGAATAAAATTAATTCTGTTCTACTGTGGCATGAATGATTTTTATTAGCATTCTGATTAATATTTTGCCTGCTACCTATGAATTAAACAGAACTTTTCAAGTTAGTTAGATTTTTGTTACTAAAGCTGAGACAGGGGTACTTTCCTTTTCTGTTTCAAAATGTTCATTGAATAAATTTTCTAGACAACATCAGAATGTCAATCCATTTATTTGAACTGTGCTAAGTGATTCAGATAGGATAGAATTATTTAATTGTACTAATAATCAAATTTTGTAGAGATCTGGTAGTACTTCTTACAGGAATGGCCATGATAGTCTATCAACAATAATTTACTAAATAACTATGGTTTGAGTTTTTCTAAGATGATTAGAAAGACAAAAAGAGAACAGAAAATAAGCTGCCAATACTTGCCTTTTTCTTTACCTAGAAAAGTTCATTGCAAAGTAATTTAGAGTTTTTATTTTTTAAAACTTCTTCCCAAATACTACTTTTTAGTTCTGTGGGTTTTTCTCAGGGGTTTTTTGGATGACAGGGTAAAATAAGGGCATCTTGAAAAAGAGCATCTTCTTCCCTTGTACTTTTCCTTTCCACCATGTAAGAATTGAAGAGTACTGAGATCTCATTTCTTCTGTGCCTGGATGCCAGGGAGAGTGGGAGGGAAGGTAGAAGGAGCAATAACAGAGTACTTAGCATTTATTTGGCAAAATCCCCAGAAGAATTTTTACAATTATCTCATGTGTACATGGGATGTGAACTTCAGCCTGTTTACATAATCAAAACCCATGTGTCTGCATTAACTCAGCATTATTGGCTCTTCCCCTTTGTGCAGGTAGGAGAAACATCCATTCAGAGGCTAAACTGCATGTTCATGCAATGAGCTTGAATTCAGCTTATCCCCTAGGAAATACTACCATAGCAAATCTTATTTCAGGTTTGGGATGGATTTTATTCTTAAATTACCTGTTTTATCTTTAAATTCTCTGTAAAGGACAAAGTTGCCAACACAGAAAATAAAAAGCTGATCAGATTATTTTCAAATTTCAGAGATTTTGAACAGGGCCAACCACTTCACTACTTTACCAGACAGGCATATTGTAGTTTTGTTCACTTCTCAATAGGTCTAAGTTATGCAATTACAGAAGAAATGTGGCATTTACCCTTTGCAATACTTGGTCCCAACTGCTGATACCAATGCTAAAAGAAACAGTCAGAAACTATGTAAAGAAGAGGAAAAAACTTCTGGTTCTTAAAAATTATATGTAGAAACATCCCTTTATAGTTACCTATTACAAAATAATAACACTGAATAGCTAATAAATTTCCGTGTTTATCATTGATGCTGAATCTTTCAAATCATATTACCTTTTCCACATTGTGCTTTCTCATGCTTCTCAGGACTTGTGTTAGTGCACTGGTTTAGAACACTGGGCCAGAAGAGATGAAGGAGGAGGTGACAGTAGCACTCGAGTAATAACTCAGTCTGGCAGTGGCTGGGACCTCCAGCTTGCTCAGGCTGTAGCACACCCAATTACTTCATGGGCAAGTAAGAAGTCTCTTTAGAGGGTTTTGGAAGGAAGCCATGATTTTGGTTAAAAAAAAGTCTATTTTTTGAATTCTGTTTAGTTCTACTTTCAGATGTATTTGGGACTCAGATTTGTTTCTTTGCATGCAAGTGCTAGGTATGAGGTTGACAACAGCTCGAAGGACAAACTGCCCTGCCTCTTGAGAGTGAGTGTTCCAGAGGACAGAAAAACTTTCCAGTGCCTAAAAGTGGTTTTTTTTTTTTTTGTTAGAGCACAGGCAAATACACTAGAACAAGATGACTCTTCAAATATAGGAAGTTCTCATCAGTTATGGCAGATCATGCTGAGTAGTTTGAAACAAATTCCTTTGAGTGTACTACGAGTTTGCAAGGTGTTTTCTTAGCATAATTTTGCTATCTGTTTTACAGATTTTTGATAGATTTGTAGCTTGAGCTAATGTGTTTCCCATGTTATATTCTCTTCAGGTAACCACCCATGAGGTGTTTTGGACCTGTCTGTGCAAATGCTCTGTAGGACCTGGAGGGGAGCAGAACAAATACAGTCACACTCTCTGGTGCTCATTCCCCTTTTGTAACAAAGCCTGATTTAGGATGTTTCTACAGTAAATTCAGAAGTAAGCAATTTATTTTAACAAACCACAATTGGAGGTGTACTTAAAATTATTTGTAGTTTGTTTTCATAAATTTGGGTTGGTTTTTTTGTTTGTTTTTCTGTTTTGTTTTGGTGGGGTTTTTTTTTTGTTTGTTTGTTTGGTTTGTTTGGTTTTTGTTGTTGTCTTGGTTTTTTTTTTTGCTGTGGTATATTTACAAAACAATCTGTAGGAAAAAAAAGGGGGGAAAAACCCTTTTATATAACTACATGACTGTTTCTTAAGTGGGTTTTGCTGCAGTTTCATGTTGTGGAGTGTTCTCAATTTTTAGGCTTATTTCTTCTATATGCAATTCAGCATAGAGGGATGGGCCTTAACAAGAACTGTCATCAGCTCTCCTGAAAGCAAGTAAAATAAAAGTGAGCTTATAGTTAGCAGTTGTTCTGTCTTACCTCTGTTTTGTTTCCTGATATCAAGTCCATTAATTTTATGATTTCACTTATAGCTTTTTTTAGAAGTAATAGTTTTCAAATTACAATAATTTTTCAGGGTTGAAATGGAATCACCAATTTAGGTGAAACTGTGGGGTGGTGATTTTTGGGACAGAATCATTTGTGCAAGAAAGAACCAGAACTGCTAAATCAGCAGGAAGCCATCAAATTCGGGTGAATGGTACTGAGAGCAAAGGAATTGGAAAGAGCACAAGGAGAATGCTCTCTTCTATAAGAAATCTCACTGTGGCAGCAGATTGAGAGTTGGGATATAAGTAGAACAAGAATGAGAAGCAGAAAAGCTTTTGAAATTGGAATAGGTTTATGAGATTGTAGAAATGCTAAAACCATCTGTCTAGTCTTTCCCTTCTAATCCTAAGGGAAGCACTGAAATGAATTCTGAGAGATCGTGGATATGCATTGTTTTGTCAACACAAACACGGAGACTTAAAAAACCAAAATCTTAGTAAAAGCATGGTAAATTTACATGGTATTTTTTTGTTCTTTAATACAGCAAAGTATCCAGCTATGCTAAATCCTCCCTAGCAGGTCTGTCTGGCTTTCAAGCAGTTTATAGCCCGATTTGCTATTTTTCTAGACATCTTGTAAATATATTAGCTGTGTGGATGTCTTTGTGCTTGTATCTCATTTTAGGAATTAAATAAGTCTTGATTTGGAGCCTTTTTGGGGAAGGTTGGTGGTGTTTTTGTGGGGTTTTGGGTTTTGTTCCTTTTTTTTCCTATGGGTAAATTAAGATTAGGCTTCTCACAGCAAAATAGCTGAATCTATAGTTAGGCTTATAGTATATGGTTGAAAATTCTAAAGAGAGTGATGGCAGATTAAATCTCATTAGATACAGGTTTCATATGCCAGTATTAAAAAGCATTTGTCGGGTGGAAAGATCAATATTTCTAATGTTTTTCATAGTGGCTGAATTAAAGCTATATTAATATTTTCTTATTTACTTTTCTCATTTTGATAATCAATATGAATTTTATGTGAATCCAAATGAGAATGCCTAATCCAGTCTAACATACTGTGGTCTGGGTATTTTTCCCACAAGAGACAACCTTTTTTAATGTATTTTTGTGAAGTAATTCGACATTCTGGAATGAATTATTCAAATCTGTTTTCTGACTTGTAAGCAAGCTTTTAGTTCATGTCTGTTATTCAGGATCATTTAAAGGTCATGAGCTTTCTTTTACATATTCAACACGTATGTTTTTCATTGTAAATCTTGACTTTAAAAAAAAGCCCCACAGTAATGTGTAAGTAGGAAGTCTAAATCTTTTCATCTACAGAAGCCTTATAAATAAGGAGGGGAAAGTGCACTGGCTTTTAATTTTTATAAATGGAACAATAGATCTCTCATGGGTATAATAAACCAATTTATCTGTGCAGCTTTTCATAAAATTTAATTAAATTCTCAGCAAAGCGACTGAAATTTTGTCTGAAAGACAATACTTATTTTTAAAATATTATTTTGTCCCCTGGGCTGTAATTAGGTGGTGTTTAGATGGATTCCTCATATTTTGCTTTTCTTCTTTTCTTTACTCTTACTACTGGATTCTGCCTTGGATGATGCCTTAGTTTAAAATAACAGGCTTTGGTCGCTCAACTGCAGAAGCCCACAAACAGCCTTTCTTTTTCATTAAGACCTCATCTTGTAGCTATTAATTTCCAAATAACTTTAACTTTCTACCATGGCATCACTAAAATTTGATCCTTCATGCATGTAGATGAAGCCTGAATCCCAAAGGTACTCTATTAAAAGTTCAGAGAACTGCAACCTTCATTATTTTAGCCTTGAAAATTATTTTCTGTAGATCACTTTGCCTTTAATTTGCCTTCTTATCTTGTTGTTCTGGGCTGCCACTTTAGTCCATTAATGCACAAATTATTTTGCTTGCTTGTCTAATTCAGTTCTCAGCTGCAGCCTGGATAGAGCAGATCAGCTTAATAAAGCCTCAGTTTCTCTCCTTAACTGCCAAATTCTCCCACAAATTCTTTTTCCACATTGTCCTGCCTTTTCTCTGAAGCATGAGAAACTCTTCAGCAAACCTGGAAAAGTCCATGCTTATCGACTTCCAATCCTTTTTTGCAGCTCATCTCTACCATGGTCCTACAAAACCCAGATTTGGTGGTAAGGCAGATAATCCAAAACTGTATTTTCCAAAATAATTTTTGTTCCATATAAAACAATGCTATCCACTAAAATTTGTGCAGCTAACAGAGCTTTCTTGTTCCTTTTTTTACATTATTCACTTGCCTAATTATTTTATAAGTATACTTCTTTCTTTTTCTACTTGTTTTAATAATGAAGGGCTTTGGGGGCACAGGTGGAAGGACGTCTAAATATTTGGACCTCCAATAGTTGTTGCAATAGCTGTGTCATTGAAACTGACACCCATTGTTATTGGGCCAGTCCAGCCGTGTTATAAAATGTAACATACATGATTTATGTAACTGTGGGAAAATAAGGTGGAAATGAGGTGGAGTGGATTTTAAAAAAGACTCCTTGTCCCCCTTTTTAGTGTGTGTGTGTATCTTTAGCATTTTTTTTTTATTGTACAGAGGCTAAAATTATTCCGTACTTGCTTGGCAAAATATATATTTTTGGTGCTGGCTAACATAAAAAATAGGAGAACTATTGTTGAGTCACATAATCTTCCTGAATACCAGCTCTTTATTTACAGTCTGGGTTTGTAAATGTTATAAATGTGTGAAGATTTATAAATGCTTTGAAGGTGTCCTGTTTTAGTATAATCCCTGGGACAACAGTGTCTTGTCTTGGTCAGAATATTACATACTCTTGGAATATAAATGGCAAGTAAATAATTGTGCCACTAGAGTATACTTGATAAAACTTCCAATGCCAATTGGAAAATCCTCAGACATATCCCAGAGCAGTAATATTTACTTGCATTGTGATGAGCTTGAAAACATCTCAGCAAGCCTGGTGTATCAGGAGAGAGTTTCTACCTGAAATACAACTGGGAGAGTTAGTATGTATAATGTATATATTAGCATAATGTTTTCTATACAATGTATACATGAATGTGTCTATATAGATAGGTTTCTGGGCAGTTTTCTTCTGAATAATAGCACTTATCACACCCAGATGTTATTTTGCCTACTGTTTTGTTTACTGTGGTAGCAATCTGGCTTTACAACACAAAGGTTTGTTTCTCTACTGAATAGCTAAAATAATCCCTGTTAGAGGAACACTTAGCACTAGATTGCAGTTTGGTGTCAATTTCTTACTGGGAATTATGTGTTTTGTCATGAACCACTCCATTTTCCCCAGGAGGAAATTACAAATCCACTCAGTATGCATGGCAGGAGCGAGGTTATGGGTAATGACTGATTAGGGTCTTATTTCCTTTACTTTGTGTCATGATATACGGTGAGCAAAATTCATTCACATCCTTAAGGCAGATGTGGCACAGTTTTCCAGTTTGTGTGGTTTGCATTATTGAGATGGGAATATATAAATTCTTAACTTCTCCCTTGCTGGACGGAGAAGCCAAACTTGCACAAGTGAGGGATCGGATCATTTGTTCCTCACTATTATATCTGCTTCATCAGTACTGCAGATTTTCTTAGGCACAGGTAACCTGATGGCTGAACTAGGGTAAAGTGCTTAGTGTCACATTAATTCCACAGATCATGACCAAAAAAATTCTGTGTATGTTAACCAAAATGCACTTGGAGTGAGGGCATTAAAGGGCTGGTTTGGGCTGACTTTCATAATGATATGTATAAAACCTATATGAGAGCAGGAAAAAATTGAAACTTTAAATGTATAACATTGGTCACCCTTATTAATTGCAAGAAAATAAAAGAAAGCTCTTAAATCATTGACTACTGGGAAAAAAATTAGAAATCAGTCTGGTACCAGTTGAAACACCTTCCCATGTGAAAGGTGATTGGCACTAACTCAGATAGTGGAGACTCTCTAACTAGATAAAGGAAGGTTATTTCTCTTTAGAATACTTCCAATTCAGTGA
>VWZS01011036.1:23858-126711 GCA_013397075.1 Rhabdornis inornatus | reverse complement strand
TTTTTTTTTTTTTTTTAGAATAAGATAACCTTCAAAAGAGTTAGTCTTCATTCTTGAAAGTTATGTGTGAGTCATTTGACTACAAAATGAGACAATGCAGAGGGTTATAAGGATTATAGTAACTTATATTTAGGTAGTTGATTAATCCAACTGGTCAAGCAGTCCAGTTCTCAAAGCAGGCTTTTGACAAACTCATCACAGAAAAACTGGAGTTGAGTGCAGCAGTTTTATTGAAAAAGTCCACAGGTGTGTGCAATTCCTTTATTAAAATGTTTCCAAATACATCGGAATAGGAGCAACTGATGATCAAGAGAGATTCATTTTTTAAACATTTTTGTTTCCAAAATTATACAAACATTGGAAAACTTTCCTTTTCCTCCATTTCAATTAATAATAATTCTGTAGTGATAAGTTATAGGTCTCCCTTTTCAAGCTGCAAGCCCACTTTTCTGGAGGTGGCATTTTGCATCTTTGACAATTAAAAAAAAAACATCAGTCATATTTACATGTGCTTAAGGTTGCATAATTGAGCATCATACAGGTTCTGAAAACCAGTGGTTTTCAAGACTCACCCAGGTGGGTTGAAGGTTTTAAATACGTAACTGCATACATGTGATTTAGTAGCCAAGACACCCTCTGCTCCCTTTTATTTTCAAGGCTATCTATCAACTCTGTGCTAGCCATGGCAAAGGTTTGTTTTAGTAAAGGTACTCACTGAGTGAAATTAGCACTGACAACAGCTATTGCTGATCAAGGACATGGATGGGCAGAGAATTGTGTGTATATATACAATAGAAGGACTAATGTTTCAAGATTAACTTGAAGCTCTTTTGTAAAAATAATGTCTAGAATAAAAGCTATTTCCTGTACTGGATTAAAGAATAAAAGTCCCCACAAACACTTGTGTAAGGGAAAAAGTGGAGCTCAACATGGGAAGAGAACAATAGTAGAAGCACATGGATTAGATTCAGAAGCTGATCTTGCAATGTATAATTTCTGGAGATTCGATTGAAATATAGCAACACTATTAATGGGAAATGAAGGTTACAACTGCAGAGGACACATACATTACACTTTATGAGCTATTATATTGGCCATACAGATTTGTCTATGTTATTTAGTTGAATCCTTAAGGCTTCTCTAATATCTTGCATGACGGTGCTGTCTGCTTGGATCTTCCATGCATGAGGGAGAGGGGCAATTTTTCAAGAAAAAAGAAAATTAGGTTTGTCCATATTTCAATTACAATAGCACATCCAGAGACACAAAATAAAAGACAAAATTTTATGGTACCTTTTTCATTATTTTGGCCCCCAAAAGATGCATGCATTAGGCTTTATGTACTATAAGGTATTACAATATTTACAGCATTGTACATGTTACATCTCTTAAAGGGATGGCAAAGGGTAAGGTCTGTTTTCATCTTGGTGGGAGTAGAAGCTAATTTTCCTTGCTTAATAATACCTATTCAAAGTGAGAGATGACTCTTCCAGAAAGAAAAGCCCACGAGAATAAAGCTATGGCGTAATTATAGCCAATATTAACTGTACAGCACTTTACCTGGAAATTCTCCTCTCTCTCACTCCTGTTTGGAATCACAGGATTGATTCCAAATATCAACTATTAAGTGATGTTGCTATGCTCGCCTTGCCTATTCTGCCCTGTTTCTCTCTATTCCAGCAGGTATAGGTGTATATTACCTACTGACATTATTTTATTTTTAAATTATTTTGGCATGTGGAATGGACATGTAATTCACAATAACCTGATGGCAATTTTTGGACAAATGATATGACTGATATTTACGGGATTGTGGCACTAAAGAATTCAGATCACTAAAAAGCGCATCATAAATACGTCAGGTGGATTTAGGAAACCATCTCTCTAAGAAATTCAGTGAGTAAGGCTTGTATCACTGATTTCCTACTGCTTTTAAAGGTACAGATATGATACCCAATACACCAGGTTAAACAGGCAGAAGGCGGTTGGGAAGAAGATGCGGGCATAGGAGTCCATTTTGGCAATGCGGATGTGTATTCTGCCATGCCTCCACGCTCCCGTCCGACAATCCTCAAAGCAGCAAAAAAAACTGGCACAGTCCTTGCCATCAAGACACTCATACCCATATTCTTCATCCCTTTCTTGGAGGTGTGTAGCATTGTTCATTTGAATAGTAGCTGATCGGGGGCGGATGTCAATAGTAGGTGCCTAAGGTGGAGTAGCAAAAAAGAAAAAGATGGTAGAGGGAGAAACTTTTTTATTATCCCCAGACCAGCCGGGGGATGATGGTCAACATGTCAATTTTGGTTCTGCGGGAGAGGTATATGGGAAATTGCTGAGGTGTTCTAATGGCGATATTGCCTTGAACTTATGAAAATCAGTTACATCATACCCTTTAGAGGAAAGCAACACAAATCAATCTAAAGTTAACAGCTATAGGCAATTAGCTTCAAAGATAAACTGAGTAAACATGAGAGGTTAAATGAAACACCTAGGAATGTAATTGATGGTATTCTGAATTTTTATTTTATAGTTTACATAGATGCTTGATATCTGAAGGCAATTTGTGTATTGCACATGAAAGGAGCTGCATCAATTGTAAATGCAGGATTTTAAAAGGAGTGGTTCATGTTGAGAAAAATGCAAATATGTATACACAGGAAAAAGGCAGAAACTAGGTCTTTTGAATAAGATTAGGAGAATCTCTGTAAGACTCTCCAATTATTTGAATATATGCAGCTCACCACCTGCTGATGTTCACCAGCTAGAAGGTTCAACATGTTCCAAATTTTATATAGTAGCTGTACATGTATATATACATACATATATTTAGAATGAATTCAGCAAGTTGAGCATTTAAAACACATCTAAGCACTGGATGAACTTTGGGATGTTAGGCATTGAAATTTCATGCTGATAGTTGTTAGGGAAACATAACAATTCCATTCCATAAATATATAAATTCAATGTCATTTATTTTATGTGGTTTCTTCCCCTCTACCCCCCTGCCCTTTTGAAATTTTTTAAATAAAATTTCTGCATTTCTGAATGGAGATAAGGTTTTGATGTGGAACACAGCTATATATATTTGCTAATTTTCTAGAGTGTTTTGATCCAGTGACAACATAAAAAATCTATACATATCTTAAACCCTTTCAAAACTCTGATTTTGGTTGTTTTTTTTTTTTTTTTTTTTGTTTTTGGTTTTTTTGTTGTTGTTGTTGTTTTTGTTTTGTTTTTTGGTTTTTGGTTTTTGGGTTTTTTTTGTTTTTGTTTTTTTTGTTTGTTTGTTTTTTGGTTTTTTTTGTGTGTGTGTGTGTGTGTGTGTGTAATGAACAGCATTTCATTAGTTGATAGTGACACTGAGTTTTTTTCAGGTCAACATCAGAATAGATTTGGTTTTACAATTAGGAGTGAAATCACAAAGGTTAAAAATCCAGGGTCAGAGCTGAGTTTTAAAAGGGTGTATTGGAGGTTTTTAGGATGGCTGGTGCTATTGGATCCCATGGTAAACTGAGAGAGAGAAGTGGAAGTGTTTTAACATTAAACTCTCTTAATTCATGTGATCCAATAATGTTGGTCACTCTTGAACTTAGGTAAGTTCAGAACCACAGTGCCTTGGTATTTGGGCTGCTGAATCAACTCCACAAATTGTTTAGAAATTTGTAACCATTCTACTTAATTAGCAAGTAGCTTGAGTAGTTGTCTCATTAATTAAAAGACCAAACAAAACACCACTCTCATCTAAGCTCTAATAGTTAAATTCAGCAGTTGCATGCAGTGAATTTCCATTCCAAAAAACATTATACCTTGAAGGAAAACATCCGAAGAAGCTTTCATTTTGTAGACAGAAAAGAGAATCAGAGGGTTTTGTTTTAAATTAAAGAAAGGAAAGAAAGAGACAAAAATAATGTAAATTAAAAATATGTTTCTAAAACACGGTAAGTCAAAAATAACTAAATTTATAGAAAGATTGTGATTACAGCAATTGAAACAAGTATCTGTAACATAAAATCCCCCACATTTTCAACTTGTCACTGTCTTGTTTACATTTAGACCAAAGACGTAAGGTATCAAACTCCTGTTAGATTTTCATATCCTGAGGGGATTCTAGTCTTTTATACTGAACTGTTTTGAAAGAGACCATTCACAATTTATAGAAGCACTTGTTTAGAAAGAAGACTTTTTACCTGCAGACTGTGCCCTGAATACTCTACTTTTAAGGTCTTTAGACTCTGTGATTAGGATTCAGGCAAACATTTATAGTTCTGTTTCCTCTCAGGTGCTCAATGAGCAGATGAGCAATGTAAAGAACAATTTATTTGTCCTTATATGGATACCTTAAAGTGAAACGATTAGGTGCATTTAGTTTTGCTTCTTTACCTGACTGCATAAGACACACATGCACACAGACACTTTTATTTCCATCTAATACAGGACACATCACTTTAGCATTTTACTTAGGTTTTTTAGTTTACTCTCAGCAGCTTTTAAACTTGAAATTATAGGACTAGTATGTAGTGAAAGGTTCCTTAATTGCTATTTTTTCTATATCAATTTTTGTGATGTATTTTAAAACTAAAAGAGAGTATCTTCAAAAGTCCTTGAATATTTTAGCAGAGCAAATCCAATTTGTTAGATGCCTGAAATGGAGATGAAAATACTCTTTATTAATTTAAAACATTTTTCCGTCACTTTTTTTTTTGTGGTTTTTTTCTTTCTTTGTTTGTTTGCAGAGTTTTTTGTTTATGGGGGTGTTTTGGGGTTGGGTGTTTTTGGGGTTTTTTTGGTAGATGATTAGGCTAATGTTTTAGAGGTTCTAGACAACACATTTGTCAGCTTAGTTGCCAAAGGCAAGGAAAAATCTGTCCTGTACAAAAATAAGCATCAAATTCTTTCCCTGTGTGGGAAATAGCCGAAATCACTACTGAGGGTATTTCCAGAATTTTTTTCTTGTTGCTATTATATACATTATTTTTACTATTGGGTAGCATATATCCATAAGTATCATTATAAACTACTGTAAAATCACTTTCTAAGGCAGAGAAGTAGGTAAATAAGGTAAGAAATATTAAAAAAAGAATGTAAGGAAACAATGGAAAAGAAACAGATGCTTAAGGGGAAGTTGGAAAAAGCGCACACCAAAGTTTGAATATAAAATTTTAACTGTAGTCCTGATAAGCAAGATAGTCATGTCAGTAATGTGGACATAAGTTAATGGCATAGAATATTGCTAATACTAAGACAGAGAAACTGAGATCTTTTCTATAAAAAGATCTATATATAGCATAAATAATGGCTTTGGTAGTTGCAGTTTGCAGAACACTTTGGTTAAAAAGATCTTTGTCCTAAGAAATTCATTTATCTGGCATCCAGAAAACTGTAATAGATGAGCTTTTGATACTCAAAGTGAATGTTTGCATTCCTATTGTTATGAAGGATGGGTATATATATAATAGAAAATTATGATAAAAAGGAACAGTTATAAAGAGGGATTTAAATGCTCTCTCTCAGAAAAACTAACTAAATTTTAGGCCTTGATGGTAAAAAGATACATACTGGGTTTTTCTTCTTTTTGTCTTTATCCTTGCTTGGTTTTCTGTTGCTGACAAAGTAATGCAAAGTTCCATATTCCACCAGTGCAGAGAACACAAAAATAAAGCAGACTGACACAAAAAGATCCATTGCTGTCACATAGGAGACCTTGGGAAGAGATTTACGGGCAATTGTACTTAGGGTGGTCATTGTCAGGACAGTTGTAATTCCTAGTAGATAGATAGAAAACAACAGAAATAATATTACTTCAAGTAGCAAACTGATTTTGCCAGTTATCTCTCTCTGATTGGTTTTGAAGTGTACCTGGACTTTAAATATAGAGCAGAGGTATTCAGTAGCACATTCTAGCAGCGAAATCCCAATTCAGTGCGAGCTTAGAGGACTAACAGGGGTATGCGACGTTTTTGCATGGTCACTGCCCATGCTGCTCAGTAGAATACTTTGGTTAGATAAATTCTAAGAAATTTAATTTAAGGTTTTGGTTTTGTAGTTTACTTCTGGGGAGTCTTTATTTTTATTGAAAATTCTACAAAAAGTACTGTGACATGCCTCACCATCCCTTCTGTTTCAGAACATTATTGCATGTACTGTGGTGTGAAAAATGTTAAAAATGCATCAGAACATTTTTTATGGCAAATTTCATACTGTTGGTTTTGCCTTCTTAGTAGTGCAAATAGACTAATTCTCAACAGAGGGACAAGTCTGTTTTCTGTATCTAGGTAAAATTTAAAATAACAGCTGAATGCCTTTAATAGTTTTGTACTTCTTTAAAGCAGATTTTATAACCTCTTTTTTAAAAAGGATGTGAAAAAAACAACAAAAAAACAATTAAATGCTTAAAGCTTTCTTTTATGGAAGCCACTAGTCTGCTGCTGTAATGTTATTTCTAGTTAGTCTGTAATGAAAGATGTGTCCCCTGTTTTGCACTCCAGTGCTCTGTGCTGTGCTTCTGTGAAGAAATGAAAATGCAGAAGGAAAAACTGAAATAATTCTCACTTGGGTGGATTTAACGTAGAAGTAGAAAATGAGTTAAAGTTTCTCTAGCTGAATGTTTCTTTTTTATTTCTTACTGTTACAGCTGCGTTGTACAAGCAAGATTAATTTGCTCTCTTTGTTTGTGGAGCAGTTGCTTGTGGAGCAGTTGCTAAATGTGTAAAAATTTCTAATTCTGATTAATTGTATGTCACATTTTCATGTATAAGGTTTTGGATACCACCAAATTCAGTTGATTTTTTTGCCTGAAGTCTACATTTGATTGTTCGTCTCTAAAGTGGTCATAGTGGTACATTCTCCCCTTGTTACCACTTGGACACACACAGCCAGAACGGTGGATTCCTTCTTGGTAATTATTGAATTTGTGTCACCAGTCACTGTGATATGGAAGTAGAACAAGCAAAACTAATGCATTCTGCCTCTAATCCAGTCATGTGTCCCCGTTGTCTTGATGTTTATAAAAAATACTGCTGTAATCAGAAAAAATGCAAAAGCTTTTATTGTTGACAATCTACAATAGTCAGAATCTGACATCGTAAAAAGGAAGAGATGCAAATATAGCTTAGTCCGTGTTATTCCTTGGAAATTTCTGCATTCCCCTAAATGAGGAAAGTTCATGTGACGTCTGTTCTCATATTTACAAACTAGTGATCTATGGAGATGTCAATTAAACATCATAACACTTGAAGAATACAGGAAAGATAAACTTACCCAATGATGTTCTGGCTGGAACTGCATCCTTATTAATCCAGAAAGAGACCCAGGACAAGACAACAATAAGTGTGCAGGGAATGTAGGTCTGAATAGTGAAATAACCCATTCTCCTACTCAGGTTAAAGAAGACAGACATGACTACATAGTCTCCTGTAAAACAAAAGCAGAACAATATGTTAGAAAACCAACATAAAATTTGTATGTAAGAGCTAGGGGTGTGTGCATCTGGGGGGCGTGTGCATAATTATTAAACTGATTCACCAGATACACTGATGAAAAATACATGCATACATCTTCTTCAACTCAGCTATAGCTCAAGAACCGGTGGATTTTCCACACTAGGAAAATTAACAGTCGTACAGATTCACTCAGGTAACCTTGCTATATGATTTCTAGGGTAACCTGCCTTGCATAGCATGGCTTCTACCCAAGTCATTCCTCATAACCAGACCTGCCTGGTATGATCTGTTTGCAGCAGCCCAGGGTGTGGTGACGGTCCAGCCTTCCTCCAGTCTCTGTGTCCCCATTAGTGCGCTCCCAGCTCCAGTCTCAAATGTTGCATGCTTTCAGATGTACTTCCTAAATTTTTCATGTTCTTAACTGTTCTTCAGGGCTGTGCTGTGTCAATAGTTCATTTTTTTTATTTTCCTGCAGATCTTCTGTTGTATTTTCTCCCCTAAAATGATTTGAACCTACATTTTCTAAGTGACCTCAAAAGCTGGGCTAGAAGTTACTGAAGTGTACATAACACATTCTTATTCAGTAGTTTGTGATTGTCTTTTCAGGTTCTTCTCCCTTCTCAAATTATTAAATAAATTCCATCTGGGTTCAGGGACACAGCGAAGCTTCATTTTTTTATATGGTTTCTTTTTGCTGTTATGGGTTTGGGGGGTTTTTGTTTTGTTTTGTTTTGTTTTTAGTTCTTTGGGTTTTTGTTTTTTTTTCGTTGGCTGGTAGTTTTTGTGAAGTTTTTTTGTTTTTATTTTTCTTGGGGTTTTTTTGTTGCTGTTGGTTTTGGTTGTGGGGATCTTTTTATCTAAACTAAAAAAATCCCTAGTTCTTATCTTTACTTCAGATTACAGCACTCCCAGGAAAAATCTAAATAGAGATGACCTACACCAAGGCATAGTGCAAGCCCTCCCTCACATACTCTCCTTGTTCAATATCTGTGTGTGCAAACCCAGTCCAAGGATGCTGTAGATAACATATAAATATACATCTACATGTGTAGAGAGAGCGCATCCTCAGTCCTTCCATTTTATAGACCATTTCCAAATACTTCTTTTTTTATTGGTTGATTTTAGTGGTGATCCCCTGTTGTCCATGGAGACTTGTCTGGATTTTTCCCTTAACCCAAGGAATGCCTTTTATACAGTAAACTATTACAGTAATATTTTTACAATATTGTATGCATTATTTTAATTTTTTTGTTGCTGTTCATAATGTAATCCATAGAAGACCTTTTAAAAATGTACTTCAGAGTGCAATTCATTCCCATAGAGCATTAGCAGTGTCCACAGGACATTTGGTACACAAACTGGAGACTCTCTAGTTGCAAGTGTTTCATCTAATCAAACACAACTCCCTCTGCTTTTCTTTTTTCTTTTACTTTTTCTTCTTCTTTTTTTTTTTTTTTAATACATGACTTCATAAGAAATTATGTTTAGAAATATCTCCCTGCTAATAGGTTCCAAAAGTTAAAAAGTTATATAATTGTTGTAGGATTTTTCAACCCTCACAGATATTATTGCACATTCCTTTACACAAAGACTTTCTTCCTTAATTGATACTTGCATTCAAAGAATCCAAACTACTCCAGAATTATATTTGTAGGAAACTCTATCAGTTTCTGATATTTAAAAGTTTGCAGCATTGTTCTGGCAGACCTTATTTCTCATGCATTGTAGAATTGGAAATGTTTTACTGAAAGCTCAAGGAAATTATTTATATCTATCTATCTATCTATCTATCTATCTATCTATTTATATGAGAGATAAGAAGATATATCTCATATACATACATATACACACATATATGTATACACACACACATATATCTATATATACATATTTATATATGTTTTATGAGTTTCTACTAATTGAGAAGTTAAATCAGGGGAAGTAAAAACTTCAGTGTCAGCTATAACTTGCCAGGCAGTCTGGAATTGACCAATATGAAGAGTCATTCAAGGATATGTAAATTCTTTTAAATTACGTCTTACTTTCTAATCTGGAAGCCTGCTGATGCTGCAGACACTGTTGTGTTATGGAACATTTCAGATTCATACAAAAGAAAGGAATAATGTTAATATTTTACCTTGCTTTCTTGGGGTTTTGGGAAGTGAGATGTACAGATGACTTTTTTTCAATGTAAAAGCAAGAAAAACAAATGGAATTTAGGAATTGCCAAGACAAAGCAAGTCAGTAATTCTGTAATGTATTCAATATCTCTTCTAGCCTTGAAGTAATATGTTCCGGTTTTGTCTGGGACAGTGTGCATTTTCTTCTGAGTAACAGGGCTGTGTTTTCATTTAGCATGAGAATGATGTTGATGCCACACTGATGTTTGTTTTTGCTAAGCAGTTCTTAACCTAAGTTAAGGAATTTTCTGTCTCATGCTCTGCAGGTGAGTAGTTGCAGGAAAAGCTGGGAGGGTGCATAGCCAGGACATCTGACCCAAACTGGCCAAAGGGATGTTCCATACCTGAGGATGACTTGCTTGGTACATAAACTGGGGGAGTGGGCTGGAAGCTGCCAGTCATGGTTTGGGGATGGGCGGGGCGTATCAGTCTTTGGTTGTGACTGACTGCATTGTGCATCAACTGCTTCTCTTGGGTTCTATTAATGTTACAGTTATAGTTAGTGTTATTTGCATATTTCTAATAATAGTAATATTTTGTTTCAATTATTAAGTTGTTCCTATCTCAAGCCCATAAGGTTTATCTTTTCTTTCTGATTCTCTTCCCCACTGGGGAGGGGGGAGTGAAAAGCCACCTGTACTCAATTGCCAGCCAGGGAAAACTGTGACAATAATGAGATAAGGAAAACAGGACTAAGCGGTGGAATGCTCCAGAGAAATATCTTCCTGGAATTGCCAAGTTTACTTAAGTGATGTTGGAACCATATAACAGCAGGTCTTCTGAGATTTTGAATAACAAAAGTACTCTGAACATACAAAATAATGTGATACCTAAAATGTGAAGTTTAGGACTCAGTCGCAGTTGTCAACACCCATACATCCAAAATGTCAGATACATTAAGTCCCCTGTGGAACATGGACTTGACAGTACTTTGATTTAGTAACACCTTTCATGATGGAATCTCACCCCAGCCCTGTTTTTATCCAGATTTGGTTTATTTTCTGACTCTATGCACTTCTCAGCTCTTTAGCTGAGACCAGCTTAAATACCCTGTTATTTTCAGATTATATCTGTGCCTCGGGTGATGTTTCACTCCTGGTGTGATGCCTGCATGTGAAGCTGTAATGTGAAGCATTAGTTTGGTTAAACATGGCCAAACTTGATCCTCAGCACAATGTCATTTATTAGTCCTCACTTGGCAAATGGATAATCTTTTCATTATTCATCCTCTTTCCCTGAGCTCTTGCTCTTGTTTTTCCAATATTGTCTGCTGCAGCAAGAAAGCTTCTCAGACTGCCAGATTGCTCTTTGGAGCTAATACACTTTTGGAGTTATCTAGAAATGAATGGTAGTGCAACATGGCAGTATCTTTGTAAGACAACATACTTAAGTATTCAACATTTGGCATCCTAATTAGAAGATTTATTCTAATGAGAAGATTAGAAGATAGCTTTTCATCAGCGACCTTATATTCCTGTCGTCCATTCTGAGGTATATTTCTATTACATGTGTCTAGAAAACAACACCTCAGCAATTGTCAATTTTTAAAGAAATACAAATTTTCCCTGGAAAAAATAATCTTATTACACTTAGGAGCATAATAATTGATCCTTCATATATTTAGACCCTTCCTCTCTTTGTCTGAATATACACATTTCTCCTATTCCTCAGTAGTCAGCTATGTTTCTATCTACATAGTCTTCTTCATCTGAAGATACAATAGCAAGTTAACCAGTTTCTTCAGTGCCATATATTTAAACCAGAACGCAATCCCTCATGAAAATGGTATCCAGGTAATATTTATCCTCATGTATAAATGCTCATATCATATTTTCTACTAAGTGCATATTCCTCCCAATTATTTTTGGAAGATCAAGAGAGAGATCAAGAGATGCAGAGCAGTGTTCTGACTTGAGACACAGCATCTTTGAGCTGCCACACTGAATGGGAAGTTGAGTACTTCCCTTGGGGCACACAGAAGAAGTGCATGGATCTTAAGTCATTTCCAGAGTAGGAGATAATTTGAAAATTAGATTAATGCATCATTATTCAGTGCTTGTGACCTTAGTAAACCCTTGAAAAAGATTTTATTTTCAACAGTCCTGTTCCATCCTAATTTGCACAGACTCATAGCAGTCTGTATGAACTTTGGAAATTATGATCTTCCTCCTACCCTACACTTGTGTGACATAGTGGTTTGAATACCAGGATTCAGGCTCTGTTAGACAGTAGGGGAAGTGAATTCCTGATTTGAGGAACCATCTGTGCATATGTGCTGGCCCAGGTCCCAAAGGTTCAATAGAAGAATTAGTCGTGCCAGGAAGCATAGCCAGGGGAAATGTACACTGTACTTATTTAATCAGCACAGTGGGTGTGATCCTTCATTGCTTCCTGGTTGAAGAGTCGTTTACCTGTGTGAAGTGAATGGGG
The DNA here is from genome assembly GCA_013397075.1 of Rhabdornis inornatus. Classification (NCBI taxonomy): domain Eukaryota; kingdom Metazoa; phylum Chordata; class Aves; order Passeriformes; family Rhabdornithidae; genus Rhabdornis; species Rhabdornis inornatus. The sequence continues at coordinate 114,659 of VWZS01011036.1, read as the reverse complement.
AATTATACCCATGAGTGCTCTCTTTATGCATGTTTAAGTGACTGTACAAAGAATAAGGTACTGGGGGAAAAAAAACTCTAATTTGTACTCAGAAGTTATTTGGAAGCTAGTGCAAATGCAAGAGTAAAGAATGGACTGATAACACCACAAGAAATTGGTGTCTTAATTATAGTTCAGGTAGCAACACCTAGAGCTAAGATTGTCTCACACTTAGTACCATGAGATTCTTTCAGTTGTTTAAAACACTGCTGGATTTACATTATTGAAAGAACTGCAGAAGAGCTTCAAAAATCATATTGGCCAGATGGTCAAGTTACTTGTATGTGTTACTTCATTCTCAGATGGTTTTTGAGTGGGAAAATTCAGTTTTTCATATCTGTTAAGGATATGGAGTTTTGAACAGGGAAATTCAATTATGTGGAGGGCTGACCTTGTTATGGTTTCACATTATTAGTCATTCATGGCTAACTTAAAAGCTTTGGAACAGTGAGTGTGTGCATAGACATGTCCATATTAATAAGTTTTTTGAGAGTTTATAAGACTTTTATTTCTCTCTCTGTTTCTTACAAAGCTACACACCACTCTGAATGGCACTGGAGAAACAGATGGACAGTAGAAATGGCTCTCTTATTCTCCAACTGTGTTTGTTTCTTTATATAATCCACCACCTAAAATCTCCAGGATTTCTCTGTGTTGCTGAGAGTTTACAGCACATGAGCTCATCAACTCACGCTGACTCCATGGTGTCAGGAGTTTCATTGTGGAGCTCTTCTCCCTGAGTAATGACAAGCCTTCTATCCCAGGGTCTGAACAGGATTTTCTTTGAGTATTTAGTTACCTTAAATATTTTTGTCAATGTTTAGTATTATAAAAATCAAAGTCTGCTTTCGTAATTCTGATAATGTTTATAATGTAGAGCATTTTGTGCTTAAAATTTTAAAATCTGTGGAGAAAATAAATTATGTAGGAGAACGTTGGTAATGAATCAATAATTGCCAGCAAAAGCTATCAAGTATCTTTATTATATTCTTTTAAAATTTAAAGTTTTTCTCCACTACGTGAATTTGTTAAACTGCCAAAAAAAAGTCAGATAGGAGAGGAGTAAAGCATTATCCAAACTCTCCCAGAATTTCTAGCCATCATTTACTCCTTAAGGACAGATCAAATGACTAAAAACTAGGATTAATGTAGGTTACAAGTTATATGGTATGCAATAGGCACGGTTTTGTTAGTGCAGGGAATAACAACCACATGGTTGTTACCAACCACATCCTACAGACACAGAGATGCACCAGCTGTCCAGATTCCTAATAGGGTTTTATACCCTAAGTTTACACAGAAACCATACAGAGAAGAGCAAGCACTTTTAAAATATATATATTTTTTTTAAAGACATGTGAAAATATAGATAGAAATGGAACCGCTTCTCAAAATTACTTCATGTAAACAAGTATATAAATAAATGACATGCTTCTAGATGGGAAACCCTATTCAGTTAATCTTCTGTGTGGAGTATACATAGGGGAAAAAGCAAATAAAAAAACCTCGTGCCACAGGAGGGCACTGTCACCTCAGAGCAGAGATAATAAAAGCCTGCAAGTCTGCCAGTAGAAAATCAAATCTTAAAAATTTTTAAATATTCTTGCCATTTAGTGTTTATACGAACACTGAAATGGCACAACAGACTTGTGTGGGTCTGTTATTAGAGGAGCGCTTTTAAAGACTAAACCAACTCTTGTGTGATAGAAATATCCCCAAAGTAGTATCACCTTTGTGCTACAAGTAATGAATATAAACTGCATCAATTGTTAATGAAGAACAATTTTCTAGCAGAATAGATACATCCTTGTTCTCTGTCTCTCTCTTTTACTGTTAGCATGGCCAGCAGTCTCCTTTTCTGTTAGGCAGAGAACACAGCTAGTACTCTTAGTTTATTTTAAAAGAAGGAATAAGTAAATGGTAGTTTGATGGAATAGATGTGTTTTCTTGGGTTTAGTCATGGTACATGGAAATACCATTAAAACAGTGGTGTAATATGTCTATGAACATCTAAAGGAGCTTCTAAATCTCTCTAGTTCTTAAAAAGTTGCTCATTTAGTACAGACTTTAAAAATAATATGGGACCAAAAGGGTTCTTTTGAATCCTTTTTGCATCCTTCTTTATAAAAGAGTCAAGCTTGTGCCATTTCTAGACAGATATTCTAGACAGATACTCTGCAATAATAGAAAATAACTAATTGGTAAACTTGTGGGGCATTGCTTGTAAAGCAGCTGATTTCCTTCCCACTGTGTGTTCTCCTGGCATGCTGGAGGGCAGCAAGGTTACCCAAAAGGTGCTGCAAGTGGAGAGAAAATGAAAGAAAAAGAAAATAATAACGGCAAAGCATTTTCTCTTTCATGTCAAATCAGCTGTTGGTGCCAGAGCTCTGGTGTGTATGTTTTGCTCAGCAGTGGCTGGAGGCAGATCCCTGCCCCCAGAAAAGGCAGGAAAAAGGGAGAATGGGAGACAGGAATCAAGCCTCTCTACCAATTCAAACAAGTATCAGACTGTGGATTACATTGCACAGTGCAGCTCTAATCTACGATGAAAAATCAAGTAAATACCTTAAGATTGGTGAATTTGTCCTGATGCATCTTCATTTGGCTTTTGTGCCCTTCTCTTTTCTTGCCTTGACAGTGTCTATATTTGGAGTTTTGCTGGCATTTACTGTCTTGGTGAGGGTACTGACTCAGCCTGCAGATACGGTTCAGTGGGATGTCTTACACTGTTACAGTGGCATAAAGAAAATATTATATTTGTTCTAAACACGCAGTCTTCTATGAGGATTCAGATTTAACCTATTTGATAATTATCTTGTGTGAAACCTACAGTGACCTATTTTTTTTTCATTTTCCAACAGATCAGAAAGTTCGTAAGTCTATCAAGTTCAGTACCAATGTACTTCTAAAACCAGCCTTTTGTCACATGGAAAAATTATATTCCCTCTTACAGTGCAATGTTTTTACATATATGGCAGAAAAATAATTTTGGCTGGAGTATTTGATCACTGGGCACATGACTGAATGAATTCATTTTAATAAAGACAGGACAGTAATTTGATCACAGTACTCATCATAAGCTGATACGTATGAGATTTATTTATTCCCATAGCCAGAAATGAAAAGTCCAGGGAAAAGGTAAAACCAGAGGGAACACTGTTCTCTAAGTATCTGACCATGAAACCTTCTCCTGATCTCATTCTTTTCCAAATGCCCTTTTCATTGGTTTTGTCCCTCACAGCTTTTTGTTCTTTCATTGACATATTTCCAGACTGCATACGGGCCAGACAGTTAAAAAAAAAATTGAGTCTCTTCCTTTCCAAAAATGCTCAATAATCTCATTCCCTGTGAGGTTTAGTTGCAAGGTACCACTAATTGTGTCATAGAGAAGTCATGATGTTAAATAAAATGGCATAAATATTTGGCCTTTTAGGACAAAGAAAGAAAATACGCCATGGCAATGCAGGTATTTGCTTTTAACAGACTTGCACATGGAAGCAGTGCCGTTTCCCACCTTACTGCTGGCATTTCATAAAGAATGGGCTGAGCCATGGTCATTGCTGGTGCAGCACAGCAACACAGTACTGAGTGATTTCTCCAAAATATGTAATAATAGAAATTCTTAATGTCCATTTCTAACCTGTCATTATAGTTTGATTATGCAATGAGGTAAAACAATATTAAGATTTTTACAAAGTTTGCACTATAGTCCATTTGTATAAGATTATCTCTGGGGCTGAGATAGCTGCAAGCCTGGTTTTCAATTTACATTCCAAGGGATGAATTCTAACTGCATTGCACAGCTGGATGGATGGCTGGGAGATCTGCTTTTTTTTTTTTTTTTTTTTTTTTTTTTTTTTTTTTTTGGTGCAGTTTTTAAAAAGTAAGGAAGTAAGGTGTATGTCTGTGTGTTAATATGTCTGACATTAAACACCTTGATTTCCTGTGGGACTAGGCAGAAGAGAGCTGCAATTAGTTTATGTTTGTGAAATGACAATCTCGACTGATGAAATTTCTGCAAAATGAGATGAATCATTACACTCATCCAAGCAAATGAAATTTCTTTATGCATGACATGACTTTCTGCTCAACAGTTCGGGATTTTGTTTGGTCCTTGGCCACGCATTGCACTTGAAGTGCTGTTTTCTCAGTTCATTTGACATAATGCGTTCCATTTCTCATTAGTTTCTAATTATAGGAGGAAAGAATGTAATGACACTAGGCAGTAATTAAAATTTATTACTGTTGTCTGCACCGTCTCTTTGAAATCACAGAGACAAGATTTAGCCTGAGAATTTTTTGTTGCTGAAAAATGTCAGTATGTGGAAATGTATTGAAGGATTGAATGTAAACTTAGGTGTGTTTGTTTCTAAGGTTTCATCTGTGAGTGCCAGAAATCTGAAAGGAAAATGAACATTACTGACCCCATATATTTGCCCATTATGTGATTTTTTTCCTGGTTTATGACATAATTACAAACAACTATTTTTTGCTTGTCTGTGAAGGTGAATAAGCTATTGCATTGGCATTAGTAAGCACAGGAGGGTTTTTATTGTGCAGGATTAGTATTCAGATGTGACAGCAGCAATAGGTTGCAGCTTCTGTGAGCAAACCATTATGCTCCAGTGTGCAAATAATCTTCAGATTATAGTGGCTTCTGCTCTCTTTCCCATTCCACCCTTGCCTAGGAAGCATCAGCCAAGGATGAGAGCTCAGCGTCTCACCTCTGAATGCCCAGGAGTCATTCTAGCTCTAAAGAACCCGTTTGACTCACTGTGATAAAAAATCCATCCAGTTCAGAGATGAGAAAATGTGAGGATGACAGGAAATCTCAAGTAAGGAGAGAAAGTAGAGAGTCATAATTTCCAGGCAGCAGCACCAGCTGGGGTGGTGTTCTCTCAGGAATTTTTCTGTGCCTGACACATCCTGTGTCCTTGGCTGTTTTGGATGTCTGGTTATTATCTGAATACCTCAAGAAAAGCTGTCTGCTTCAAGAAATTATGGACCTATAGCAGGACTCTGTGCTTGTTTAAAATAATGACTTGCTTAATTTTGATTATTTAACCTATTGCCATAATAATGCAGGTTTTGATATAATGCAACCACCAATGTAAGCAACTAAGAAATATGTTTTATTATATTTCATTAATTTCAAGGTATCCAGATGGTATAACCACTTTCTGACAGCATTCAAACCTGCCTGCTGCAGGGAGAACTGGAAATAACTTCTGTTTCTGCACTTCAAAGTATGAAGTACAACACATCCCTGGTACTTTAGATCAAACACACTATCAGGTTTATGAAAAGGCATGGAATGAGGATTGTCAAAACTATGTAAATTTTATCATGTTGAAATTTTCAGCAGTTTGTGTCTGAGAAAGAAAGCACAAAATGGTGAATGTTTTTGTTTTATAGGGTGGCAAAACACAACATTGATACCATACCGTGGGTCAACATATTTGGGCTTTCTAGGCAACTCTGCAAAAGATTTGTCTGAAAAGAGAGTCTGGGCAAGTCCAGGGGTAATAAGAGAAATGTAAGATGTAAAAATGGGAATTAAATAAATGTGACACTTTGAGGTCTAGGTTAAAAACTGCTTATAAAAATTAGATGCAGGCCTATTTGTTGAATGTAATGAGAAAAAAAAAAAGTATTTAATAATTTTGGTCTAAATAACAACAGTGTTACAAATGTGTTGGAGAACTCCCTTGAAATTAGTACTATTTCATAAGCTTTGTGCAAGTCCTGGTTGCTGAAATAATTGCACATGACTAATGTCGTTTGTAAACACCCCTTCTTCAGATTTGCTTTTATATCTTTATGAATTGTCTTGCATGGCAGAGGTCATTCTTGCATTCCTCTGAGTGCCTTTCATTTGGAGAGAAGAGAAATTTGAGGGTACAGTACATTTAATCTTTGGTTTTGATGGTTCCAGTTATTTTCAGGGCCAGTAGTACATAACCTGAGGCTGCAATAAAACTTGATGTTTCCTTCTACTTCCTCTCCAGAGGAAAGAAGGCATGACTGTGTGGAGGCAATGTTCTGCAGGGAAGCTACAGATTTCACAGATTCATTCTGTCTGAACGCCCCAGCAGAAAAAATATTTATACAAGGGAGTACCACTCAAACACCAGCATCTCCCTTCCAGTGGGTGTACAGGGAGACAACTGGGAAGACAGTACTGTAAACAAAGAGCCCAAGGGGCATTGGGAGGGAGGGATATATCCGCCTTTATTGCTCAGCTTCCAGCATTAGATAGACTTTTTTTCTCTCTTTTTTTTTAGTTTTTCAATTCCATATAATTCTAGCTTCTGTTAAATATTTTAGGATATTTCATCAGTGGATATTTAGTTTTAAACCCCCAGGAAACCAATTAAACTAACCAAGAAAAGACTAAATTTCACTTGAGTATCAGACCCTGGGAGGCAAAACATCAAAGAGCAAAACTTATATAGATCAGACCCAATGCAGTGTGGTCACCTACCAAATGTTGTGGGCTTCCGAGAGCTCAGTAAGGAAAGAAAACGTCTTTGAGCACAAGAACCCAACAAAGATACATGGTAAAATGTAAATTGTCCTGTTGGAAAACACTGTGGCCAAAAACATGTCAAAGAATCAGTGTGGATTATTGATCAGGACACTGAAGCAAGGCAAGAGATCTCAGGTCTAGTCCCACTTCTCTGATGGACCAGCTGTAGGACGGCTGTTTCTCTTAGCCTGTGAAAACCGTTTGGAACACATGCACACTATGTTCCAACAACATCTGGAGATTCTGTTCTAAACTTATGTGGGAAAATTTAACATGAATAAATGAAAATGGGAAAACAAGAAAATTATGTAATTACATAACATTTATGAATTTTTATACTTATATGATAATTTTTGTTTGGCTTCTCACATGAAAGAAAACTCAAAAATGTTTGATTACTATTACTTTGTTTCCTTTGATATGAAAAAGTAGCAATGTAGGCATATTCATCCAAAGAAGCAAACTAAGATATACTCACAAATATTCCTATTTAAACCCAGAGCTTGTATTCAGTGCTATAAAGTTGGTCTGAAATTTTCTGCTGTTTTCCAAAGACATTTTTCTTATAATAGCAAGGAAAATCCAAACTTCAATCAGTTTCATGTTCATGCTTTGTCATGGTTCTAGGATGCCAGAAAAAAGCCAGACTGTATGTTTTGAAAAAGTTTTTACACATGGAAACAAGCTGATGTCTATCAATCATAAGAAACTTCAGCAGATGGAATTCTTTTAAGTAATAAAAATTGCCATACACTGGGCCTTGCAAAAAAATAAGAGTTATAAAGGTGAAAAGTGAATGAGTGTTTTATTATGTCATTGACGTGTGGGATTGGATTCCTGCACCTTTCACTAAAAAAATGTTTCCCTATTCAGAATATGACGAAACCCTCAGTGATATGGCTTGTCAAATGACTTTGGTAATTCTGAACTTCCTGATATCCTTGATTCTTACAGGGTATTTATGTAGTTGAAGAGTAACCAAATGTTTCATTTACTGGTTAATTACATCTGAGTAAGTGCATTAACCAGGTAGTGATTATGCCATTGAGAGAGACAGTCCACAGTTTTCTGTTTCTTTTATCAGTAGCAGATACAGCTGGCAGCAAAACATAAATGCATTTTTAACTTCTTTTACTTGCCTCTGTTGAATCTTGACTTAAAATGAAATTACATAGCAAAGATAATTCGGTTGCTTAAAAATTCATGGATTTATCATAAAGGCTTTCAATGATGAAAAGCTTGCAGAAATCTGCAAGGAATTATCCCAATTCGTTTTCCATGGCTACTTGTTGATGTATTAAGTTCTTCAGAAACCAGTGGTTTACCCAGATACACAGGTAGGAAGGGAGTATGTTCACACACCTTTCTGAGTTCTAATGCTAATTTCTTGTCTAGGAATTCCAGTGCATATTTTGGTGTTCATCTTTGTTAGCACGTGGACATGGAAATTGGGTACATCAGGAGGAGTTGCTGTTTGAATGGGTCTTAAACATTTCTGTGTACATATATTTCATGTAAGGGGAAAGAAGGGAAAAGAATAATACATTTTTTGTGACGTTTCAGTATTCATAGTTTTGTTGAGGTGGTGTTGTGTTGCTGTTGTTTGGCTTGTTAGTTTTTAAATACGATTTTTTGTTACCATGGTAATCTCAGTACCTGTGTATAGCAATGTACGGTCCCTTTGAATACCAGGAAAGATATTACCTGACACCTTTCTGAATGCACAGCCCAATGGAGCTCCTATTAGTGTTCCCAACATCACTACTGTGCACTTACAGACCGGGTTATCTCTCTTCTCCACTTACATGGGACTGTTTAGGAAGCGAATGATTACTTTTCTTCAGACACAGACTCTGGTAGAATGACCCTTAGAAACATTTGCCTGACAAAAGCACTGATTTCTTGGACTATCAAGTACACGGAAGCTTCCCACCTATCCCTGCAGCCTATACTGCTGCTCCAGTTTTGAGTTCTTCCCCAGATGCTTTATGCTGACAGTAGTGATAGGTCTGTGTAGATGATCTTAGTGTCTTTTTAAAGGTGGATGAAAGTGCACTTGTTTTCCTCTAATCATTAATATATGGCTGCCTAAAATTGATGCTGAGATAGCTGTGATAGTTTTTAGTTGTAACAGAGTAACAGAGTTCTACAGTGCTCAAAAGAACAAAACTATTTGCAAAACTATTTGCTTCAACATGGTCTGTTCAAGGCATGTGAAGAACAACCTTCTTTCTCAGTGATGGCGTAGCTGTTGACCACCTCCTTTGTGAGCAGAACATGCTGTCTCACACAAGTGCATTCACTCCCACGTGAGCTGTGCTTTTCTACTGCTGGACATGTGAAAGACTATACAGGAGCAGGCTGCTCCCATTAATGGACATGTTTCAAGAAGGGTGCCTGCCTTGTAGGATTTAGAGCTGTAGTTACATTTTTCCCTGAACTGAGCTTAAAAAAAGGAATATAAATTTTATGGAGTCATGTGTATTACAGAAATAAGTGATGTGTTACATATATTACTATATTACATACAGCCATACACATGACTTCTGCTTTTAAAATACCACAAATCCTACATACAAAAGCTCAGAATTAAAGGAAAATATTTTTACTCGAAGCATCTGGATCTGTGTTTAGGTTGACTTGTTTGAGGGTTACTCATTTATTGTCAACATTTTGTAAGCATCTATAATCTGCTAAAACCATACTTTAAAACCATAACATATAAAGAAATTACCAATTTCCCTGGAACAGTGCACATCTGTGACTATTAAAAATATGGCATTCTTATTGTTGGTGTTTAGAACTATTTAGAACAATTTTTGATAAAATATGATAAAAATATTTATTTTTCGATTTGAGACATTCTTCTAGAAGAGACTGTTGTGGACTAGTATTTGAGGGGGAAACATAATTTTCATTCTTCTGCTATCAGTTTGCCTTAGGACAAGGCCTGCTCTCTGTGCAGATTCCAAATGGTTTCTGGTTTATTAAGTATTTTGTGTTGCAGAAGCCAGGTGCAAACCTTCAGCAATGTGCAAATTAATCTTGTTCACAATCACAGGTAGCAGCAGAAACATCCACTGAAAAGAGTAGGTGTTGCAAAATTGTCTAAGATGAGGAAATGAAATGGAAAAAAACCTAGCTCAAATAGAACAGTTATTTATACGCTAAGAAAGGAGATGACAAATGTGTATGGGTGTGTTTTTAACCTCTCAAGCTTTTTAGGAGAATATTACTGACATCAGGTAGAAAGTAAGAGTGTTGGAGGAAAGAAAAAGCCTTTAAAACCACTATCTCTTTAGCTGTTAGAAGGGGTAATAGAGGATTTTTAAAATTGGAGAAGAAATAAAGACACTGAAGTAGAAGGAATTAGGTTATTATTAAAATAGTAAATAAATGTAGAGTTTAAAAAAACATAGAAGGTGTTCAAGAAACTAAAAAGAAAGAGGAAGAAACTACGAAAAATGGCAAACAATGAGATGATGTTCTAAAACTGTACTTAATACTAAGAGTAAGGCCACAGACCTGCATGCAGCAGGCCTGAAGGGAGGAACAGAGATAGAGGATGCTTGGTTTGAAGATCATACCTCAAAAGAGACAGCTATGAATCCTGAATAATTTATACCCAGTATTGCCATTTGAAGTCAAACAGATCAAGCTTAGGACGTGGAAAAAAAAATCTTTAAAGACTACAGATAACCATCTTGAAGCTTCAGTTACCAGCTTCACAGGTAGAGGTAGAGCTTCCAGGTGCATGTAATCACACTAGTCCAAATTCTACAAGGTATTTAAATGGTTCACTCTTTTCAAGAGGAGACCTAGGAAGAACTATTTAATTCTTAAATGGACATATTCAGGATAAAAATTAACAGCTACTAAAAACCAAGTTCCCTTGGGAGTCTCCATTCCATGTCACAGTGTGCGTATTGCCATCACATTGTATGTTTTCAGGCCAGAAAGTGCAACCTCTTAATATCTTCTTAAAAGTGAGGTTACAATAATGTAAATTCCATGGGTAATGTCTTTTTAGGATTTTTTGTTTTAACATTTGGAAATGTTATGCCCTGGAAAGCTTTTAAAAATGAACTGGCAATTCTGGATCTGAAGCATCGTGTGACATACGGAGAAGGATGCATTTGGAGTCCCACAGGACTCTGGTGAGGGAGCTGTGAATTGAGCTGTACCATGTAGGCTGGTGTACATCCTACATATCAAATTTCACTGGAAGCCAGATCTCCGTGGGGTCTCTTATATTATTTTTTTAGAAATTTGGGTGCTGTGTTTGTAAAAGAGAGGTAAGGCTGCAACAAGTGACAGGCATCAGAAAAGACTGATATGCCCAAAAGAGTCTTTCAAAGTGTTTTGCATTTATCTTTCTACAGAGATTGCCAGACATCAGGGTGGGGATGACAGGTTGGATGCAAAAATGGTGCAGTGGTCATTCACTCTCTCTGGGACAGTCATGATGTTACCTCAGATGCCATAAAGAGAGAAGGATACTCAAAGCCCAAGAGGCAAAGCAAAAAAACTGCAAACATTAACTTCTCACACCCAACAAAATATTTCCCTTGAAGGGGCTCATGAGTTTCCTGGAAGTGATGTAGGTGTGGAAATGCTATCCAGTTTCCTTCAGGAGAGCAAGATTCCCACCAGGCAAATGCAGTACTGCTCCTCCATCGTGCCATGCGCAGCAGCAGGGCCTGTTCCTGGCTTAGCCCTGCTGGCCACATTCCCTAGGAAGTACTTTGCTGTTCATGTGTACATACTGCGGGTGGGAAAGAGTAGCCAAAAGAGCATTTAAAATACTGCTTTACTCTCTTTTAATCTACTGAACTCGGAGGCTTAATTTTAAACACAACTTTCAGTTTTTAATGTGCCAATGATAGTGTTTTCAAATTGCATCCCAGCAGCTCCCAGGCAGATCAATTTTAAACATTTTATTATTTCTAGAAGTTCAAAAGAAGATGACTTGTTGCAGTTATCAAGACAGACATGACTGGCACCATTACCCGTCCCTTATTAAAAACTTTTCGTGCCTTTTCTCAGTGGACTTCTCACAGCAGCTCCACACAGCACTGACTCATTTCCTTATTAGCTGCTCCACACAGCATTGACTCCTTCTCTCTGCAAGTTTCCTTCTTCCTTCTGCATGACTGGCTAACCCCAACCTTTCCCTTACCTGGCCACCTAACCCTGTCTGTCCCTCACACAACATCTTCTTACCTTATCTGTCCCTTGCATGACTGCATGTCCCTTTCTCCTTACAGCACAGCTGGCAGACTCCAGCTCCATCTAACTGATGGCGAGCTAACCCACTGTTTCCTAACACCCATCTTCATTGGACAGGCAAGGCTGTTTCCACTCCTCAGTAATCACTACAGCTGTAATTCATTGAGGAAAATTGCCTTCTGCAGTATCCTTACAAACCATCCTCCTACAATGACTGATGGTAGTTTTTGAAAAATACATGTTTTACTGATGTAGTTTCCTCCTTGTTTCTTGATCCTAACATCTCTATGTGAACACATTTTTAAGCCAAATAAATGTTAGAAAACATGAATACATGTGCAAACAATGTTCTTCAAGCAGCCCTAAACACAAAACAATTTATTTGTTGTTCATTTGTATTACCTTGAGCTAGAAACCTTGATTTTGGAATACAATTCCAATATCATAGGAATTTTATCTCAAATAAAAAAAGAGTTTGTATCTCCCCAGTTTACATTTTCAGAGTAAATTAATTAGATGTCATAAAATTAATACTCCTCATTGTCCTTTTCTGAAAAGCTACTTTTTCCTTTAAATTGATTTTTATATTGTATTGTAAGTTGGTTTTTTAATGAGTCTTTGCAACACTGCATTCAGATAGGCATACTAATGATTATCATACATTTATTTTTGATTTTACCTTTTTACTCTTTGCACTATTCTTTAATAGCAAATACTTTTGATTAAATTTTTTACTTTTCTTGTCAGAAGAGGTACATTTTCTCTCTTAGAATGGAAGGATATCCAAAGGTTTTCCTATACCCATACTTGAAAGTATGCTAGTTTTTCTCTAAATATTGTCATAGAGTTGTTGAAACAGTCCTTGCTTTTCAAAATAATATTGGGAAGAAAATTAATTAATTTTCTTCATATTCAATAATATTTTTGCTTTTTCTAGGATATAATAAAATAATAGAATTACTCAAGCCTTAGCACTAGAGCAAACTGGAGTGACAGTACGCTGTCATGAACACCCTGGTTATTGCTCTTGCATTTGTATAACCAAAGTCAACATTTGCAGTTAGAAAATCCTGCTGTTTCACTTTAGGATTTTGTAGTGGAGACAATGTACTAGCTCTGTTTTGGACCAGACATTTGCTACTGTAAGATAAAGCAAATTTTGATGAACTGCAAGCATGGTTGAAAGCATTCAAACTTGTTTTCTTCTGGTTTTGCATAAGTATTACAGGATAGCAGCAGAAGATAATAAATCAATGCTTAGTCTTTGTTGACTGTGTGTTTTTGCATTTTGCATAAGTAGAGGAGTGTTAAGTAAGGTCAAATAGTTATTGCTTTTTGTAATTTGAATGGGTCAACAACAATCAACAAGAACACATTATTTGCTTTAGTCAAAATTTTTCATAATTTTCTCAATTCTTAGAACAATAGATAAGAAAGAAAAAATAGCAATTATTGACTAGTTTCATAAACATTTATAGTCTCTGGCATTAAGACACACAAAGGGTGCTGTGGCACTTTACGCATTAAATCTTGAAAAATATTTTCAAATTCTCCTATGTAGGGCATGGTACAAGAAAGTATTATTACATAAATTTTATCCTGCAGCTCTTTAGCCTTAATTATGCAATCTTCTTGAGACTAGCAAAGAACTCACTTAATAGACTGTATCACGTTTTGAGATAAGTGGCTTATTTTTAGCATCTGTAATGTACATTGAAATGAGGGCAATTATGCCTTGTTTCAAAAGGCAATGTGAAAACACACTATTTACAATTCAGAATTTGTTTTATCAATACAAAATGAGGGACTTAATGTTTGAGAAATATGTAATGACGGTGACAGCTATTTGAACATTACCATGCTTAGTGTTAGGCTACTATATTCCTCTGTGAGAATGTGTTGTCAGCATTGTAGGATGGGATTTAGAATTGTATGTAACGTGCCTAAAAATGTAAGTAGAATATTTTGTAGTCACAAGTTACAGCAGAGAGCTTCACTAATTTGTATGTCATGTACACATTTCCATTTAATACCTAGTGTATTTTCTTTTTGTTTCTCCCATTTTGTTTGATAAAAATAATTAACAATTAAAGCTCACTGTGAAGGTCTCTTCAAAGTTAGTGACATTAATTTAATTTTATTTCCTTTTTACACGTCTTTTTAAACATATGGCTGGATTTGAGTATTATCAACTCCCATGGATGCTGTCTGGCTCTTGCTAAATGTGACACAGACTTGTATGTCTTATTTCCAACCAGCCTTTCAATTATATCTATTCAAATACAGTGACAACAACAAAACAGCATCTTAGGTAAGTGGGTTACTAAAAATGCAATGTAATGACAGGGGTTTGAGAAACTAGAAATTGCACTTGGAAAGTGAAGGGATTTAATTGTGTAAGAACAGCCTTAGAGGAATATGTTTATTATTTAGGATATATATGTGCCTCAGGCAGAACTAAACCTATTTCAAATGAACTATCCCTACTCAAAATGCATTATGAACAGTTTGACGTCCTCATCTTCAAACGTCCTAATGAACTAATTTTTCTCCACTGAGAAAGGAAAAAGATTGCGAATAGTAAAATAATGCCAAGGGAATTATAATCATTGTACTGCAAACATGTTTTTTTGACATAAAAAGGGTCTGGAAGTGAAACATCAGTACAGAAATTGACTGTCAGTCCTCCACTGATCATTTTATAGGCTACAGAGATTATCTAGTACGCTGCAGATGAAAGGATGAAGTGCTCAGGGACCTCCCAATTTATCACAGGATTGCTTGAACTGTAGTTATTTGAACAGTGCACTAAAAAAATATTTATTTATAGCAGTGATTTAGACATGCTTATTACCTACTGTAAAAATGCTTAATGTTCAGATTTATTTAAATTCTGAAGTAATTGTGACTATACATTATTCGTCCACTACTATGTCACCTGGTCTGATAATTTTGAACCAAAGATTTCTCCCTGCAATTCGTTATAATTAAATCTAGCTGCTACTGGCAAGAGTGACATCACAATGATTTTCTCTTGTGATGTTTCTGAAAGTCACTCAGTGGTTGGAGCAGGATGATTTAATTACCAAACAGGAATTATAAAAGAGAGTTGGGATAATATGCTTTGTCTCAATAAGTCACCACTACTTATGAAATATCTTCACAGGTGTGTAAAAGGCATCACAAGAATTTTTATGCTTAGTTATGTCCAGGAAGTGTTTTAAGATACAGACTCACCTTCCTAATTTTCTGATTTTATAATAAAATTAGAGACCATCAAAATTCTGGTTTTTCTTTCTATTTAATAATTCAAATATCCTAAAAGATCTAATTATTTTCTCGCTATTAAACGAACAAATAATATATAAAGGCATTGTTCTATCATATCTGCACAAGTATATTTAATGCAAAACCAATCTTGCTTGTAACATCTGTGCTTTTGTAAAAACCTAGCAATAAGTTCAGTGAAAATGCTTGTAAGATCCCACATTATCCCTTATTCTCTGGTTATTTGTTTATTAATTGTTTTTATCCTTATCTGACCTTTCTGAAGCTCAGTTTCAGCTCTAGCAAGCCATGCTTTTAGATATGGAAAACCTTACAAAGGACAGACTCAGAAAAAAACCTTGACCCTCAAGAATCTTTGTTCAACGGGGAGTCATTACGAGGAGGCTTTCAGACCCCAACAACCCTTTTCTTCAGGGACAATCATGATTTTGTTTTGCTGAGGTGAGTTAGTTGGCATTGAGTCTAGGAAAAACTGAGAGAAAAAAAAGGCTGAATTAATGTCACTGGAATTTGAAGAAAGTCTTTAACCTCTCTCAAAAGATGAAAAGTAATCATCAAAGAGCCTTTCAACTCTCTATATGATTAGGCAGAAGCAGGTGGATTTGAATGCCTAACGCTGAATCTCTGTAGATACAAACCTGAACAGAAAAGTCAGATTCTCTCAGTCTGTGAGAATTTTAAACATATCGATTCCCTAGGAATAGTGTTTGGTTTTTATTCTCGCTTTTTAAACCAAAAGGATCTAACCCATCACTGTGAAAGAGATTGCAAAGTGCAGGATCTTTGTTCTCCAGGAGCTTTTTGCACTAACTCCAAAGGGTGATGTCCCTCCAGTGTCAGTCGTGGCTCCAAGGCTGCTGCCATGGCTGGGTGGTTCTCCCTGCTTGCCATCCAGATCTTTTCAAGGAGTCAAGCCAGCAGGGTGATGGGAGTGTATGTGCAACTACCCCTGCCACAGAAACTGGCAAGATCATTTTTATTGTGGTCATAACTGAACATAGAGCTGAAACCAGGCAAACCCTGGCTATCCATTATCTGTATTGCTTGGATATGCAGGCTTTTTGGTTGGATATGACATTTGTGTTAAATTCTATGGCTTTGCCTTGTCCTGTTAAGATCACCTTGGTTTTCCTATTGCTCTGCTGCCACAGGATGGGTCCATAGTGATTTGAAAAGAAACTACAGAGCAGAGGATGAACAGAGAGGTATTTGAATGACTAAAGAAGTGAGAAAGCAACTGTGTAGATTTTTAGCCAAGGGCTGAAGCAACCAGTACAGAAGAGACTCAAATGTATCTGCCCTGATTCCTTCCCAGCCATTCCAGGTCAGGCCTCTGTCCTTGTCTTCTCTTCACTGTCAGGTGTCCCAGGAAGCCTTTGTCTTGTCCCTCTAGCCTTGTCTGTCTCTACAGGGATTATATAAGAATAAATGCTACTAAGGAGTTCTGATTTTGCAGTTCTAAAAAAGTACACGTACATAGATGTTGGAAGTCTGCATGACAGGGTGGATTCAAAATGCCTGTATACTGAATTAGTTTGTTTATTCAAACATGTAAATTTTTATGTAAATTCTTATTTGCCACACAACTAAGCAACTGAAAAAAATATACAACATACAAAAGATAGGGAAGTAATGGAATTGCACTTCAGTTTTACTCTTTGAAGACATGATCCTGAAATGTAGATTATCTTCAGTGAACCAATTATTCAACAGTTAAACTTTAGTAAATGTTCATTCATTAATATGGTTTGATGCATGACTGACCAGCAGGAGTAGGTGGATTATTTTAGGAAAAATTTGTTGTTCACATTTTAGAAATATCTCTTATCCATTATTCTCCAAAAGAATATACAAGTGTAGTTACCTTAGACTGGTTTTTATACCATAAGAGCAATATCAGTCTGTTGCAAGCTGCCACCATAGCTGAATTCCTGCTCACAGAAAGTGTCTGTAACCCTTTTTAATGGTATTATATGAAAGTCAAATACTTCAACTCCTCCTGTGTTTTCTTTCAAATGATGATATTTGGATGCAGTAATGTGATGGTTCATGCAAGTTGAAATAAGGGAGATTTTTAATAAAAAACAAAAAAATGATTTCTAAGCAAAAATATTCCCTGTTGACTCTCTTACTAGGATAGGTGGCTATTCATAATGGGAGTAAAAACTTAAGGTGTAGTTGTTAAAGTGTTTTAGGGTTATCTTAAGGATAGTGGCTTAGAATTGAGGATTTCCATTGAGGCAGCAAACATAAAAATAGACCTTTTAGTCTATTGTGTCTGCCTTCTGCTTTAAATGTTTCACTGTCCTACAGAGACAGTATTCTTTTAGCAAGCATGTTTAAAGTAATAATTTAATATAGCTTTTTCAAAAATAAGGATATTGAGATAAATATCTTCCCATACCATAAAGAGAACAATAACACCACACAACACTTTAATAGTCATCTGGGTTTTCTGACTTACAGCTCACATTATTATTTGCTCCTCTGTAAAGTGGATACAAATGTGTTTAAATTCTGCCAAAAGCAAGATGCAGGTAGTAGTACCTTGTACCCATTCACTAGATCAAAATCTTCAGACAGGAAATGTTTTGATTTCTCAGGTGGATCTCCCTGGCAATGTCATATACTATAGTCAACCCATCCTAGAACCTGAGGCTGTGTATGGGGCTGGCGGGGATTACTGGGTGCAGTGGCAATCCACTTACGCCTATTCTTAATGTCAGGACTATTTTCCAATGCAGATCTACAAATCTGATTTTCAGCTGTCATACTTTGCCTTAATAAAGAAGCAGAAGAAGACTCCTGGAATTTTTTTAAGCATTATGAAACCTCTGGAGACTGCATATCTGCCAACTGTTCAATTCATTAGGATACACCATTGAAATAAAGTATAAAAGCCTGAAAATACATGCTCTTCTACAAAATAATAGCCCTGACCATATTTTCCTGATAAAATAGAAACCAGACCCAGATTTACTTATGTGGTTTAATAGATGTATAGCAAGATGAATATTTAATTACCAATTTGTTTATCAGTTATGAACAACGCACTGTCTCTATTGCACAGCTCCGATTAGCTCTCTAAAACATAGGAAAAGAAGAAAATAAAAAGTATTTATAAATATTGCCTGACCAGTCCTGTGCAGCTTGTTGAATTGCTATTTATTAGTCTTGTAATACCTTTGTATGTAATTAAAAATTCAGGACAGGCTTTGTAAATAAGCAGTAAACAACGTCTGGTCTAAGAAAAGGAACTACCCAGTCACAGAAAAGAACTGGGAACACCAGAAACTCCATCTGTCCTGAATAATTACGAATTCACTAACTGTTTTGCACAGTACAATATTTTGTATGTTCAAAACAACTGGAATAGTGAGTAGAAGTGCAATTTATCTAGAAGCTGTATGAAATTCATGGAAGACTATTGATAGAAAGAATTTTGAGATTTAAGCTACTCCTTTCCTCATAGTCTGTGGTATGATTTCATAAACTCTCTGATTTTATTTTCCCAGATACTCTCTATGAGTGTTGATCATTGTTATGGTTTAAAAACAGTATAGTTTTTTACTCCTTTGATCATCATTAATATTTTCTTCCAGACTCGTTCCATATTTCCAAGTATTTCTATAAGTCATGTTTTCTAAACACTTTACTTGTTATATTCCCCTGCACTACCCTTTCTCAAAACATTGCACTTAAAAGTGATTTTTTTATTAATCAAGCAGAATGCAGCAACCATTTGACATAAATTTTTCGCAGAGCAGCACAGTGAATATTTCTCCCAAGTTTACACACAATGCTGAGTAATACATCCCAGAGGCAGGTTTTTGCAATAATACCATGTTCTATGTCCTTGGTGGAATATTACAGCCCTCCAATTTTTTTTTTAAAACAACCGATGTTTTTATATTTGTGCAGTTGATTATTTCCTTCCTACAATCTTTCCCTCTTAAATTAAAGTTACTAATTACAAATCTTGAAATGTCCTATTTTCCTGTTCCCAAAGTGCGACATGTCCTTCTCGATATAATCCATGTGTGCATTATATTTTGCAAATCTTATCCTTCTGTTTCACTTATTGCTTTCTTTGTAAGTACTACTCATATCAATGTGCATCCAAATTTTGCAAGTTGGTGAATTTTTGTTCTCAAGACTTTTCCATCAGTTCATCCCTTTTTTATTGGAGGATCTCATTGCCATTCAGTGGAAGGGGCCTTAACTGTGAGTAAAAAGGTCACAAACAAGAAATTATAATTTCTTAATAAGATACGCACTCTTTGAGCAGTGATTATTGACATACATCAATAATACAAAATATCTTAAACCCATCTCAGTTTCTAAGTGTGTGAAGCCAACTGCAATCGTTTATATAACTCAGATGATAGTAAGTCTCAACATGTACTCTATCGGAAATAATCTAAACTAAACCAATGCTGTTTACATGAGGTAGATTTTAGGGAAAAAGCAAAAAATATATGTAGGTAATATACATGGACAATTTAGTTATTTTAATGAAATGTCCATAGGACAGAAGGTTTATAGTTAACTCCTCACTATTACTGGATGATGGATTCCATTTGCTACATTATTTCTTACTGCTTAGTCAGTGACTTGTGAAGAAAATTGTAGTTGCATGTAAATAT
Source organism: Rhabdornis inornatus (assembly GCA_013397075.1). Lineage (NCBI taxonomy): Eukaryota > Metazoa > Chordata > Aves > Passeriformes > Rhabdornithidae > Rhabdornis > Rhabdornis inornatus. The sequence goes on along the minus strand of VWZS01011036.1, from coordinate 94,928 downwards.
TCAGTTTGGAGAGAAACAAGCTGGTAATTCAGGATGACTTACTTCAGATAAGAGAAATGGTTTGTAATATTCCAGTTGGTTTTTTTCAGCTGTTGCTGGGATTTGCTAACTAAGGGGCAGAATTCTGACATATCGCCCTTTGAGTTAATCTTGTATTTCTGCCGTGTGTACAGAGGAAGAGCAGTAGATAAATGTATTCATTTCAGCAAGACCTTCAGGTCTTAGGAAGCTTACACTGAAATAAGCCTTGTCCTTCTCTGCCCATAACCCAGCCCACAGCTCAAATGTTCAGCTTTGACAAGACAGAAAGAGAGTAGTGGAGTTTGTAAAGGCCAAATCTCAGCCATCCTGATTGTTTCTGCAGACATAAAGCAAGCATAGTCCTCAAGTATGAGAAGGTGTTCGTTGCTGGGAAGTCTAAAGCTGGAAACAAGAATTTGTTTTGAAATTGAGTAAATCAAAACGCTGAAACTTTATTCCAGTTTCAAATCCCTTAACACTAGCCCCAAGATCCTTTTGTTGTCTAACTGTTCAATTTTGTATTCTCTAACACCCTTCTTGTGTTCTGGGTTTTTTTTTGCCTAAATTTAATTGTGGGGAAGTGTTTGTGGGAGTTTGTAGGCCTCTTTCCAACATCTCATTAATTTTTCCATTGCCTCCTCCACTGTACCTCAGATTCGATCTCCACCAAAGCATTGGCATTAGTTTGTACTGAAATTCTGCACTGAAAGTAATTGCATGAAGTATCGAGATTATTTTAGCTGCATGGGTATTCAAACATTTAATTGGGATACTCAGGCTGCACCTAGGTTGCTAATAAACTTGGAATCTTTTTTTTGCCTTTACTGTTCATGAAACTATTGAAAATATGCACATGCTAAGAGTAATTATAGGTAGAGTGTGGGTCTGGCTGAGGAATACTGGACTTAATGTAGCTTCCAGCATGCTAATAAGTCACTTAAGAAAGCCATGAAGACCCTTTAGACTCTGCTGGCTTTAAGAAAATACTTGTAGGAAATAGGCCAGATTCATGTCAACGGCTATGTTGTTGGGTTTTTTCCCCAATTATTTAGATGCCACATGTAGATCAAAATAAAATCTAGTTTTGCATATCTATGGCTATAAAAACAAGAGGAGCAATGAAAATAAAACACAGGGTAACTACAGCAGAAGAAGTACATACACAGGACATTTTTCCTAATTTTTATACACAGCAAGCCTGTGAGAGCAGCAGCAGCAGGCTGAGTAGCTTTCATGTGTTTTTTGACTTAGGAATTGAGTGACGACTTTTTGCTGCTTTTAAAGTGCATGCTACCTGCTAATTTTTTTAATGCAAATAAAATGGACTGGTGTGTGTCATACGAAAAACTATGGATGCTACATTATGGAAGTACTCCAGGTGAGTACTAAAAGCTTGAATGAATATCAACTGAAAAACAAAGGTTTTCTTTGCATGAGAAAGGGGTTTTTTCTCTTTTGTGTTTTACTGTTTATTTCCCAGTATGCACTTTGTTCACGTTAACAGAACATTAGAGAATGCTTTTGAGTCCAGTGCTCTCAATCAGGGTATAGGAAGCTTGTAGCATGTTAAGATTTCATTGTTTTCTATCTCTGGTCAAAAATAAAAAGGGTTGATTGGAGAATGGTTCAAGCAGAAAATTAAAGAAAATAGCAAATAGAAGAAACTCAAGGCTGAAATATAGTTAGTTTTTGATGTGGGCAGGATGAGACTGGAAGCACACTTGGGTGCAATGCTGCCATTTGTGCTGTTTGAGGGGAGATGTATTCATTGCTGCTTATATTATTGCTTTGAGAGCCCTGTGTAATGGTGATTATTGGCAGCTATGGCTCGCAAACATGCTGCTCTTCTGTCCTCTTTTGCAGCTTTATGTTTGTTTCCCTGAGAAAATGAGAAAAGTTAAATGCTTTCTTCAATACTCCACTAAATACCTTCCTTTGCTAAAATGGCAAAAGACTCCACGAGGCATACATTGTTGCATTCTGGTTTTGCCCTGCTCCTGAGACTGAACACATCATTGGTGCTTAATGTCCAGTGATTCAGGAGTTGGAACTTGAATTAATTCTCCATCTCTTTGCTTGTTCTCCTGTGTAATGTACAGCAGGCCTCTCTCAACTATACTATATCTCACTTTCCTTTTTGAATATAACAGCAATGCTGGCCTTTTAGAAATAAAATGGGTGGGGGTATTTCTGAAGTCAGAATAAACACAGATGTCTGAATTTAAATTAAGATACTTGCCAGAACGAGAAAGTGAGGTAAAAATTGGAAGCACCCTGAAAAAACCCCAACCTGCTTACATTTCATTTTTCTTTTTGAAAGTAAGAAATGAAAGATGAGAGATATCGTGCACGTACAAGAATATTAATATGCAGTTCTTCTTTACATCCCTACTCATAGTCACTGGTTTTCTTTCCACTGAGAAATAAAACAATATATATGTCTGGAAAAATATATTTTTTGTTTAGTTAGTAGGGTTAAAATTGTATTTTTATTAAACTCTGAGTACTTCTACTTCCTCATTTATCATTCTAAATTCCATTGCTTGTTTCCAAGGAGATAGAAATATGAAGGAAAGCCATCTGAGACTGATTTGTCAGACTGTTCTCTTCAATGAGAATTGAATGTGCCTTATTTTAAGGAACAAAATAAACTTGAAGCCTCTGTAGTAAAGAGGTTGGGACTTCAAGTTTCATTTCTGTGCACGCTTTCTGTGTCTGGTAGTGGGATTGTAAAATGTTCAGTGCAGTGTCAGATCATTCTTTAGTGGCTCAGTTCTGCTGTTTTCTGCACTGAAGCAGGGCAAGTTCCCTCACCCATCCACCCTTTGTAATAGGGGCTTTCTCCTGACAGTCAGAGGGCTTTTTTGGAGGACAAGATTGGACAGTAGACAACAATTAGATTTCCTTCCTGTGATGAGTTCAGAAATGCCAAAGTCTGCATAGATATTGAAAAGCCTGTAATTGTTCAGTGCAGTGTAAATGCTAAGTTCTAATCAGAGATATCTTTCTTGGTTTAATTCTGTTAATAAAATCGTAACTGAACCTGGAGATAAACCCTTCAGTTGTCTTACCTGAAGTAGTCTTCACCACCTCAGTTGTATTTCTTAGTCCTGTAAAGGCGAACTGGTAAAGCCTCCAGGACCGGGTGTCCCCCACCTCCACCGAACTGCGCTTCCACTGGTAAATGATCTCTTCTCTGGGGTAACCATCTTATTGCAATGGAAAATACAGAATGTTTTGTTTCATAGTCACTGCTAAGGTTTAGGGTGCTTTGGGGAGTAAAAAATACTACTATCTATTTCTGGAAAAAAACTGGAGAAGCATATTGCAAGTAAATTATAGATACATTTTTCTCAAGTTACTTACTAGTGCCTTTTATGTAATGTCACATTTTATTAATTATATATTATAATAACAATTGAGAGAAATTTTTCAAAAATAGGTTTTCCACTTTTGTTGACCTAATGGGATGCAATTTTGCCCATCCTTCAGATCTATCCACAGCTGGACCAGGAATTCACACCTTGATCTAACCTCGAGATGTCAGACTTTTGACTCCAACTAGTGTAATAGTAAAACACCCTTGCACAGAGAGAAAGTGGAAGTTGAGGACACCTTCATGCTGAAAGCAAAAATTTCTTGGTTTTTGGTCAGATATAAGCATAAATTTATCACATAGGGTCCAGATATTTTTCTTTTTTTTTTTTTTAATAGCAGTCCTTACTGATATTTGTGAGCATATATGATTCATGTACTGAAAAAAAGATCAAAATAAAAGTAAAAAACAGTGGGGTATGTCTAATTAAGAACATAACCTTCACTGACTCTAAGTACATACAAATAAATTTATAATAAGAAATTCAGTGTGGGTCAGAAAAAGGAATCTTTTTAAGCATGTTACTTACAGCTCGAAAATTCCAGTGGACAGGAATGGACATCCATTGGGAAGTTGTGTAACTGTAACTGACACTCAGCATCAATTGTCAGCCTGAGAAGAAAGAGATCAATATATAGGGAATGCACTTGAAAAGTTTGTCCTGAAAGCTACATCATGGCAAGCAAAGCAAGATTCTAGGTAAAAAAAATATATAAATATATATATATGTATACAAAGTAAACTATTGCTATCTTTTTTGGTTCCACAGACTCTGATCATCTACTTTCTGGACTGTGTAATGGAAGAAGGTATTAAAGTTCTGTTCCTGTGCATCTGAAATGGCAGCATTACTCATGACTGACAAATCCATGGGTAGGTAGATATACAGGTCATCTCATGAGCAGTGACAAATCTTTGTATCACAACATGCCTTAATGCACTAAATGTATTCTATGTGACAAAGATTCTATTTTAGAAATGATGGATAGGAGTCCAAACTTAGGCATCTGCATCCAAGACAGCCATCTAGACTCCTTTCAGAGCTAGTGCAGAGGTGCTCTGAGGATACACTTCCTCTCACTCCAAAATAAGACATTTAAATTTAATCAGAAGAAAAATGTACCAAAAGGTGTTTGTCTCAACTGATTATTAGTAGTGTAGGTGCTAAACTCAGGTTAGAAATCCCAAGTAAGATGAAATGTACCCTCTGGTGTTCCTGCTAAAAGCTCTACCATTTTTCATTCACTCCCAGCCCAAATGTGAGCTACTGGATACTTGGACTTTGGAAGAAAGGGAAGAGGTGGGGTGAGAGATGGAAAATGCAAAACGGTGGGGCAAAATGTTTTTTCCACAAGGAGTCTCTAGGAAAGCTGTAGGTTTCTGGTCTTTGCTGATTCTGGGGCATCTAAATGATGACCCCTGGTTTGCCTCCAAGTTCCTGAATGAAGGTGTTATGGGCAAATGATCCTGAGTTTCATCCTGTGGGATGCAGCGGAATGCTGGGACCACTAAGGTAATGGAGTCCAAAGGCAAACTTTCTGCATCAAGGATTTAGGAAGAAATCTAATTTCCCTGTTTCCCTTCCTCTTCAGTACCACAGATACTTGATTTCCTGCTGGGCAGGGTGGTTCTTAAACCTGGGGAAGGTGACTGAGAAAAATCAACCAGTCCTTCCAGATCCCTCTTCAGGACAGAATCCCAGCTGTGTAATACTGTCATATTTCATTTCTGGGTTAATCGAGGTTGAATCCGTGGTGCTTGCTGTGGCTCACCACATAACTAAATATACATTCGTAACAGATACTTGTTTCCAAGTTCTACCAGATACATCACTTTCTAGTAAGAGAAACTGAGGAATTTGAAGAGAAAGGTAATAAAATCCAGACAGTGGTGTAGCCAAGTCCAAATTTAACACTTAAAAAGTGGATCTAGGCTCATCTTTATCAGACTAACTTTGATTTGCATTGGATTTCAATTCTGATTATTCTATTATCTCTTCTGGAAATGCAATATGCAATACATTTAAAATAACTATGAAATAAAACTCCTTTTTGTAATTCAGGCAGTTGCAACATTAAAAGGTTTTCTTAAGCAAAGCCTCACATCAATGCATTAAAATTATGTGTACTTTTCTTCAAAACTTTACTTTTGGCACCCAATAGAGTAAAAGCAAAAAAGAACTTTGTCAAAATGCAGTTTAAAACTCAGATAATCTTATGTCTATCATCTTTGATTCTGTACTCTTATTTTAAATTATAAATTCTCTTGAAAAAATGCTCTGTTTATCTATATTTTACACAAACCAGAATATTCTATCACATGCAAGAAAAAGTATAAAGAAACCTCCACAGGATTTTCACATTTAGGAAGTATCTTATGATCATTTGGAATATGATATTTGAGTTGTTACATATGGCATATGCATGACTTAATTATCGAAAAGGTTATTTGTCTTAAAAGAAAAACTATACACATAACTGAGGAACCTGGACAGGTTGAGCATATCAAGTTCAGATCCATGAAAATTTTGGTGTAGTGGGGAATATCCATAGGTTTGAGTTAAATATTCAATGCTGGGATGGCAAAATCTTTTTTGCCTAAGATATTTGAGGAATAAATTGCTTTTTCAGGGTGGAATTTCATCTGGTTAAAATGTAACCAATTCAGAATACAAGAGGCCTTTGATGTATGTAATAACTCCTTTTATACCATCTACTTAATTCAAGGATATTTCATATTTATCAGTTTAACACAATAAAAAAGTAAAAGAGACCAAACCAAAGGCAAACAATAGAACATATCTGAAAATGAAGACTAATTACTATAAAAATGCCTATATTAATGTTAATATAGGAAGGTGAATATTGTGGAGCAAGACAGTACAATCTGTAAGAAGAAATAAAACTTCTTATTGTGCCAATATAAAATAAATGTCATACAATTGATATCTTCTAAATTCTAAATTCTCAATCCTTTTTCAGGGTTGTTTGCACAAATATATAGGAAAACCCAGTATTTTTTTCCTTTAGGTTAATGTCAAATGACTTGAATTCAAAGGGTTTTTCTCTTTGGCTTTCCTTAGAGAAAATGAAACTAAAGTTAAGTATAAATACCTCAATGTGTACAAGACTCTGCCATCATTCCAGATTCTGAGCATCCTATTAGGAGTTGTTATCCAATGAGCATCAGCCTTCTTGGAATTTCGGAAGAATGTGTCTGGTATCCAGATCTTCCCAACCATGTTGCTGTTTAATCTGAGCACTTTTATAGTGCTGTTGAACTTCAGACGTCTGTCATACCACGTTTGGGCGAAAAATATATCAATTGTATATTCCTGTTGTGTTAATCAGAAATACTGATGAAAACATAGCACTCAGCATTCCACATAACTCCTGATAGGTTTTCCTTAATTTCATAGTAAAAACCTGTGAGCTACAGAAGGTGATACTAGAACTGATAAAACCAATCTCTTTTGGTGATGTTTTGAGGGATGTTTTACCAAAGATTATTGTTTTAAAACAATTTATTGTTTTACCATCGAGGGTAAAACTAAGGTGCAAGTGAGTGTTATATGCACCTTTCTAATTCTGTGTCCCAATACCTAAATCTGCACCTGCTCAGGTCAGACAACACTTACTTATTTCCTTGGATCTAGGACAGGAAAAGCTTTAGCTGACTTAATTGCCTTTGCCCCTTGGTTAATCTAAGAAATGGTGAAGTCTCTGGAGAAGTTCTAGGCCTTTTATTCATTATCTCTTGGTGGCAAGAGTGGTAGTATCACTCATGAATGGTTTTCCTGGTTTTGTAGCAATCTGGAAGCTTGGTTTTACCGGAGTTAAACTGTTGTAAAGCATTTGAAAACAGAGCACATTAAAATGTGAGGATATGTTAAAACTATTATTTTCACATTTTTTCAGCATGTAGCTCAGTTTTCTGACTTGTACAGATTTATAGCTCATAGAGTCCTCCCATCCATAATTAAAATGAGATTTTAAAAATAATATAGCTTTGCCATAACATTAAGAACTAATGAAAGCTTTTTAATGTCGAAATGATGGAGACTTTGTAACAAGGAAAATGGGCAATCCTTTACCTACCATATTGATAGCATTTACAGGGCCAATGCTATTTACGTACATGTCAGTGTGAATTATTGTTGGTTTAACTGCAAGAGAAACAACAAGAATCAGTAACCAATGAAGGTCAAAATCAACTACATGAAAGTCAAGCACAAGCATATTACTATGGCATCTCTCCTCTGTGGTTGCCCCACATTTAAATGTGCATATAAAATAAATACAAATTTGCAACATCTTCAGTTTGAAATCAGTTGGAGACACTTTCAGACAAATTCTTACATCATTTATTCTATCAAAACAAATTCTCTTATGCTATGAGAACAAGTACTGAAACCAGTGTTGATAGCTTAGAGAGGCTTGGCTGACTGAGAGAATCTACATTTTTTGTCAGGCCACAGCAACATGTCAAAACAAAACACTATCAACAAAAGCAAACTTATTTCTCTTATGATGCCTTACATCACTTGTTTTACATTATAATGCCAAATGCAACATGACTACTGTTGCCTGCATAGGTGGCAGTAGATGGGTAACAATTTCGTGAGCCCAAAGACAAAATACTTAAGGCTCTAGGGCAGAAATTAAGAATAGTTGTTACATTAACTCATTTTGAAATTACTCCATTTCAACTTCTTTCCAATGTGTTATTTGTGATTCTCTAACAGCATCTCTTAGGTACAAAAACAAGAGAAAAACTTGCTTTTTCATTCCCCAGAAGTTATATTCTGAATGTCCTATGCAGGTAAATTATCACAAGCTGCCTTATTCAGCAAATTTTATCACTCTTATTAGATGTCTTTGGATAGATTCAGCAATCTTAATTTATGTCGGCTTCCAAAATCATGACTACTTTACATGCCTCTGACGTTTTTCTGCATTGCATTTTATTCTCGTAACTACTTTAAATGGATTCTGCTTCCTGAGTAAGATAATATGACGTGACAATTCTTTCTCTTCACTGCTTAATCAAAAGTGGTATAAAAACAAAACCAACATACCTCCTATGTCAGGTCTCAATTTGTTGTCATATCCTTCCAGCAAGCCATTTAAAATAAGAGTCACATCACTCTCATGGACTTTGGGAGTCAAAACCCAAGTCTTATTTGAAGTGTAATCTTCATAATCATCATCTCCTTTTTGGGTGGAACTATTAAGGAAACAAAAATGAAGAAAAGAAAAACCTTGAAAAATGCAAATTTGGAGGTAACTTCTTTGGAAGACAACACACACACATTTTAGATTTTAATAATACTGTAAAAACATTTTTAAAATTTTCCATTTTCAAAATTAGACCTCCAGTAAGATGCCAAATAACAGTTGAGGTTACAGTTCACTTTATTAGCATTTCCTTTTAATACGGTTGAGATCACATTCTGTCTTTTCAGAGGAACATCAGTGCTTATCACCTTTGTCATGGCTATTTTTTCTCTCATTGACTCAGGTGGGACCTGTTATAAAACAAATCTGTCACTTAGCTTATGCAACTCTCCACAAAAATATCATTTATTATGTACACATTGTTGTTGCTTTACTTCTATTGGAGAGAATGATTTGATGAAACACATTACTGACAAGACCAATATTAGATGTATTCAGACAAACTTCTCATACAGCTTTTCTCCACTCTCATGAACTTCAGTTTATTGTGCATTTGGAAAGTTGAGCACAAATTTTTGCCAAGGGTTTTTCTTTTCACTTTTGCTAACCAGAACCCATAGAAGATAAAAAGTCTGTCTGCTGGCATTATTTTGCTACTCAGAAGTATGACAGCAGATCTAATTTAACCTGCTTAGCACAGTAAAAAAAAGCAAGTTCGGAGTCAGAAGTGTGCAGACTATTCTTAATGTATTTGTTGTTTTCTCAAAATAAGTGCCTACAGTTCTAGAGGAGAACACTGAAACTACTTTAGAATATGACATAATCAGATATTTTCATTTCAGAATGTTAGTGGTAATCAGCTGAACAGTGCTAGGCAACTGTATGTTTTTTTGCATAATATGCCAATGTTCTTTCCTGCCCTGCTTCTGTGACAAGGTTTGAATGCTGCTGGCTAGATATGGAAAATCTTAATGATACTACAAATGTCTTAAGCCAGTGGATAGAGTTTGGATACAAATGGGTGAAAAGCAGAAAAATTAATTACTTTCCAGTTTCAGCCAGAATCTGAAAAGGAGTGGGAAAGAGCACAGAGAAGCAGATCTCATGGGGGCTGGATCTTCTGCGTGGCACACAAGATTGAAAGAGGCACAGCTGGTCTTGGTCGTAGGTGCAGCAGTGAAGGGACGACTCATCCCAGAGCCCAAGAGCACCATTTCATTAACAGCAATCTTCACCCAACTGATGTTGTGCCCACTCTTCCCTACAGTGCTCTCCTACTGCATCCAGCTTGTACCTACTCAGAGTGCATGGCCCAAAGGCTGTCCTGTGTTGGGTGTTTGGGAGCTGTAAGCCAACTGCACAAATACAATCTCACTAGGAAAGAGGCTTTGGGTTATTTCTTCCTCTGGGCACAGCCTAACAGGAAAGAGCCGTAGCTCTTTTTGCCTCTCGGTGTAGGATGCTGCTTCCCAGGAGGTGCTGAAGGACATTTGAAAACCAAGACTGCATAGGGCTGTAGCTACTAGGAATGAGTAGCATGGAGAGAGAGCTAGTCTTGCTCTGAGTTGGGCTTGGAAGCTGCTGATGAATCTGATCTACACCTTTGTTACGTGTCCTGGATAACAGCCACCAACTGCAGCTTCCAGGCACTACCTCATCTGCCCTGCACCAGCTGTGAGTATCTGGGAGCTTCAGCTTCCCAGATCAAGAATTTCAACCCAACCTCTTAATTCTGGCTGCACAAGCCTGGACCTGTAGTGTTTTATTAGGAATCAAAAGCAAAGTTTTAATTGGCAATATGGCTCATAGTATTCTGCTGGTACTGACAAACGTGCCAATTTAATTAAATTGGGAGAATTTTTTTTATATTAATTTAGAGGGATCTTTATTTTTTATTATTTTTATTTATTTTATTTTTATCTGGAGTTCAAAGATCTAATTGCAATACAAAGAAAAATAATTGAACCCAAATTCTCTCCCCTGAAGGAAAGGAAATACTTCTAAATAAAATCTTTGCAAACAGAAGGCACTAGATTATATGTTTTCGAACTATGCAAAGTGAATGAAGAAAAATAACTTTATTTTTAAAAAACCTTATTTCTGCTTTATAGCCAATTAAACAACCATTGTCTGAAAAAAAAATATTTTTCTGAGTGGAAAACAAAATATAAATCAAATGCATTCTTTCACATAGGCAACATGTTACCGAGTATCTGTGCAATGAGAAAATTTCAAAACTCAAACCAGCTAATTAGTAGGGTCTGGTTGACTAGACAGTACAAGAATAGAAATATGTTTGTCTAGAAGTTTTCTCAGATCTAGAACAACCTTATGGAACAGCAGCCTATAGTAACAGAAACTTCCATTCCTTCTTGGAAATTATTTGTATGACAGAAATAGCTGTTTGTTTGCTCATCTCTCATCTCAAGCCATTTTGGCACTCCACAACTCCAAAACCAGCAAATGCTTCATGAAATGAGTGGGAGACAGAGGAGAGAAAACACAGCCAGTGTAGCTGGGGAAAAATGCGACTGAATTCCAGCTTTTATAAGAATTTCACAAGGATCATAAGTTAGCATGGGTATGCAATTGTCTGTTTGTGTAAACCTGCATTCCAGCCAGAAAAATCAAAGGTCTTCTCTATCCAAATGAGCAGTTTTAGTCATGCAATGCCATTAATACAATAAAAATTATAATGACAAAGCCCTTTTCATCTCCTTAAGACTTTCAGATCAGTCCTTCAGATTATATGGCTGAAATTTTGCAAGTGCTTTTAATGTCCAACCCAAATTTGTTAAAGCCTAGATTATACCCAAATGCATATTTAAATCTATCTTTATTTTTCTGACTGCTAGAAATTTTCAAATCTAGTAATATAGATATGAAAAGAAACATATATTTACCTATTTGCAAATTAAACAATAATTTCTTGAAGGTTCATTGTTCAGACACTGATTAAAAAATCTCACCATTTGAGATATTCCCACTGTGGTATTAATGCCACTGCAAGATGTCTGCAACACTGCTTTACATAAATCCATAAATCCATACATTTCCCTAGCTGGAAAAGAGATTACTTAAGAGGGTCAGAAACCAAGCTTGAAACTTCAAGCCACAGAGTAATTAAAGTTAGAAGGCACTTTTGGATGTCATCTGGCCCAATCCCTTCTCAGTTTGCCATCTGAATTTGCATGTGGTGGCTCTGATGGTAATCACTTATAAATATATATATATGTAACCACAAGTGTTTAACATTCAGAGGGATCTTTATATGTCTGAAATTACTTGAAATACATCTTCACAAAGCAGGAAGAGGGCATAAATTGCTGCTCCTAATAAGCATTTATTAATTTAAATCTGATTTTCTTAATAATATATGCAGAGATCTATAAAATGGTATCTCACTCTACAATTACATAAAAATATCATTCTGCCAATGAGGTTTTTATCATGTCAGAGGCTAAACAGGGTTCAACTGATGTTTTTTATCTTCCTTCCTAAAACAAACACATACTAATCCTAATCCTGCATTGAAGTGTTACTTGATTTATAACATTTATATAGCTCTTTTAAATGCTTATTGGTGAGGAGTAACTTTAGCACAAATGGAGGTTGATGCAAACTAAATGTTCAGGAACTTATTCTTCAGATCTTTGCCAGTGAATTTGATCCATACATTTCTTTGCAATGCTCTCTGGGCAACATTTAATCATTCTTGGTGCAGGTGTAATCCTTGTGGGCAGAGGTACCCACTGCAGGTGGAGCTGGGGTCACCAACCAAGGCAAAAAGGATTAATGAAACAACGTTCACTCCATTGTTATAGTCTCCTATATGGGCCCCTTAGCACTAAAGGCATTATATCTATACTGGAAATACAATTAAAATTGTAGAAAAGGATATCTCTGCTGGGAAATCACTGCTGCATTAGGAAAACAATTTTTTTCCGACTTATTGATCCTTCAGAAGATATGGTCAAACACATTACTTAAATGTTTCATTAATGTGCTGATACACCATTCTCTTAGCAGCCCAAAGGCACAGAAGTTCACATTATGGTTTGGGAATATATTTTTTTAATAGATTCAGCATGATTTCTTTTCATTTATGTTTTAATTTCTCTGGAAGTTAGTTTGTTGCCTATGTAAAAATAATCTGCACTTTAGTAAAACTTAACAAATAATTATATTAATGGTATATAATTGTTTTACATTATTATGCTTTCAAGCCTTTTGGCTAAAATTCTTTAGTTCAAAGATTAATATAAAGCATAGGTTACCCATTTCAAAACTACTGTGTTTTAGTTAATTGCTAACATAAAGTCAATACTATAACTTTGGATGGTCTCTGCTATCATCTCCGTATCAGAGACATTGTAATGTGATTTCCAGGAGAATCATATGTAAGGCTTCTTGGAAAGACACTACCATGTGTTGGTAGAGATAGGCCACACATTATTTAATACCACAGACGGCAGCAGTAATTTTACAGTCTAAACTGGGGGACAGATTGGGCACATCTTTTTTAAGTTGTGAGCAATAACTCACAAAGGATATCCCTTTGAAATAAGGTATTATTTCCTAATCCACAGTAACATGATTTTCACAACTTGTTACAAGGAGTAGAAGGGAAAGAACACTCTTCTCTGGCAAAAACCTTCCATGGCTGGTCAGTCTTTCAGCCTTCAGATATGAGGTCATATATTAATTCGTCAAAATCTCTGTAGCTCCGCTGACTTTAAATTATTTATGCCAGTTTGTACCTGCTGTGGCTCTGTCTTCTAATTTTTCTAAATATACAAAATTAATTTTAACTACTACCAAGAATTTTGTTGTGAAGCTTCATGTAAGAGTGAATTGCTAAAATTTCATTGTTGTTTACAAGCAGAACCAGAGTAGCCACTAAGTGCCTAAAGGGAAAGACTTGTAGCAGTACTGAACAGCTAATGACTAAATAATTTAAATCTAATTAAAATCTTAAGTTTATTTATCAAAAAAATTGGGCAATTTCATCTTTTATACAAAGTAGCTATAGAGCTTTCAGCAAAGATTTAATAAAGTACTTGAACATAAGCTGAGTTTTCCATTGAAAGCACCAATATTTTCTACCTCTCAGGGAAGAACTGAAACGAGGCTTGCCAGTTCACCTAACAATTTAACTAGAACTGTTTAATTTAATGAAGAGTCAAGTTTGATTCATTCTCTGATGTGCATAAAAAATTACCTAATCTATAGGTATTCATGGTGATAATAAGGTCAGTGGGAAGGAAAGATGTATTCCAGGCTCCCACTGTGGATACAGAGATGCTGTATGCAGATATGACGTATGAATATGTGGAGAAAGCAGATGTGGAAGAGAATACAGTGTCTCTGGAAATCTAAGTGTCTAAATTCTCCCTTGTTGACTGACATTTTAAGTAAAGTTATCTAGATTGAAGCAGAAAATGTTTTCACAAAGCTGTGCCATGGATTCTCTTGCCCTGTTTGTGTTTTTGTTTCTGTCCTGTGCATTTGTGTTATTTAAATCCTAAGGCTATGCACAGTTTCTGTTCTTGCCATAAAAATGGCACCTATTTTCTCTTTTACTACTAAATGTTCATCACAAACACCAAACCTTCAATTTTATTAGTACTGCAAGTCATGTAATGCAAAGATTAATCTCTTCCCAAATCATTTCCCACATCAAAGATAGAAACTCTGATGCTTTTCTTAAAGAGGTAAAGATCCAGTCAGTTATCAGAAGTTCCATTACAGAAAATAAAGTTGAAAAATTTGGACTCAGAAATTACTGAGAAACTGTCTTGTAGTCCTACTCCCTTCACCTAGAGTTGTGGTGCTGCTGCAACTACAATTCTGGATGAAGCTATAATGTTCCAGAAGAGCTTGAAATTCTGGATTCACAGTTTTCATCAAAGCTTATATTTCATGTGGCCACAAGGATGTATAAGCTGTATTTTGGCCATTTGTTATAGTCATGTAGTAAGGAAGGCTGAGGAAGTTCATAGGAGGAAAGCAAATAGTTTTGACCTCTATAAAAATATATGGGTGGGGTGGATTTTAGGTAGGTCACCTGCAGAAGATTATTTCCCAGGCACTGCTTCTGCTGCAGCTATCATTCCATGTACTACTCAAATTATGTAATGTAGTTAAAATCTTGGCATGAAATGATTATTTAAAACAAAGCAAAGCTAAATTTTTCTGCCATTCCTAAGTCACTGAGGGACTGAAATGTATATGAAAATAATTATTACAATAATATTACGGTTCTCATAAAGAAATATGTACAGCTGAAACAGATTATGGGACTGAGCACACAAGTCTCAAAATGGTTTTTTAAGAGGCAAAAATTACTAGAGGAGCACAAATGAATGCTCCTAGCAATGACTTGTCAGTCATCTTTACTGAACATGAAGGCCCCAAACTGCCAGCAATCAGTTTATTTCTGAAAACTGTCCCTGCCCTGAGATAGAAAGGCTGTCTGGATTCCTGTGAACATTTACACTCTGTTCTCCTGAAGGGATCATGCCTGGCAGCACAGCACCTATGGATCATGCTATGGATTTTACAAGCTTTCTTGTCATTCAGCAACTCCCAGCAACCTCACTGGTGTTTGTCAGCCATTTTGAGTAAAGCAGTCCAGTTCCTAAACCTCTTCACAGACTTCTAAACTATTATATGGCGGTGGTGGTTTTGTATTAGTGTCTATAAAACTGTCAATCACAGCAGACTGGTTTATTTACAGTCTTTCTACATCTTGCCCAAGACATACACTCACATTAACTACTGCACTTAAGTTTTAGCTCTTTGTAACTATTGTTAAAGCATCTATTTTCCATCTTTTCAGATTCAACTGAATTTGGCTACAGCAAGTGTTTATAAAGAAAGGTATAAAATGAAAAATTTAACATGGTTTATGTTCTTTTTCATTCCTGTCAGTTCATGAAAACACTTTTTAAAAAGCCCTTTTGAGTGCATTTATTGAGAGTGCTAACAATAAAACTTCTGGTTTGCAATATTTACAGTGTTTTCTAGCTCAGTGTGCTGAAAAATTGTAATGCCATTTTTGCATTGCATAACTGATTGGATTCAAGTAATGAGTGACCATGAAGGTTATTGTCCCTCTTAAAATATTTCTAGTTGCAACAAAATGGGCTCACAGCCAGTTGCCAGAAAAATTACCAGAAACAGAGACCAGTGTAAGCAGCTCTGGCAAAGAACCAAAAGCTGAAATGTAGCACCCAGTCTAGAATCTGTTTCTTCAGCAGAGCACTGAGATATATTGTTAAATAAGTTGATAAGGGATATACAACTCCAGATCTATCAGAACAGATTGGTATTATCAGCCAAAGCTGAATTACAGAACTGATGCCTAGAAAGGCTGATGTGGACCAGAGAGTTAAAAGGAATAAAATAGGTCTTTACTGATAGGCCTTAAAAGGATACACTTTGGGCAGTACAAGAGCCTGGCTGGAGCTACACCCAGGTTGAACCAAGATGGATCCCAGTCACAAGTTTTTACACTTTTATAAGTTTTGGTTCATCTACATATTTGGGTCAATTTTCCAACCACAGCCCCAGGTTATGAAATCTCAATCCCCTGGCTGATGCCCTCTTCCCTTCGATGTTGTTTATACTTTTTGGGTAAGGGTTTTCCTTGATTCTCTAGCTGGGAAGGGATTGTTTTGTATAACTACCCTGTGAAGACAACTTACTAATACCTAATATGAAGTGTCAGAGTTACACACCAAGCAGCAGAGAATCTGAAAAATATACAAGCTAAAACCCAAGGCATCATTTCCCCCCTTTAGGGGATTGACAAGGCCTTTACCTTTACAAGGCTTCACCACAATATAAAACTTGTGGGTATGGAGAGGAATTGTATCCCCCCGAGGGAGGATAGCAGAGTATAAAGAGATGAAGGAAACTTTAGGCCAGTAAGGAATAGAAAGATAATTATAGAAACAAACATACATCATTCATTTTGAACAGTCTGAGCTTGAAGTGCAGCATTTATAGTTACTAGAGCTCTGGAAGAGTCTAAGATGTGATCAGGTGATTCATATAAGCTTCCATAACTTGAGATAATGATTTCAATTTTTTTTTTTGAGCTGGAATTTTATATTACTATGTTTCTTTTTATTTTGTTTACTGGTGGTTATATAATCTACTTCAGTATCTGTTTTCACTGTGGTTATGGATATTTGTGTTAGCAGTGAGCAAAAGCATTAGAAACAAACAGAAAAGGGAGCTATCACAGCTCATCAATCACAGGGTTAGCTTGAGTTGATCTGCTTTATTTGAAAGGATCTAGCTATATCTAAGTGTAAAAGGTTTAATCTTGGAATTATGCAAACCTCAGAAGGATTTTTTGTTTTACGTTCTTCTTTTTGTCACTCCTCTCCTCTCCCATCCCCTTCTTTCCTTTTTAAAATTTTTTTTAACTTTTCTGTGAATCTCTGAATGTGAAATCTAAGGCACTTGGAGCATGATTTTTGCCTGTTGCTATTACTCAGCTCCTGCAGATTTCCACTATAGCTAGCAAAGCTCAAGAGAAGGTGTATACAATCATTACTGAAATGTGATTTGACTAGGTATGTTTTAGCTTGACCTCACTTCATTTTTTTCTGCCTGTGTTTTGTTGTATATAATTGTCATCTGTTAGTATTCCGTATGATCTCTCTTCCTCAATGATGTGCATTGCTTTTATAAATGATTGCTCTAAAATCTCATGATAAATTAAAAAGCTCAATTCTCTTCTCAGTGAGAAAGATTAGGAAAACATGGATGCCCTCCAGCCATCTATTTAAACAACATTAACTCAAAACCCCAGTCCTATTGCTCAATTAGACTTGAGAAATGAAGAAATAGGCTCTTGTTCTGTAATACCCTATGAGGCACTCATATTTGTGGTTTTTCAAAATTCTTGCACAATCTTTTTCTGTATTTTGTCTGCATGGTAATTTCACCCAGAAGGAAGTCACTTCTGGAATGAATCACTCATGATATAGTCATCTTCTCATCACTATCTGTCAATGTTTAAAAACAAACATGTGAGGTGCTAGAAATGTCAGCAGTTTTGCTTATTGAGTAACACTCCTGAGCATTTTTTTGAAATTTAAAATACTTTTTTTTAATTGGTCTACCAGTGTGAGCTATAAGTTCAAGTTTGGCTGAACGTAAATTCAAGTTAAGCTGAATATAAATCCTTATTAGAATTAAATATATCAAGGAATGTTTTCATTCTTGTCTTCCACATCTCAGTACACAGAAGAGCACTATAATGAAGTGTTCCTGGTGTTGGGCCAGGAGCCAGGAACATGGAATGCTTGCCCCAGCCAACGGACTAGCGTCCTACTTGCTATGCTAAACCAAGTGATATCTTCTCTGCATGTAAGTGTAAACCATTTTTATAACCATTATTAATAAGCGTATAAATGTCCCTTATTATTTGTGTTGATGAAGACTGGGTATGATGCTAAACCACCTCATGATGGAGGAGGAAACATTCCCTAGCCATTCCTTAGGGAATGACTTTGCATTGTGCTTACCAGCAACATTAAAGCCCATATTGTTGATGAAGCAAGTAGGTCAGCTAAGTCCTCAATGTTTAGGGAGCCAATCAAAAATAAATGTGAAACTAGTGTAGGTTTATTCTGAGTATATCAATAATTCTTACTTCTCTCAGATCATGGAAGTATCATTACTGGAATGTGCATAGAAAGGCATCTGAAAAAAGAGCAGAATGAACAGAAAATAGCTGCTCAATACACGTCTTTAATTACATCATTATGTAGCTAAATCATTCACAAAATAAGAGTAAGCAAATGGCGAAAATTAAACTTTTTTGTTGTTTCTTTTTTAAACAATGCTTCTGATTTAACTTCATTTTTAATGCATGGTAACCAATAGTAACCCATGTGTTCCTGCATAAACCAACTTATATCATGCAAGACACTGTTTGCACTTATGCTCATGAAACAGACTGTGCAGAGGTGGATGTGGAATTTAGTTCTGATAACAGAGTAGATGTATGATACATTAAGAATGTAAGTAGCAAACTAAAGTCTCTATGTCAGCTGAGTAGGAAAATCGTCAACAAATGTTCTGCAATTCCCCTATGGAATTTATTTGTTTTGATGGATTTTCTTTGGTGGTTGGTACTATCAGGGTGGCTTCATGTCAGGGTGTCCTTAATCCCATGGGACATATAAGCATGCCAGTTTCTGGGTAAGGACTGTCAGCACCTCTGCTCTAAAATGCACCCAGGCAGGATTTCTCAACTCGCCCCACTACTGTTTAACCTGGAGAAAAGGAGGCTTAGGGGAGACCTTATTGCTCCCTACATCTCCCTGACAGGAGGTTGTAGCCAGGTGGGGGTCAATCTCTTCTGCCAGGTAACAAGGGATAGCACAAGAGGATACGGCCTCAGGTTGCATCAGGGGAAGTTTAGGTTGGATGTTAGGAATCTTCACTGGAGGGGTTGTCAGGCATTGGAACAGACTGCCCAGGGAAGTGCTGGAGTCACCAGCCCGGAAGTATTCAAGCCATTTGGATGTGATACTTGGGGACGTAGTTTAGTGGTGCATGTGGCAGTGTGGGGTTAATGATAGAACTCAATGATTTTAGAAGTCTTTTCCAACCTTAATTATTCTATGATTCTGTGCCTTTACCCTGCTATGCTGTATTCTAAGTCTACTTATCAATGCCTCTGCTGTTGTAGTAGCCTTGTATTTCTCTGCACTGCACAGTGATGTCAGTAACTCATTCTCCATGGAGTCATGGCTTGCTACTATTGTCTAAATAAAACTCTGGTTGTACCATACAAAAAGTCAAATAAATTAGCCATAGATGTCTGGTCAATTAGACAAATGGCTGTGGCAGCTAAACCAAGTAAAACGAAGCTGTGGGCAGGTCAAGAGGAGTTCAGATCCTGACAAACCTCTGTCTTGAGGCCATGCAGGCTCAGTGCAAAACAGTGGCTGTGGTGGGTTGCTGGGCTGCAGCTGCAGTTCACACATGGTGCTTCCAAAAATCATCACATAAATTGTGATGCAAAGCTGCTGCATCTTACTTGCCTATTTATGCCCCACTTTTCTGAAGAAAATTTCAAAAGGAAATGCTGAGGTCCTGAACATTTTCTAAAAAGCTTACTTTTGATATGTAGTCCATAGAAAGAAAATCTCACCATTCAATTATATTCAGTTATCTCACTATATTCAGCTCTATATGCAAGAATTTCAGAGCCTTTTCTCTGAAAAAATGGTCAATTGTTTTAAAGATCCTAACTAATAAATATTATGGTGAACGCTGTAACTTCATTTTAGTGAGAAGAAACTATGTATGGGCTCACTCAGTGTCTTACCTTTTTTCTTTTTCTGTCAATCTCCAATAAGTAAAATGTAAGGCACATAACATGCAAATTCTACCTAGCTCTGAAGTTTTTGACGCTTGAGTGGGCTAGGCATAATGATCACTGCAAAGCCTGTCTTCCCATCCCCTGCATTTGAATGTGACTATTAAGGCTCGTCAAAACACCAGGAAAGTAGGAGCAATTTCTATTCTGTACAAATACAAACATATATCTCCCAGAATTCTCTTTTTCCTCCACAAATATTTTGGCATACCTTTTTCACTCCTGTCAGCATTATAGAATTTTACTTTATAAATTTTCATTGCTCTGATTATGGTCAGAGAAGTTTTTTCCTTGTAAAAGGAATGAAAATTTTACAGAGAAAGATACTAGAAACTTTTTTTATAAGTAGATGTTATTCAGGGCTAGAGGCTGGATGCCTCATGGCTGTAAAAGAGACCAAGAATAAGAACAATAACCAAGTACAAGCAGAAGCTATGAGTGGGTTTCATTAACATGCATAACTGTCTACGATGGTCAGAACTAGTATGGATGTAACCATAGACATATTCCAAAAGCATTGTTTTGAAACACTGCTTTGGGACCCAAATTTATCCAGCACTATTACCAATTTATTTCTGAAATTTCTGGAGAGAAGAAACTATATTAAGGTCTAAGAGATGTAGGCTCATATAACTAGAGTTTCAAAATATGTTTAGCGATGGAATAACAGAGGATGCTGAAGATGCTACAGAGAATGGTACAAAGTATGGAAAGACATACACTGGTGAAAATGTTCCCTTCAGTTCAAGAGACTATATAAGAGGATTTTCTTTTCTCCTTGTCTGCTTATCTCCTGCAGCTCTGTTCTGTGGCTAAGTCAAAGGATCCACTAAATGTGCTGCAGAGACTGTTTCAGTGGAAAACCTAATTGTCCATGTATTCAGGCCACAATGTCCAGTTCCTCATCAGGTTTCCTTGGCTCCATCAGAACTCGGTAAAGCACCCACTATGGCACAACAGCAAGGGGCCTTAAAGGTGAATCAATATAAGACCAAGCAGGGATAGGCAGATATTTCCATCTGGCATTACTAAGGCATCTTGGATTAATCCATGGCCAGCTGCAGGGTCTCCTTGGAAGAGATGTAAGCACCAGATACCTGTGGTGTCATTTATAGAGACTGTATTTGTTGTGAGCATTGAAGCCTACAAAGGAATTTAAGGTAGCTGTACAAAGCATTATGGCAACTCAGAAGAGGCTCATTGGCAAAATGCAGACGGTTTCAGACCTCATTTTCTATGATACAGAGGAGGCACCATGAGGCTTCACAGATTTTGTTGGTCCTTTATGGATCTTACCCAAACTGCATATTCAGGAACTCTTTAAAAAAAAGTCTTTCCATGACTTGAGCAGATGCCGATGGGACCATCAGGTGAGGACGGACACCTGCAAACACCTAAAATTAATGGGAGATGAGCAGAAGCTAAGGATGAAAATGTTTTACTAATCATGGCACATCTACCACATGCATAAATCCATCTTCAGTTTTCCCTTGCTATCCAGCAGCTTTTTATGAGCTACAGACTTATGCAGAATAACTGACAGGATATTGATAAGAAGAAATTCCACTGGAAGCCACTGAAGTAAAAATTTGCTTACAATTTTTCCCCGTGAGATCCTGGGGAATCTGGCAAACACACCTCAGGATAATTTGTTTAAATAAAAAACAGGTGCTATTCTAAGCTCTACAGTTTTCCAGGACAGATTACCAAAGAAATAATTTAGAAGAGAGGACATAAAATGGAATACATTTGCTGGCAAATGTTGCATTTTTATCTTATATCCATCAGATTTTCCAGGATTATGCTTTCCATACTGCCAGCTGCTCAGTATTTTGATCCTTGTGCAGAAAACCATGTTGGTAAACATTTAAACACAAATGAAAGTATTTTCCTGGATAAAGGCTTGAATGCTTAAAACTTTGCAAAACTGAAGCCCAGCTTAGCTGCCTCAGCCTGTTTTCCAAGGTGTCTTTGCAGACATGACATCTTTGTTAAAGAAACACATTGTTTACATACCATTTTAATTGTTGCTCATTAACTAAAATGAAGGGTCCTATTTAAAATATGCACTATTTATGATTGGAGGTAATTTGACTATTAAGCTTCTGGGCTTTTCATTAAATCCTTTCATAACTATTTTATTGAGGAGCTCAGAACATTACGTACGCAAGTAATGATTGCAGATAACAAATGTTTCTCATTTTTTAGTCTGAATATATGTTGCATTGAATTTACTCACATCTGTGCTTATCTACTATGCAGAGATGAAGACAGATAGAGCCTTGGGGATAGAAACAGAAGAATTTATTTCACAGATATAGTATCTTATCTCTTTCTCTCTTTTTTTTTTTTCCTTCCTTAACAAATTGCATAATTAAAGCTGCTAACAATTTTCCCTTCTAGTATTCTCCATGAGCCTTCACTCAGAACTTTTTCAAAGTTAGCATAAGAGCTGAATTTCTTGGTTTCTGGCCAAAGATTAATTTTATTTCAAAGCCTTAAATAAAATCCACTTTTCGAAATCAGTAAGGCTAAAATTATTCCTATTCCCATTTAATATCAAATCTATATATGGCTTGTGTTCACACATATATTCCCTAGATGACAGAATAGTAAATTTTAGAACTCATTATAGAAATAATCCTTATTAAGAGGTATACCAGAGTAAAAGTAGTTGTCTATTAAGTGGTTAAAATGCATTGAATGGGTAAAACAGTGGTTGAAAGTGGTTGAATATTAATAGCAGGTAATTTGGAATTGCTTAATTTAATTTCAGAGCAATAAACTCTCCCTGGAGGTGCTGGTGGCATGTGCTGAAAGGAAAGATACGCCATCCTCACCTGAACAAAATATCAGTACCTTAGATTTGTAACCTTTTGACATCAAGGCAACAGAGCTGTGGATCTGGATCACAATAACCAGTGCAGAGAAGAGTATTTTCATGTTGTTCACTATTGATTCTTAAACATGGTTTTTGGAGCCTTGTTAGTTGTGCTGGACATGGAATTTATGAATTTGGCCCAAAGGATTTGTCATGACTTTAATCTCGTGTGCTACATTAGAACCTTATTAAGGTTTTAAGTAATTAAAGTGCATGCTATAAGTCTTTAAAGCAGCTTAGTGAGGTTTTTTAACATTTCCTTTAGAAACCAGGAACTAAAATGAGAAAAGACATTGTTAATGTATTGTTGATTTTGCCCCAAAGAGCTTACAAATATCCAATATGTTTATTCAATACAACGTGGTCTGTGATACTGATTAATTATCTGGCTTCAGTAAAAGAGTAGCAATATTTGTAATTGTATTCTAAGGACCTCCAAGTATTTCACTGCTGGTAACCTTCCCCTCTTCCAAATTCTCACCTTCCCAGAAAATAGTGACTTCTTTACTCCATTACAAAACAAAATTTTAATACTCAAACACATTTGAGCCGTTACAGGGCAGAGGAGCAGAATGCATCCTTTAAGTTACATATAAATAATCCAAAAGGTGTCTTTTCATTATTCAAATTCAGCTACTAAGACAGTTCTTGGCAGTGTAAATATTATTACATGGGTCACATGCCCCATCTGCTTTCTGAAGCCACTACCAACTTTCTCACTTGTGTTCTTCTTCAGGCGCAGAATGTCTCTGGTCTCTGACTCCCAAAACATTTACCCAGGTTGTCTTCACTTCATGAAAAATGGTTGCCTTGCATTTCTCTTCTTTGTTAATTTGAACATAATAACTCATCTTCCCAATCCCTTCACTTGTTTTCTATTTGAAGCATAGCAGGCTTCTTGTCACTATGTTAATAATCTATAATTCCAGTCTTCATAATTCACTTCCAGACCACATTCAGTTCTGCCTCTTATTCATAGCAAGTGTACAACCTTCCTGGACTCATAGCTGAAGCCCTTACTCCTTGAATTAAGTAACTCTAAGGGCTATCAGTAATTCATCTAAGAAGGTCAAGCTGACTGTAATTTTAATTATATATCAATTATTTTGTGGCATTCTTCATTCACTGACATTTGTGTGCCTGTTTGCCTTTCCTTTGTTTTATCTGTTTGGGACATGGTATCACACTTGTCTTGAAAATATTGTCCATTCCCAAAAATAAGAATGAGCTAATGATTTACATATAGAATTATGTTATTGATTTTTGGGGGGACTAGGTGATTATTTTTCTGAACAGAGTGTCAGTTGAAAAGCTTAAATTTTGGAAGAATGGCACTTAGGGCAGAGGCATTGATCGGGGTAGCAGAGGGGAAAAGCTGTTGTAGGCTCCTTGCTAAACTGTTTTCCCTTGTCTGCTTCAGTATCTGCTGTCCACTTGATTGAAGCCCTTTTAGTGTTAATTTGTAGTGTGAAGTCTTTTGTGTCTTCAGTTTTTGAAGAGGAGAAGCAGAGTACGAACACTACCACGCTTCCATGGGATGTACACAAAATGTCCAGGAGATAACTGATCATTGTGTCTGATTATCATGGGCACATCTCATTATGCTTTGATGACACACTTCTTCACCTTTAGCAAATATACGTGTGGTTCAGTGTGTCCCAGAAGTGCATCACTTAACATATTGACTAATACATTGATTAGTTTAGTAAGGCTTTCTAGCATTATCTGATTAATTGCTCTTAATGGTTCTCTTTCTCATTCCTTCTCCTGCTATCTCTTTTACTCTCTCTTGAAAAATAATCTAAGAGAATTAAATGAAAGTGGAATTTAGTGGATAATCCTCAATCTGTTGCAGCAGGCAGAGTTCTGTTTGGATCTGAAGATATCTTGCTGCAGATTAACAAAAGCTTCATATGACCAGAACATGCGATTTGTGTTACACAATATAACATTGAGTCACTAGTGAAGGAAAACCCTCATTTTCTCATATCATCCACTTCTTTGGGGGGAGGAATTCTAGCAGAATATTATTATGGCTATGTATGAGATCCCCCTTAAGCATTTCTCATCAATGTCTAGAACCAGAAGTATTTTTCAGCAGAACATGGAGCATTCAAAAAGTTGAAGAAGATAAATAGCTCAGAAAGAAAGGTAGCCTTTAATCTCAACGGTTCATATTAAAGTCCAAGATGACATTCAGTAAAAAATACAATTTCATACATAACTACCTGCATCATTTGGAAAGAGTTAATGCAAGCATAAAAAGTAAATAACTTCTTATTCCATTCCTTCCAAAAGATCATTATTATCTTTCATTTATTTTAAATAGCTTTTTTACATATATTGATCTTTTATTTCTGGTAATAATTTGTGCATGTTGGTTTAGGTATGGTAAAAATTATACTTCTTTAATGTTTTTCTGGCTGTCTGCAAACAGATGAAAATTCTATCTTGCAAGACTAATATTTAGTTTCATACACAATGGTCAGATTTCACAGCTAGGCCTACGCATTGTGTTGTTCTTTACTGAATATGTGTGAAAATGTCCTTCCAATAGATCTGAAAAAATAGAACTGATCTTCATTATATGAAAATCTGTTTTAAACAATAGTTATTTTCTTTATTAGTGGTGATCTGTTGCACTAAGATTCTTTTATGATTTACTGAATTTCTATTGCCTGCTATCACTTTGCAGTAACCATAACATAGTCATTACTCTGGGTCAAATTGGTGGTACTTTGTGCCATGTATTTTGCATCTGGCAGCTGCCAATAGCAGAGGATAAGAGCAAAAGATAAGGACAGAAATATCCCTGATAAAATCTCTCCTCTTCCAGAAATATGCAGCTAGAGATTTCCTATAATGAAATGCTATCACTGAATTTAATTGATTTTAAAATATTTTTCTTCTCTTCTCTTTGAATCTATGTAAATATTTGTACTCTGCATCACTTCACTTATTAAAAAAACATTTTCATAAATTTTCAGCCAGGGATAATATCATTGCATGCTCTATGCCCTTTATATAAGAGAGAACAAGTAAAGCTGCTGTAGTCAACTATTTCCGTGTTGTTTAGGACATCACATGAAAAAAGATTATGCAGCTGAAGTAGTTTTTTTCCCATTTACATGGGAATACCTTTGTATTTGTTACATTTCTGTACTTCTTATGCAGTCACTGGTGGTTTTCATCAGCATTAAAGCCTCCTTTTTTGACAGCGGTGTTGTGTTAAAAATATTACTGTTATATAAATAAGAGGATATCACTGTGTCTCAGACTGAATACCCAATATTCAGTCTGACAAGACTCACATATTAATTTTCTGTCACAACTATACAAATACCCCAGGATCACACTAGATATAATCCTCACTATTCTCTCAATAGTGTTCTTCAACCTACTACCATCACCCCTCTTTTACCCCAATTCGTCTGAGCCAGTTGGCAGGTGTTGGAGCTTGTTAAAGTATGTATCTCCCTCTACCCACTTTTTTTTCACATGGACGAAAAAAAATATAGTCCTTTTGTAAATTTCCGACATTGAAGGAGATGGTTACACATTCTGATATAAATTAGGTTCTAACCACTTCATATGAAAAAGTTAAAAGCAAGTAATATTATTTTCTGTTTTGCTGTTTTCTTCACTTTTTGCGTTAATGTAAAGCTACATTTCTTCTTAATCAGAAGAATCAAATAAGAAGGTTGCTTCTGGACATTAAAATAGGAAACCAGACCCAATTCAAACAGCAAAGTGCCTACTTACTGCACCTAGAGGTCTTCTGAGGCAAGTGCTCACCTAAATAAAATGCCTGTGAAGACATTACACCTCCATGAGTATACACTCTAGGTGATTTCAGACTCTCACGCTCTGCTTTTTACAGCATCATGACAATTTAGGCTATAATCCATTATCACAAGGAAGCATGCAGTGAATGCTAAGTTTAAAGCCATCAGAAGTCACTCACCAAACTGAGTCTAAAAAGATCAGTACATCTAGAACGGACACTTTTTTCTGTTCCTTTCTCATCTCTCCATCACCTAAACTATCTCTTTACCCTACTTTTTCTGTGTTGGATATTTTCCCTAGGGGCGCAATGAGTTTTAGTCCCATTCTATGAGACAGGATCTTCCTTACTAAATAATAGTTATAGTTACCTGACTATAGTGATGGGCTCTTCTTTTCTGGAATTTATGGTTCCTTCCTTGTACTTTCTGCAGTCTTTTTATTCATTGCATAAGGAACATATCTTGTTCTAAGTAAACAGCTTCCTGCTTTGAGCCCAGAAAGTTTATATCTGCTTCCAGTGAAATTATCTGGATGTCCATTTTTTTAAATGAAAATGAATACATCTCTTTCTCCTATATTGTCAAAAAACCTCCCTGGTGCTTGTTCAGAACTTCCATTCACAGAAAACAGCTCATTTTCTAGAATGGAGAAATTTATTTTTATCCAGAGGGCCAGGAAAGGGACTTATGTGCTACTTAAGATCAATTTACATTACAGTCTGTGGGCTGAAGTGGAGTGTAAAGTTTTAGCTGATCATCTGTATAGAATAAAAAAGAAGAAATGAAGGAAAAAATACTTAGAGGTACTGTAAATCAGTTAGCTGGAATGCCGATTGAGAGCTTTCTGCAAAAGCATTAAGCAGTGTAGGAAACACTTTTTGAAGATCTTTACTGAGTTATAATTTAACTTTGGGTGATTTCCCAGTTCTTAGATGAGCACAAAAGTACCTGTAAGGATCTATACTGGATATGCCCTGGCTTTTCCTTCAGCAGTGGACTGACTTCAGTGGAACAGGGATTGCTGAAAGGATAAAATGTGGCCTGTCATGTCAGAAGATTCCCAGAACTGCTGAGATTTTCAGCATTGGGTGTTGGATAGGATATTGGCTTCTTAGTAGGCAAAACTGGGAAAACGGACAATTATATCTTATTCATGTTAAAAAAATTTATATTGCAATAGAAATCTGTTTTAAAAAATACAACACTACATAGGCTATGGAGCATGACAAGGAAAAAAACCTCTTCAGCTCTGACATCCTGTATAAGGTTTTGGGGGCATTGTCTTAATCTCTGTATTTATGTGTCCAGACTCTTTTCAGTGGTGCCCAGGAGTTATGGCCATGAACAGAAACACAAGAAGTTCCACCTCAACATGCACAAGAACTTCTTTATGTCAAGGGTGGCAGAGCCCTGGAACAGCTGACCAGGGAGGTTCCTGAAGTCTCCGTCTCTGGAGACATCCCAAACCCACCTGGACACGTTCCTGTGTCACCTGCTCCAGGTGACCTTGCCTTGGAAGGGGGGTTGGACTGGATGATTGCCAGAGGTCCTTTACAACCCTAATGTTTCAGTGATTCTGTGATTTTCTGAGCTTGAATTCACATTAGTCAAGCCCCCAGCTTCCACTTCGTTCTTCACTTGCAGTCTTTCACAAGTCTCTGCCAGTTTCACACAAGCCACCTCTATTTCCGCATCAAAGTTTTCTGTGAGTGGGGCTGCAGATACAAGGTTTGCAAAGCTGCAGTTCAGACTGCACCAACAGAGAACCTCAGAACACTCCAGTTATCCTGATGAATGCTAAAAAATAAGCAATCAAATGATCATCCTGATAGAATGTAGGGACATATATGTAGGAATATATATAATGTTTACAGCTGGAGTAGCTGATGCTCACTGTAACAAGCCAGCTTCAAATGAGGCAATGCACGTCTCTCTGCAGCACAGTGCCAGGCAGAGGTACTGACCTTAAAACTGCCTCTGCTTTGGAGCTTACTTGAATGTATGTCTACAAGGTACTGTAAAAAAACAACCATCCTGTAAGTATGTGCATCTGTTACTTGTCACCTGTGTCTAACGCTTTATCTAGTAATTTAATAATTCATTATTCAATTCACAATTCAATTCTCTATTGGAGAAAGTGGTGGTCATTACTCTAAGCATATAGGAATTTAATTGTACTGGGACTGAGACTTGGAAAGACCTCCCCATGACAAGATACTTGCTTCTTTTCGTTTCATCCAGTCACTCCTATTCTTCCCTTTTAAATTTTTGTGCAACCGTTACAGAATTTAGTGACATATGTCAATAGAGCCAATGCAGCATAAATGAAAACAGTGCAAACACAATCCAAAACAACAAGATACCTTTTCCAGATTACCATTAATCATGAACATTTTAAACGCTAAGGACCTTAAAGCATGATTTGGATGGTCATGAAGAAGACATATAATATGAATAATATGGAAAATATTATATTAAAAGAGCAGATTAATTTGGTAACATATTTTTACTGCAGTTAGTTTCTATAGTTTTTTATTACCAGCTTTCACTTCTTAGATTTTCAAAGATTCAAACTTTCTGAAAGACATCTAACATTGCTTTCCATTCTCATTGCAATATTTTGGAATACGTGGGTTTTGGCATGCAGGTTATGTTTCGGTGGTTTAGTCACTACAGCAGAAGTTAGTTAAAGCATTTCATCCATATTTCTAAATCATATATTTTCAAGTAGGGAAAGAGTGACTGTAGTCTTTTTTTGCCCCATCAAGTTATTAATAATAGAATTTAACCTAATTTTCAAATCGTCTTTAGGTCGTTAGTTTTGGTACTCTTTTTATGACAGTAATAGTTGTTCTAAGTTTATGTCCCAGCATTACAGCTCATAGCAGTCAGGAATGCAGCATGGCTATGAAAAACTCATTGGCAGACCTTGTTCCCCTGATATGCTCAAGCAGTGCAGGTCCTGTGTCCACACAGCTTTAGCTGTGCTGATGCAAACATTGGAGTATATAAAATATTCAGTTTCATGGTATCATAGATAAGGATAAAGTCATCTTTTAATAGCACTTAGATCCACATCTATCATATCATCTGCTTTAAAGGAGACCAATCCTTGTGAGATGAGAAATTGTCTCTTGCTGAGCAACTACCTATTCCAGCAATGGGACCTCTGGCTTAGTGTTAGTGTTACACACTGTGTGAAAGTATTGGAAGTGTATGAATTACTATAGCTGTAAGATTAACACCAAACTGATATAAACAAGTTTTACAGTAATTCTAAGTGACTGTCCATCTGAAGGATATTATTTTAATCTTTGTTTTTATATTTTTTCACTTTACAAGAGCAAAATAATTTTATTTACACCCATGTTCATTAATTTACCAATATAAAGACATGTACTCACTTAGGCACCAGACTATTTTGATGCTAAAATGATTGCTTTATTTATGAGGTCTTTTTGATCAGTCTTGACAGTCTTCAATTTTAGACATGTAGCTGAGCATAAAAACATTGCTGTGAAACTACTTGGGCACAAACAAGTGAAAAAAGAAGTCCCACATTTCCCATCTGAACATTAATTTTCACTGTATTATGTAGATTTTGCTGGCAATTTGTTAAAGCTCTGCAAAAATAACTGATAAACCCCATATATAAACAGTGTGCAGAGTACAGCTTTAAGTAATTTTGAAACTTTGCTGGTGAGTTCTATTACATGTACTGTTTTAAATACACATTATATGTTCAATAAGGACAATCAAGTAATTAGTTCCAATTTAACCACATCAGATGTACAAATATATTTTTTAAATAATTTTAAATTGTCTCCTGATCCAAAGATTTTAATGTACAATTTTTAGAAACTGGGAGCTTGTTCTGATTAATTTTCCCTGAACACAACTCTGAGTCCATGTGATGGACTGCACACTGCTGTTATATTAATGTAAGGGGTAAGATGAGGAGGGAACTTTATGCAAGAAGTTTGAAGTCTAGTTATGAATGCCGAGAAACCAACTGGAATAAAGCACTTCCTAAAACTTTAGCATGCCCAGTTGTAAGGATTTGCTTTGTGCATTTACTGAAACTGATACAAATTCTGTAAAGGTAGAATAAAATGACATTTTTTCTGAATTCATTCATGATTTACTGAAGTCAATGGTAGAAATTTAGCTACTTCCACTAATGCCTGAGTGGTGTCTTAACTCTCCTCTTCTTGCTTCAATCTTATAAATATTAATGATTTGCAACAATAAATTTCTCTATATAGTGATTTTTTTAATATTAGTAAGATCCAACTTCTGCACAGCAATGGTAATATTTACTTTGATCAGATTCTGATTCTAATATTTATTTTGATTCAGATACTTAAACTTCTGTGTATTCTGATTGATATCAACACATTTATTCAGATGTTTAACATAGAGCACCTTTGTTAGTGTTCAGTTGGTCCTTCATAATTTTAGTGTCCAAGAAAAGTGACACACAATACAATAATATTCCCCTTCTGAAGTGTTTAATGAGTTTTTAAAAAAGAAAACTTTCCATCTTGGCTATAAATAAATGGTATGTAAGTTCAACTTTTATAACTCTGTCTTGGTCCTTGAGTTTCTAAAACTAATAGCAAGGCTTCTTCCACAGCGAGAGGAAGGAAAATGTCTTGATTGTTAGAATTAAAATCATATATGCATATTGACTCATTTAAAATGCTTCTGTAAAGTACTAAGAATAATTTTCCCTTTACTTGTGGCTATTATTTCTCAGTCTATGATTTATTCTTTAAAATTATGAGGTCAGGAAGTTGACAGAGGAAACCATCTTGGCTTTCAGATAGCTGCAAACAGAATATAGAACTTTTTTTCTGAGAAAAACTTTTAAGTTGTATTATGAACAGTTTATTTTAAAGCTTATGAAAAAATTTTGGCAAAATTCCTCTCAGGCAATGCTTTTCTGAAAGATGAGTGAAAAGAAGGAAGCGTGCTAAAATAAGTATCTGGGATTATTTTAGTGGAAGTTTTATGTCAAAATAATATGAAAGCCCATGTCATAAAATCCTGTAAAAATTGAATTTTCAATTGCTGTATTCAGGTAGTAACCATAACTGATTCTATAAAGGTCAAAAATACCTCACACCTGTCTTACTCCCAAACCAAAGTACCCTCATGGTAGACTCATAGAGTTTTATCTCATTTTCAACTCAATGTTCAACCATTTTTAGTTTCTTCTCAGAGGAATTCTTTATAACATTCTTTTTGTGTGAAAAAAGTTACTTGAAAACCCAGCAACTTTTCATTTCCCCAGCCAATCATTTTGGCCTTTTATTTGGCTTAGAACTAAGATCCTATAATTGCAGGTATAAAGTCTGATTTTTCTTAAATAAAAACAAAAATTAAAAAAAACAACCAAACAACAAAAAAAAAACAGAAAGAACCCATTTTTTGGTATGGTAGTGTCGAGGTTGAAGGAAGGAAGGAGAAAGAAGGTAAATTTGAGGAGCCTGTGTGAATCCAGCATTACTAGTAGTAAAGAGAGTGGGCACTAACTTCTCGAAGGTATTAGTGACAACATGTCTTATGCAGCTGTGGGGAGCAGTCTATTGCCACTTGAAAGGCCACACACTTTGCCGTGCAGATATCTTCTCATCTAATTTGTTAAATGCACAGTCCACACATTTTTGCAGGAATGTCTGCTCCAGCACAAAGCCTGGCACTGCAGCAATTCTCCCGCCTTCCACTTTCTGCTCATCCACATATGAACTCCTGTTTCCTGTGCTGTTGGGATTTTTACCCCTTTCCATTTCGGTGCGTGATGCACATATGCAGCATACACAGGGTATCTGCCAGCAGAACGCGTCGGGCGTGAGGGGAAATGCTGTTGGAAACACTGAGTTCATGCGAACCCGAAAACTATTGCAGACCCCGGAGNCCAGGTCCCTTCAGTGGGATGAGGCATTGCGCCCAGCTGCAGGAATTAATATGCAGGGGGAGAGAAATTAGATCTGCACCAGCCCTTTGCAGATATAATCAGAAAACGTCAGCTCAGGCAGCAGGCAGCAGCTTCCAAATCTAGGGAAATAATATACTTGGGAGAAAAGGAAAAAAAATGAAACCCAAACAAAAAGCGAAAATCACAGACAATCACAGAATAAAAACAGTCAAGGAAAGGAGCACATACACATTTACGAAACTGCTGACACACATGCAGCAAAATCCAAACAAAAATAAAGCAACAAAGAGTAAATGAGTAAATGAGAGGGGAAAAGAGAAAGGGAAAAAAAAAAAANNNAAAAAAAAAACAGAAAGAACCCATTTTTTGGTATGGTAGTGTCGAGGTTGAAGGAAGGAAGGAGAAAGAAGGTAAATTTGAGGAGCCTGTGTGAATCCAGCATTACTAGTAGTAAAGAGAGTGGGCACTAACTTCTCGAAGGTATTAGTGACAACATGTCTTATGCAGCTGTGGGGAGCAGTCTATTGCCACTTGAAAGGCCACACACTTTGCCGTGCAGATATCTTCTCATCTAATTTGTTAAATGCACAGTCCACACATTTTTGCAGGAATGTCTGCTCCAGCACAAAGCCTGGCACTGCAGCAATTCTCCCGCCTTCCACTTTCTGCTCATCCACATATGAACTCCTGTTTCCTGTGCTGTTGGGATTTTTACCCCTTTCCATTTCGGTGCGTGATGCACATATGCAGCATACACAGGGTATCTGCCAGCAGAACGCGTCGGGCGTGAGGGGAAATGCTGTTGGAAACACTGAGTTCATGCGAACCCGAAAACTATTGCAGACCCCGGAGAGCCGCGGCCGCCCGCACGGGAGGGATGTGCGGGTCCGGGGGCTGTGAGGGACCCGGGGGGATGTGAGGGACCCGGGAGGGCTGTGAGAGGCCCGGGGGAGCTGCACGGAGCCGGGGGGAGCTGTGCAGGACCCGCATCCCTGTCCTTGGTGCTCAGCCCTGTCCGCACTCGCCGTCGCGCAGCCCCGCACAGCCATGATGGGTTTGCCCACTCCGGGAAAACAAGCATGATTGCACGGACATTCTGCCGCAAAACACAGCTGCCGTATAACTCCATGCACCGGAGCAAGCAATTGATTCATAGATAAACGCCTTCATTAATATGGCGCTAAATTCTATGAACACCCCGGCATGTACCACCATCACACACGCGCTGCTCACCCTCCCTGTCCATGTCAGAGCGACAACAATTGTAGGAGAAATAAAACATTCNATTAGATCTGCACCAGCCCTTTGCAGATATAATCAGAAAACGTCAGCTCAGGCAGCAGGCAGCAGCTTCCAAATCTAGGGAAATAATATACTTGGGAGAAAAGGAAAAAAAATGAAACCCAAACAAAAAGCGAAAATCACAGACAATCACAGAATAAAAACAGTCAAGGAAAGGAGCACATACACATTTACGAAACTGCTGACACACATGCAGCAAAATCCAAACAAAAATAAAGCAACAAAGAGTAAATGAGTAAATGAGAGGGGAAAAGAGAAAGGGAAAAAAAAAAAAGAAAGAATAAAGCAATGGAGATTCTGCGTGAATGCAGATTAACTTTGAGGTCAAAGTGGAAATGATGCACTCTGCTGCAGCACAGATTAACACATGCGTGGTGTCAGCCAGGGTGCTTTTTAACCTTTGATTACACATATGCAGGCAGCCTGGATTTTCATTTTGGAGCTGAGAAGGATTTGCAGGCATAAAAAAGGAGGTTAGAAGGAAAAGATTGCCCTATACTGCTGAGCACCCTCATTTTTCTAAACAGTGTGGAAATCGTGATTGCAAAGGGGGAAAAATGAAAGGTGGGATGGGAGAGTGGAAAAGGGAGGGAGGGTTGTTGCTAAGTAACTCAGGAAATGTGGAAAGCAGCATTGGTGGAGTCAGTATGAATGAGGTGATTTAGTTTGTGATAGGATTAGGGGGAATATGCAAGGTTTTTATCTCCCCTCCCCCTAATAAAATGAGGCTACACAGACACAAGAAACACTTCCTGGCCAGAGGGGAAACACTAGACGACTATGAAAGATGAACGCTGCCAAATTTTGGAACCAGAATCCCAAGTTCCATTGTCCAAAAATGCAATTTAGTAACAATTAGGGGAGTAAAAAATTCAGGGAATGTCATGATTTCCTAAAGTAAGAGCACTTCAGTCTAAAATAGATGCTTGGACTACGACCTACAATAACATCTTTTTTACCTCCCCATTCTGTCTAGATCGAAGTAAATATAAACAATAACAAGCCTACCCAACTTCATTTATGAACTGGGAGATCAGGCAAACTTAATCGTCAGGAACATTTTTTCTTCAGTCCCAAGCGCACTTTTCTAAAACTTAAGGGAGAAAGAAATAAATAATTATCCTAAAGAAAACTTAAATGATGAGAAAGTTAAATGTTCCCAGTACAATAAAAGCATCAAAATTTCCTGCTGGACTTAGTTTAGTTTGAACCAAATTTGACCTTGGATTCTGCTCAAACCTCCTGATACTCTGGACAATTGGTTAGTTCCCAATGTCCAAAAGCAGAACGAAATTTATCCATCAGAATTACATATAGTAGTTGCTTTCTCACAGTCTCTAAAAACATAGATCCAGCCTTCAGCCATCAAGTTAATTTTTTCTGTTTCCAAAAACAATGCATTTAACTTTAACAATAATCAATAGATCAATATTATTAGTTAAATTAAATGCCTTTTGGTTCCTGAATAGGTCAATGATTATTGGACCCAATATCTAACACAGTCACTATTTTTTTATCAGTGTTTGCAAACAAAGTAACAACTTGCAAACCTGATACTTAGTATTTCCAGTCAAGGGTCTTATTTTTAATTAATTTATTCCACCACCATGTGAAATACAGCCTCTTCAGTGACAGAAAGCTATAATATATTTTAAATACTCTCCCCATATCTCTTTTCCTCTTAGTGTTTATTTTTTTCATATATATGTATGCATATTTAAATATCAACATTTACTCATGGTTCAATTCATTACCTGTAAACATGACATTTCTGTGATTTTATTACTGTAAGCTATCTCATCAGTTATCACAACATTCCTTTGAAGGATGAAAATACTGTGTATATTTTGGTGAGGGAATCAAAATTGTTGCTAGGTAAGAATTTGAACTGTACAAACACTTATTTATTCTCTTGGCTACAGCAAATGTGTCTGCACAAGCATGTCAGCTTTACTCTACACTTCTTTTACTGAAAATTTGTTCTGATAGCAAAATCTTCTTGCCTGAAAAGAGCTCCTGGACTTCCTACAAAATTCTTATGCACTTTCATTCCAGAAGGTCAGCTTGTTATTCTTGCTAACAGAGGCAAGAGGTCTGCAATAGAAAAAAAATCTGCAGGTGTAAAAGCTTGAGAGAGTTTTCCAGGCTTCCCATAACATAGATGGTATGTCAAAGAGAATTGGATACTATAATACTAATCCTTGATTGCTCAGAGGTTATTAAGATGTAGAGACCATTGATTATTCCTGTAGGTACTTTATTAGCTGTAACTTCTATTCACATTGTTAATTGGATATCAGTGGGTTTTGGTAGGCAAGCATACTCTGAAGATTGTGTAGATTTTTCTGCATATTAAAACTTGCATCACCATATTATGATAAATTTTTCATCCCAGATGCTTTGACTTTTTTTAAATTTCAGCTGCCTACAATTGACATTTAGGCATTGACTTAGGTGTAGTGGGAATTAGGATCTTTGGCCTCTGACACAGTCAGTGGACCACACAAAGGCCAGGTCAGGTTTTGAGTGCTCCTAGATAAGATAATTTCACTGTTAAAATACTTGACCCCAATACATAAAACTTATCCACCAATAATGAAACAATATCAATTTTGGCTCTAAGTAATTTTAAATGCAAATTTGTACTTGCAGTTCGTTTCAACCTCGGTCTGAAGGAAGGAAAAGTAAATCCACATTTTATGCTTAAAGAATTTCATTATTATATTATACTTATAACCTCTGCTAGGAAGAACTGCCGTAGAAAACAAAAACGAGCCAGGCTCTTTTCTCTCTGAACACACATTGTCTTTGAAGTACAGTGCTTCTTCTGTGTCCACAAGCTCTATCAGGCACTGATGTTTTAGGATTCCATCATAATAAATTATCACAAAAGATCAAATTTACATGAGGACACTGCCTAGTGTGCAATGTTTTCCTGACACTTTTAGATGTTAAACCAATCCCACATAGTAACTTGTCCCTGGGCACAAATGTGATATCTTCACAACAAATAATTTCAAGTTTTTGAAAAAAAAAGCCTTACGAAGAATAATTAAACACAGAAGTCATTGTTCCAAAAAGATGCATTCTGTATCAGACTAGAAAAAGAGTATCTTAGTTAATTTGGCAAACACCTTGTTTGTTAACAAGGGTGATGACTTCCCTATGTGTCTGTATCCTTAAGCCCAAGGAAAACATGGGTTTTCCTTATCCTAAAATTATTCATTTTCTGTGTGTCAAATACTAGATCACACATCAGACAGGAAGAAGAAAAAGATACATGTAATAAAGGAAATGCAAAAGTAGGTGTTACAAAATATGCATAAAATGAAAAAAAGAACTCTGTCAATGTCAATATCTTGCCAGATTGTCTTTTATCACCTGTTCCTATCTAGAAGTTCTTTCAGCCTGTTGTTCCTTGTGCTACTTTAGAAAAAAACCAAGAAAACCACCAAAAATGAAGTGCTAATTTCACTTTGTCTGAAATGGCACATGATTTGGGTAGAGGTAACTGGTTTACATGGGTCATGTTGAGAATGCTTTCTTAAAGCCATGAGAAGGAAACATCTGCTTATAAAAACACATTAACTACTGTTTCAAATTATTCTTATTCTGAAATAAAATATCCTAGTTATAAATAAAAAGACTTTTGAACTGCATGAATCCACGTATTTATAAAAACAGCTTGTATACAGCTATATATAAATATATATATTTTATAATAGTAGTTATAACTTTGATAACATTTTGCTTTTTCAAAGATTCTCATAGCATATTTTAGCCTTGGGTAAATATCTTAATTCTGAATTCTTGAGGAAAATACCATACAATATAAAGCAATTTTTGGATGGAATGCTAGGATTTTATATAACCTCTCTTTTTTTCCTCATGGTCTGTCTTCTAACACATTTTCTGGTCAAGAACAGGTGTATAGATGTATATTATAACATGGAAAACCTAAAAATTAATCTTTGAACACTTCTAGGAGAAAGGTAGGTCATGGTTTTACACATTTTTTACTGTACATGTGTGTTCATGGTTGTGCATGGGAGGATTTCATTTAGAACACCCAGACACCTAGTTCTCTTTTAATCCATGTGCTCCAAATACAGTGACTCTGTGAAGGAGTTGTATGGAGGTGGGCTGAACAAAAACTGCACTAGATAAGTGCTAGACTAAAATCATAGTTTAGAGATAATTATTGACTGAATCAACATGAAATCTGGACCTTTCAAAGAGCTTTGTAAATCAAGTCCAATACCATTATTGCACCTACATAAAAACATACATTCATGTCAATACCAAGTAGATTAACTCAAAAGTATAGTACACAGTGTATCCAAATATAATCCTGTCTTTTTGCCAAAGGTACCCTAAATATAACTGTTACAGTATTAAAAAATAGTCCCATCTTAATATTGAATCTCACTACTACTTTTCCCTGGTAAATATTGCATGGAGTCAGAAATATTGCCTATCATTGTGTAGAATATAGATGCCACAGAATTTCAAATTAGGACTCAAAGATATATTTAATTAACAGAAAAAGTATTGTTTAAGCATTGTTTCAATCTGTTTATATGGAAGATGAGCCACTTAAACTTCAGAATAAAAGAAAAAGAAAATACTAAATAGGTTAAAAATAGTAATTCTTTCAAGAAACCCTTCAAGCTGAAGCCACTTTCTTAGAGTATTCAACCTCCTGCATTTGTTAAAAAATCAAAATCTTGTGCTGCTTGGGAAATTATTTTCAAAGAATTACTTTAAAGCTTAGTGATTAAAATTGAGAAGTGTTTCCTAAGACGGACATACACACAGTTGTATTTCAGGATTTAACATAAAGCGAACATTTTTACAGATAGATATTATTCAATCTGTATAACCAGGTTTCTATTCAAAGCAATTGCTTTCCAAGTATTTGACTTAAAAGAAAAACTTCTAGTAGCCTAATACAAGTGAAACACAACCCTAAAATACTCTGTTTGCTTATGTGCTTTGATCTTGTGCTAAAACAGTGAAGAAAAACAAGTTGTTGGCTAACAGCTCTCTCAGTGTGCTTAGATTTACAAGCTTCTGCTAGGAACAGACTTACCAAATGCTATTCTGTACTGTAAACATCTAAGTTTCTGTTATCACAAAACTCTTGGAGCAAACTGCATTCCCCATCTCCCTGCTACTGACCTGATTAAGCTTCCTTATCCTTTTACATTACCTAGAGGGTCCAGTTCCTTCAAACAAAATTCTTATGTGAAGAAATCAATGCAAGGTAATTTCTGAGAAATATATTATTTATTAATTTTTTTTTCTGAATATTTTTATTAATGCCTCGGAGAAGTTTCTGCTTCACAAGAATTTTGAAGAAGCACGATTTTGAGGAGTCATTCGTTGATGTATATTCACATATATCAGTCTCGTGTGCAAAATTCTACATGGTTTATATATAGATCTTAGATCTAAACCCTGTGTTCAAACTACAGCTTCCTCCCCATACTTGTCTTGTGCTGAATCTCTAAGTTTAAGACCACTTCAAAACCATTCCAGGAAGCCAGACTCTGCTTCCTGTACTCAAGTACCAGCCGAAGGGAGAAGAAGAATGCTGGAGTTGTCCCCCTCTCAGTCCTGGGGTTGAGAGAGGGTGGGCAATGCTGGACTTCTTTCTAGGGTGATGACAGAATCTCTGTATGAAGGAACAAGGGAACCCTTTTTACATAATTTGCACTTTCAGTGGGACAAGTTGAATTCTATTGTTCATAAATATGATTATTACCCATGACCATTCAACCTACTTGCATCTTGTTTTGGATATTTACCTGCATCTAACTTGTAATTGTATATTTTGTCTACTTAGTAATAAGAAAGGAAGAAATACCATGTGCACAATCAGCACTAAATACCAAAGGGTATTTTGACTCTTTTCAGCACTATGAAGCTCTCAGAACTGGGACAGAGAACACAAAATCTCTCTAAAAACCTGTCATAGAAAAATGTAACATCACCAGGCTGAAGCCTGAGGCCTGGGTACATTGTTGGGATGTATACAGGGAGTAAGACAGGCAGGAAGGGATGGCATGATATCCGTCATCCAGCTCCTACTAAAAAGAGGTGTCAGTGCTGATTGAATTTAAATCAGACCTTGCTATTCAGGTCTAGAAAAGCATCAAGGTTAGAGATTTCACAACCTCTCTGTGCATTCATTCTAATCTCTAATTGTGCTGACAGTGAGTCATTTGTTCTCCCCCTTTGATTAATGACCCTTATCTCTGGCACTGCCTTCTGCCCCTCCTCCTGACCCCAGGGAGCTGCTCCATGTGCAGCTACTTCCATGGTCCTCTGGGGGCTCACTCATGTTTATCAGTTGAATAACTGTACAATTTCTTGTCTTGAAGCCCCCAAAAAGGACAGAATGGTCCAGATGTGGTCTGATGAAGGCTGGGTAAAGGTGAGTGATGATGTCCTCAGGTTTGCCTTCATCCCTGCCATGACTCCTGTTTCCCTGTCAGTCAGCCCCCAGCACTATTTGGGGAGAGATTAGTCCATCCCATATGCAAAACTTTATAGCTCTTCATACTGAATTTCATGTTATTCCTTCCAAATGAAGGCTCTCTGAATGGCAGCCCTACTCACAAGCAGCACAATGACACCATGCCCTAGCTGCTGTCATCCACAAACTTGATGGGGCTGCATCCAGTTTCCTTTAGTGCACAGCTTTATAAGCAACAAAATGCAAATTCTAAAGGCTCTACCTAAATTAGATGGATAATATCTATGTTAATTTTCCTTTCACACTAAAAAATTAAAAGTAAAAAAATTACGGTAAAGTACAATCACTGGGAGCTTCCCAAGAGTATATTTTAGTTTATTTATTTTTGCCTGCTTTGAATGCTACCTGTTTGTACATCTTCTCTTGGAAAAAATATTTAAAATAACTAATCTTAAATACCTTTATTTTCAAAGGATGCTCATTTAGTTTCCTGGTTCTTTTACACTAAAGGCTTTATTATCAGAGGGGCTGTTACAACTGATGAGACCATATAGCGTTATGCTCATGTTTCAACACAATCCCATTAGCACTTCAGTAAATCAAACTGCATTTTGAAGCAAAAATAACTGAAAAAAGTTCCAAGAAATTTAAACATATAAAACATTGAACACAAAATCAGATAAAGTTACATATTATTATTGCAATGATAAATATTAAAAAATTGTGTTATTATTAAAGTTGATCATGTGATAATCGTGATGAGGCAGCACTGCCTAGTTTGAAATGATGTGTGTGCTATCATTCTAGGGGCTTGGACTATTATTTTATATATTAATTATCGGGAGGTTAAAATTACAAGAGATGGGGCAACTGAAGGACGTTTTAAAAGATGGTTTATTGCCTCATGGCATCAGTCTCATAGAAGGGTGAGACATTAAAGGTGTTACATCCAATGCCATAATATCAGAAGCCACTTAATCCTTAGTTACAATGCCTTATGTTAGTTTTTTAGCCAATCAAATACTTCTACAAAGCTTGCTAGCGTCTCTTTACACCAGTCATTAATTGCTTTGCTTTTTGTGGCTTTACCACAGTGCATCATTTTTCAACCAATCATATAACACTTCAAAAACCTACATTGATACTTCTTAAGCTTCTAACTAACTTTCTAACAGATTCTATTGCTAAACTTTAAAATAGTTTTCTATCTTACTTAACATACTGCTTAGCATACATAATACATATTTCTGTTTGCTTAAAATATATTTCTACTTAAACTACAAACTTTTATTCTTGTTTTACATCTGTTTCACTTTTAATGCTCTAATTCTCCAAGCCTTCTCCAAGGTCTTAGGTCAAATATTGTATCCATCTCTATCTCTGAGCCTGTATGCACAAGGCCCTGAGACCGCTCTGTGCCTGCATTTCCCACATTAATAACAAAGCAAATTGAGAAAAACTTAATTAAACCAAATACTATGACAAAACTTCATTTTGAATATTCCTCTATCTATTGTCACTGTCAGATATATAGAACCAGGTAGAAATTAAATTAGGAGAATCCAAAAATGTATCCACTTGAAAACGAAGTATCCTCTACTCTGACATATCAGTGAATTCACCAGTGAATTGATAAAGCAACCATTCAAAGGAGGCTTTCAAATGCTTTTTAATTATTGGTTAGATGTTACA
Source organism: Rhabdornis inornatus (assembly GCA_013397075.1). Classification (NCBI taxonomy): domain Eukaryota; kingdom Metazoa; phylum Chordata; class Aves; order Passeriformes; family Rhabdornithidae; genus Rhabdornis; species Rhabdornis inornatus. Next base: position 52,862 of record VWZS01011036.1, on the reverse strand, counting down.
CATCTAACCAATTTCTTTATTTAGAATAGTGTCTCAGTAGCCGTAAACCAAGATTTATTTTACTGAAACTTTTGATCTTCTTCCATTCAGCAAATATTGACTTAATCTTTCATACTCCTCCTAAAGAACAAGCAAAGAAACTGATGGACAGCACCGCACACTTTGATCTTTGTCAGATGATGTCAACATCGGTGAATGTCAGGGTGAATCCAGAAATAGAGGTTAACCTGCTGCTTTTTTGCCTGGAGCAATTTAGCTCCATCATTTAAGCTAGAAGTCAAATAGAGATTAAATTGGTTGGGTTTTTAAGAGATACTTAACTAAGTTTTATATTGTTTCATAGCAATCCTGAGAAAAAAAAATGGAATCAGCTTTTTATGCCTCTGAGTCAATAAGTTTGCATAACCACAAGCAAAACATTATTTATGTGTTATTCATCAGGGTCCATGTTAGAGGTTATAGGAATACAGACAGGTATGGTGAATATTACATGTTTAGAATAAAAACTGAAATTTCACAGACCTCAGAGTGAGGTCTCCTCATCAGAGGAGATATGGGAAATAAAGTTCAGAAATTTTAACTTGTTTTAAAGCTGATTATCCTACTGGCCATCTTGAAATAGATGAGCTCACTCCACTGCAGAGTTTGGCTTTGAAATTCTCAGGAAGGGAAAGATGCGCCTACCCCAGCATTTGTGCATCACTGGGGCATGATAGGATTGCAGGCACAGGGAACAGTGCACTCTTTGGGCTTATGAGTACTATGTCCTGTAATGTAAGACCACTCTTACATTCAGTTAAACAAATGTTGTTCTTTGAACCTGCACCACTCAGTTGCACTTCCCAGGTGTTCATTCCAGGCTGCTGCTGCTGAACAGCAGGGATGGGATATGCGGACAGCCTTTTTCCAGGGAGGCAAAATACTACTTAACAGCATTTAAAAGAGACAACAGATGGGGAGACTGTTTCTGAAAATAATCTTCCCTAATGGACACTGCAGTGACAATCCTGCAGAAAGAAGGAGGAGAAAAAATCTCTGCAGCATCTGTAAAAGGAAATCCTGGGAAAACAAATAAATTAGGCTCTTTTAAACAGGCAAATGACTGCCTGTAGTTATTTATGCACAGCAACATTTTTTTAGTTACTTCCTTCCATTTTGTTTATGGATGGTTTAGCTGAATTTTCAGATTGGTTCTGTCAGATGATATTCCCAGCCCTGGTTCTTTTGCACTGCTTCAAAGTATGGGCAGAAATTTGCTTAAGCAGCTGGGGAATTCTTGGCAGCAGGATCCCAAAGGTAATACCAGCCAAGGTGATGCCATGTTTTTTGCCACTTTTCCTTGTCCTCACTAACATGGAAAGTAAAATGTTGAGAGAATTCTCCCTTTTCTTGCTTTCAACACCATCCACATATGCAGATATATCTCATCACTTCTGTTCTCCTTTTGGCAGTGAACAAAGTATTAATATGTAAAACTTCACAGAGTTCTAGTGCTTTTCTCATACTTTTTTTAAATGAAACTAAAACATATTTTCTTTATTCTATTTGTTGATTTGGGCAGTGACTCTTATATTCGTTTGTAGGGTCTAGAGCCACTGCTTGTTCTATGTAACATCCATTACAACTGCTCTCTAACATTTTGGTTCTGTTTTTTTAAGTAGACAGTTTTGTATTTTTTCACAGCTATTTTTCAAAAATCTTGCTATTTTTGGATTTTGCATATTCATTGTTTGATTTGGTCGATTAACTTTTATGGCAATAAACATGGATTTTCCCTGTAACGAAATGTCACAGAATGAGCTCCAGTGCTGCTAAAATCAGTTTAACTAGGGAAATGAAACAGGGGAAAAAAAAAAAAAAAAAAAAAAAAAAAAAAAAAAAAAAAAAAAAAAAAGAGTGGGCTGGAAACAGGAATAAGAACAGATGGCCTAAGTTAGCATTTTTAGATATTGTATTACATAAAGTGGTAGGAGGGAAACTAAAAAGGTAAATACCAACCTTTTTAATAGTAGAAGTGTTCTGTTGATACTCTCTCTGTATTGTATGGATATGAAAACTGAAAACCACACTGCTAAATAGTACAAATTTCAACATTAGGCTGGTTAATTGGTTAAATTGGAAATGTAAGGATACCTACAACAATTATGAGTATCTCTGTGGTTTATTAAGACTTTTGCATTTCTTTGAAAGGAAATATTTATTATTTTATATGATGAGATCTGTACAGCTGTTTTCCAAATTAAATGCACAATAATATTCTTCAGAGTAATTCTGCCACAATGTGTCTTCAAAGGAGTGTCTGCAGTTTCTGGCTTGAAGCTGTCTACCACACTTCATGTGTGAATTCTCCAATGCCTGATTCTTTATTTAGGAGCTCAGTTCCTACCCAAACTTTTGTAACACTGCCAAGAAACTTACAGGTGAATGCTGGCAGTACTCCTTATTTTATTGTGTGAAAAGAAAAACAGAGTATATTCACTTAATTTATTTTTTTTTAACAGGGAAAGGTTGTTCAACATACTGGATGGGACAAGACAAAAGCTTTTTTGTATGTGTGTGAGTATGTGGAACCTGGGTACATCCTCAGGGGATTGTTAAATTATCATTGGCATCATATTAGAACACAACTATATATATAAGATTAAAGAATATAGGTCATGTCTGAAAACGTAAAGGAGAGTCACAGAGATTGTTTCTGAAAGTTATCTGGGAGAGTGAATAATTATCCCATCATTGCTGAGAAAGTAGCAATCCAAAACCCTGTGGTATTTTTAAGTACTCAGTATTTAGACAACAGGTTAGGATATGATCTTTGGAAGTATGCAATGTAAATTTCAATTTGTTTAGGTAAAAAAGGCCTTGAATCTGTAGCAGAAATGAATTGTTAAAGCTGGAGTATTTTAATGTTGAAGAAGAAATTAGGCATATCTGAGATTTCTCAAAACACCCTTGCCCACTTGTGCCCCAAACTCACTTACCAGTGTGATTACCCAGGATGAGACTGGGAGCAGGACATAAAGTGCTGCTTCTGATGATGCTTAGGAAGAGCAAGTACAGCCTGGTCAGCATGGTCCAAACAGGCACTGGGAGAAAAGCAGAACCAGAAGAAGCATCAGGAATCTCCTGTTGACAGTATCTGGGTCCCATCCCATTCACACAGGAGCAGAATGACTGCTGTCAACTGTCAACTATCAAAAATATAGAGGCCCCCACCTAAAATCAATGCTCCTTCAAGGTCCTTGAATCCTTCTACAAGCCTGGCAAAATACACAGAAGGTATAATTAAGAACAGAAGACAAAGAAAGGGTAAGATTTAAAAAGGATAGTTCTATGATAAGCATATGCCTACCAATGGCTGAGCATTGTAGTGAATCCATTAAGGCCCAAAACACAATGCAAGTTACATCTTTACGTGGTCAACTTAGTATTGAAGCCAGATGTTCTTCATTAATTTATTAGCTAAGAAATTTTTCTACTTATTAATCTAAGACATGCTGTCTCTCTATTCCTGTCTAAAGCAATTTTTAATACAAGTATTAGACACATATCACTGAACCATTTCATTTGGCCACAATGCATCTTTCCAGTTAGATAACACCTGAATAGCTGGTCAGAATTTAGCCATAATCCTCTTTATGTCTGTACCTATTTCATATCAAAAATCAGATAGTGTCATTATATTCATGGCTTTGAACAAAGTAATGCTCTCCTACATTATAAAGAAGTCATTTTCCTTTACCTTTTGATGTCTTTGCCTTTCCAAGAATTTGTCATTTGCAATGATAGTCAGAATGTCATGGGAATCAAAGTACTTCTGTGAGCAGCTCTGTTGGGTCATGTTCATCTATGCAATGAGAATGAATGCACAAATTATTTATTTATGTCATTTTATATTTTGTTTTTGAATTACGTTTAATATCATGCTTGTATTATATATATTCCAAGAAGTATTTTCAAATAGATAATGGGTAATCAAATTAAATAATTTCTTAAGATAACATGATTTTAATGAGTGCTGTGAATGAGGCTCATCATTATCATTTCTCGCTGCCTGGAGAAACCATCTCTTCTTTTAGAAGCTTTGTCTATACCAGGGAAAAAAATTAAAACAATTTCCTCTGTGTTTGCATCCATTTATCCATTTGTGTAAAGCATAGGCCAACATTGATAAGAGCATGATTCAGATAAAACATAGACAAAGGGGTCTATCTAGATTGAGTATATATTGGTTTATTTAGTAGATACATTAAGAACTAAAATTAAATGTATTATAAAATAAAGCCTTACTGTAGCAGGCTAAAGCCAGGGCCTCGCTTCTGTTGTATTGCACTGTTTGCTTTGTAAGTTGCACTGTTCATGGTTCTATATTGCACTGTTACGTTTTTATACTGAACTGAGAAAATGGTTTACTCTGTATCCCCTGGAGCTTGTGAAGTTGGTTCAGCCCTCCCTTAGCCCCTCCCCTTCGCCTGTGTCCCAGTGGTCGCAGGCCTGTTCCTCCCCTCCTATTTCCCTGAGTTTAAAAGTGCCCGCCATCTTCTCGCTCGCTCTCTTTCTCCTTTCACCATGTGGACAGAATAAACTGTGGATCACCTTCCCATGGGAGAAAAGAGCCTTCTTTGTTTTTTTGCCTCTGTCTATGAGGTGTTCCCACTCCTCTCTGGTCCAGAGCTAGCTGGGCGACTGGAGAGGAAAAAGGGAATCACCTCATGCTTCAGCTGAACCTTGTGTTTCTAAGCTTTAGCCCAGTAAGAGCAGGATATTTCAGATTTTCAAGCAGTTTTTATCTGTCTTTCACAGTATCCATAATCTTTCTTGTAGACTTTTCATTGGCCTTCTTGCCTACTCACTGAAAGAGTTCTGCTGGTGAGTTCAGAGCAAGAGCTACAGTTTCACGAGCGATTTTCTGCATTATAATTCTGCAGTAAATTCTTATTTTCTCCCTAAAGCTTTATCTGAATATTCTACTGTCTCAAGACCAGGCAAGAATCTGTAAAAAGTAGCCATCCAGATAGAATCCAGCACACCATTAATTTTTGGGAGGATTTTTGTTGCATCAGAAGCATCATATCAAGAAAGACCTTAGGAAATGAACCTTTCAAAGTACACCACTCACTCCCAAAACTCAACCAAAGATTTTTTATTCTTTGCAGCATTTTGGAAAGCTTCTCTTTCTATACTCATTCTCACTTTGTTAGACAATACTGTAGTGTAGCATTCAAATATCTCTTCTTTATCAGTGATGTCTCAGAGTGATCAAATTTAATAAAATTCTAGATAAGTCTGTAAATAAATTTGACCATAATAAATTTTTGTAGGAGTTAGATGTATTTTCACATCTGGCCTGATTTATTAGCTGTGTGCCATATTTATTTTATTCTATTTTATTATTAATGGCATTTTATAAGACTAATATATCATAATTAAAACAAATATACATATTTTCAACTATTATTTTATCTACATGTGCTTCCCTCCTAGAAGGCCATAATAATGCTAATGACTTATTTCCAGGGAGGCACATTTTATTTTGTTGCAAAATTATTCCTATTTAGGCTAGTGGTAGAGGAGAAAAACTGAAGTCAAGAGAGAATATTTTTCCTATAGCAAGTGAACGAAATAACACTATCTGTTAAATATAACTGATTTGTATTTAAATGTTCCCATAAACTTTGTTCAGGCTCTGCTGAGCCTGCAATATATGTTAATCCTGTCAGAGGGAGAAAAGCACCTGTGGAAATAAAATAAACAAGCCTTAAGGCAAGATGAAGAATCTACCATTATATTATTGATCCAGTAATGGATCTGAGAAGAAAACGAGCTTTAACTGGTCAGTTATCATCCATAGAGTTGCCATCTCAATTGTGTCAGTTATTGTAGGTACATTTTTCTTTTTGAGAAGAGCACTTCACTGCCATAGACCGTTCATATCATGTTTTTAAAATAATATTCAAAGTTCATTTATAAAAGAAAGAAAACCTCTTTTATAGTTTAGGAACTGTACACTCTATTCTTTAATTTTAGTTCAGTTTATTCTCTTTGATTGGATAGGCATTGCAAAAAAACCGATGACATAAAACTGAGTGAAAAGCATGCCATGAAGTTTTTTGGGTTTTTTTTTAAAGTATAGTTGGTTCCTGTGGTCCTAGAAACTTTTAAAACTTTTTGCCGTGTGCAAATCATCAAATAGCTGCTGGAGCCACAAATCTCTCTTGTGCCAAATCAACTCTTTTCTTCTTTTCAGTCATGGATTAAAGGGTTTGTAAACACAGTGACAACAAATATGGATAGCTCTATATCTATTATTTGATGATCAGGCCACATCAGCAAGAAAAGTGAGGCTGATGTATTGAGTCTTTGCATTTACATTTTTTTCTCTAGTTGCTTTTGAATTCCCACATACATTTTAGTTTTATTTTCACTCTCATATTTTTTATTTCCCTTGGTAATAATTCAGGTTTGTTAGAAATAGCTTATTTTCCACTATTTTGAATAGTTTTTTTCAATAATGAAAACATGAATTAACTACAAGGATTTTTCATTTTTGACAACTATAATGGAACTTTTCAATAACACAATTTTTTCCCATGATTACTTACCATTCTTACATGAACTCCATTAGCAATTACAGTGCCAAAGACTGATTCTGTGCAGGAGGGTAAGAATGGAAAGTTTCAGAACACTTCAAAGTACACTAAATCACAATTTTAAAAAATTGATAATGTGAATAAACTTGCAATGTGAATAAACTTGTAATAATATTTTTTTTTGTGGTTGGTAAGAGGAATTTGCTACAGAAATTTTCATGACAAGTCATATGTTTCAAGAAAAAATATTCCTACCTATTGATAGGATTTTAGGCATCAGAATACTTTATGAGCCAAATTTAAATCAATATAAACATGAAATATTCAAAATTAATTCAAGGGAACAAGTGAGTTTATATGAAACATCCATCTGTTAAATAATTTACAGTACTTTTCCCCTGTTCATCTATCCTACTTTCACATTATGCTTATAGGTTTTTTACGAATCACTTCTTTTCAGCAATGAATGGAGAACTCTGTATACATGTTTTTTATTAAAACTGCATAAAACATGATGGTTTCAGTTCAGCTATCAGATAGAAAAGGAAATGTGAATTAGCGCAAACATTCTCATAACCCAAAGGTTTACTTTTTCTTTTCTTTAATTATCCAACACTTGAAGCATTAGCAAGGCAACAGTTAACAAATTCCCAAAAGCACAGGGAAGATTCTTCCTCTCTTTTCTTGGGGAAAAAAAAAAAAGGACATAAAAAATTAAAAATTAAAAGAAGAAAAAAGTGGATCTCAAGGACCTCAACCTATGACACCTACAGAGCCTTCTGTGTAGCATATTGTAAGGCATAGAGAGAAAGATGTTCACCACTTCCCCTGTGTCATGTTACTGATTGTGGAATTTTTTTTTTTAAAGTAAGATCTAAGAAAGAACAGATCTGTAGTGTTGCCATCAGACTCTTTGCTTCTAATCCGCATTCTAAAACAGATAAAACTAGAAGAATTAATAGAACTTAATCTACCTCCTATGAAAGTATCTGGTAAATATCAGATATTTATTATTTGTTTGTTTGTTTGTTTGTTTGTTATTATTATTTATTCTATTGATCAATAGAAACAAAGATGCTGTACTTCTAGGCTTGATTCAAGCCCAAAAGATGAAGGAGGGAGATGCAAGTAGGGAGATGATTTGGGTTACCTCTTTTGCCACCAATTTTGTATGTCTCATTTCCCTCTCTGTAAAGACAGCTAAAAATCATGTGTTTCTCTGTTTTTTCAAAGTACATTGTAAGATCTCAGAAGAAATATTCAGTTCATGATATACATTCATTGAGTTCATTGAGTTCATTGGGTCACGCCAGTGCAGGGCAGGGGTGAGCAGCAGACTGATTGAATGAGGCCTCTAGGGAGCACGGCGAACGGGAGTGGGCAAACAGGGGCATGCCACGTGTCTAAGGGCGAGGCTCAGCAGTTTGCACAGGCAGAGCAAGCAGGCAGGGTTGCAGGTTCCTTCCTGCTAGTGAGGCTTTTAATTTAGTTTTTTTAGTTTGTTGTTTGCTGTGTTTCTGTTAGTAATCGTTTTTACATGACTGAAAGTACATGCAGTTAGTACAAGTGTACATAACCAAATAGAACCTTCCAAAAAGGATGCATCTGTCCAGACCCATTCCTGTATGGTGTGTTTGAGCTTATCAGTGGTTCCAGGGGCCATTGCAAAAGAAACCTGCCTGCAGTGTGAAGAGCTGAATGATCTCCTTTTAATGGTGGCCAAGCTTAGGTAGGAAATTGAAACGCTAAGGAGTATTAGGGAAAGTGCAAGGGAAATAGACTGGTGGAGTTCCACCCTTCCATCCTTGAGGGAGGCAGGAAGACTCCCATTCCTCCCACTGTTAGGCAATAAGAGGACACCTGGTGGATGAAAGGGAATGGAAATGGGTCCCTGCTTGGGGAGGTAATAATAAAAATTCCTCCCAATGCCCATCACATAACTAGGCACCACTTCAGAATGGGTATGAGACCCTGGATCTAGAGGGTCAGCCAGATGATTTAGAAGAAATTTATCTGCCCACTGGGCCTTCCAGTTATGCTTCATCTGTAGGACAGATCACCACCTCTAACATAAAAAAGAAAAGAAGAGTAATCATAGTGGGTGACTCCCTTCTGAGGGGAACAGAGGGCTCCATGTGTCGACCAGACCCATCCCACAGGGAGGTTTGCTGCCTCTCTAGGGCCCAGGTACGGGATATCACTGAGAGACTTTCGGAGCTGATTCAGCCCTCTGATTATTACCCACTGCTGATACTCCAGGCTGGCAGTGATGAGATTGAAAAGAGGAGCATCAGGGCAATTAAAAGGGACTTTAGGGCACTGGGTCAAGTGGTTGATAGGGCAGGAGTGCAGGTAGTCTTCTCCTCAGTCTCTTTGATGGCAAATGGTGAGAGATATGTAATATGGAGAGCCCATATTATCAACAAGTGGCTCAAGGGTTGGTGTCGTCAGCAAAATTTCGGGTTCTTTGATCATGGGGCAACTTTTACGGCGCCTGGCCTGCTGGAACCGGATGGGCTGCACCTCTCTGTTAAGGGCAGAAGAATTTTAGCTCATGAACTGTCAGAATTCATTGAGAGGGCTCTAAACTAGGTTTGAAGGGGGAAGGGGATGCAGCTGGGCTGCCTGGAAGCAGGCCCGAGGGTGGTGAGCCTGAGTTAAGGGTGAAATTATTAGCTCAGCTGAGGTGTATGTATACCAATGCACACAGTATGGGTGACAAACAAGAAGAGCTGGAAGCCATGGTGCAACAGCAGAGCTATGATGTAGTTGCCATCACGGAAACGTGGTGGGACTACTGGAGCTGCACTGGATGTCTACAAGCTCTTCAGAAGAGACAGGTAAGGGAGAAGAGTTGAGTTGGAGGGGTTGCCCTTTGTATTAGGGAGGCTTTTGATGCCATAGGTATTGAAACTGATGATGATGGAGTTGAATGCCTGTGGGTATGAAACAAGGGGAAGGCCAACAAGGCTGATATCCTACTGGGAGTCTGTTGTCATCCACTCAACCAGGAAGAAGACAGCTTAGTCTATAAGCAGCTGGAGAATGTTTCAGGACCTTTNGATGGAGTTGAATGCCTGTGGGTATGAAACAAGGGGAAGGCCAACAAGGCTGATATCCTACTGGGAGTCTGTTGTCATCCACTCAACCAGGAAGAAGACAGCTTAGTCTATAAGCAGCTGGAGAATGTTTCAGGACCTTTAGCCCTTGTTCTTGTAGGTGACTTCAACCTACCAGACATCTGCTGGGAACTTAATACAGCAGAAAAAAGGCAGTCCAGGAAGTTTTTAGAGTGTGTGGAGGATAACTCTTTGTCACAGTTTGTGAGTGAGCCCACCAGGGGAGAGACTATGTTAGATCTGTTGTTTGCAAATAGAGATGGGCTGGTGGGAGATGTGGTGGTTGGAGGCCACTTGGACCACAGTGATCATGAAATGGTAGAATTCTCAATATTTGGTGAAAGCAGGAGGACCATCAATAAGACTTCTACATTTGACTTCCAGAGGGCAGACTTTGGCCTATTTAGGAGACTTATTCATAGAGTTCCTTGGGAAGCAGCCCTGGAAACCAAAGGATTTCAGGAAAGGTGGGCATGCTTCAAAACAGAGATCTTGAGGCCACAGGAACAGACTGACCCTGTGTGCCCAAAGACAAGTCAACAAGGCAAACATCCAGCCTGGATGGGCAATGAGGTTTTGAAGGAACTTAGGAATAAAATGAGGATGTATCATCTTTGGAAGGAGGATCAGATCTCTCAGGAAGTATTTAAGGACGTGTAAGAAAAAAATTAGGGAGGCAAAAGCTCAGTTCAAACTAAATTGGCAATTTTTGTAAAGGATAACAAAAAATGGTTTTACAAATATATTAATGGTAAAAGGAAGGGTAAGACTAATCTTTGTTCCTATTGGATGAGGGAGGGAACTTAGTAACTGCAGATGAAGAGAAGGCAAAAGTGCTTAAAGCCTTCTTTGCCTCAGTCTTTAGTGGGAAGACAGCTTGTCCTCTGGACAACTGTCCTTCTGAGTTGGTAGATGGTGTCAGGGTGAGAAGGAGGGAAGGGTGGGAAGGAGGATCCGGGTAATTATAGGACAGTTAGCCTGACCTCAGTACCTGGTAAGTACCCGGTAAATACTGAGTGTCATCACGCAGAACTTACAGTATTGCCAGGGTTTCAGACACAGCCAGCATGGGTTTAGGAGGGATAGGTTGTGTCTGACCAACCAGGTCTGCTTTTATGACCAGGTGACCCACCTGGTGGATGTGGGAAAGGCTGTCGACATTGTGTACCTGGACTTAAGCAAGGCCTTAGACACTGACTCCCACAGTAAACTCCTGGAAATGCTGGCAGCCCACAGCTTGGACAGGAGCACTCTTCACTCAGTTAAGAACTGGCTGGATGGCCAGGCCCAGAGAGTGGTGGTGAAAGGTGCTGCATCCAGCTGGCAGCCAGTCACTAGTGGTGTCCCTCAGAGGTTTGTGCAGGAGCCAGTCCTGTTCAATATTTTTACTGATGACAGAGATAAGGATATTGAGTCTTTCATTAGTAAATTTGCAGATGACACTAAGCTGGGAGCATGTGTCGATCTGTTGGTAGGTAGGAGGGCTCTGCAGAGAGACCTGAAGGGTTGGATGGATGGGCAGAGTCCAGTAAGATGAAGTTTAATGAGTCCAAGTGCCAAGTTCTGCATTTTGGTCACAATAACCCCCTGCAATGTTATAGGCTGGGGATGGTGTGGCTGGACAATGTCCAGGTGGAAAGAGACCTGGAGGTACTGGTGAACAGCCAGCCGAACATGAGCCAGCAATGTGCCCTGGTGGCCAAGAAGGCCAGCGGCATCCTGGATCAGGAATAGTGTGGCCAGCAGGAGCAGGGAGATCATTCTTCCCCTGTGCTTGGCACTGGTGAGGCCACACCTTGAGTGCTGTGTCCAGTTCTGTGCCCTCAGTTTAGGAAGGATGTTGAGATGCTTGAGCACATCCAGAGGAACCAAGGCTGGTGAGGGGTTTGGAACACAAGCCCTATGATGAACAATTGAGGGAGCTGGGGTTGTTCAGCCTGGAGAAAAGGAGACTTAGGGGTGACCTTATCACTCTCTACAACTTCCTGAAAGGTGGTTGTAGTCAGGTGGGGTTGGTCTCTTTCTGCAGGCAGCAACTGGCAGAACAAGAGGACACAGTCTTAAGCTGCACCAAGGGAAATATAGGTTGGATATTAGGAAAAAGTTTTTCAGGGAAAGAATAATAAAGTACTGGAATAGTCTGCCTGGGGAGGTGGTAGAGTCATCATTCCTGAATGTGTTTAAAAAAAGATTGGATGTGGTACCCAGTGCTATGGTCTTGTTGAGGTGTTAAGGCATGGGTTGGACTCGATGATCTTGAAAGTCTTTTCCAACCTAGTAATTCTGTGATTCTGTGTGTGATGCGCATGAACTACATGTGCCAGTTCTGTTCTCAGTCATGAGTCCTATTGCAATAGAGATAAATTAAACAGCAGGAATTTAAATAAGATTAGGCTTATAAATGCCATAGAAATCTTTGTTAACCATCTGAGTTTTCCTCCTGTGCTTTGGATCCCACTGGCTCTCCCTTAAGCTCAAAATCAAGCTGGATCCTGTTAATAACACTATGACATCATGACAGGAGTTACACGAGTATGCAGATTTGCCACTTACAATCAAATCACCATTTCCTCTATCAGTTTAGTTGCATTATTAAGTGACACTTAAAAGTAATTTTGATGATTAAATGAGCTGTTCTTCACAACAAGCATGTAATTTTCTTTTTTCCATGAAGCTTTCAAATCAAGACATAATGTTCTTTACTTGGCACATTTATGCCAGGTGTAAGAAAATTTGTCTGGAGTTTTACTTCCTTCTTTATCTGCTAAAAAGATGTTTCCATCACTTGTAGTATGAATTTCTCTGTGGTTTTATTTTGTAGTGAGGAATTATTTTGCTCCCAGAGGCAATTCTGACAATAACAGTGAATAATTATTTTTGCAAGTCAGACCAGAAGAACATGAAGGTGAATGTGCTGAGAAAGTTGGTGGTATTGGTTCCTTTTGGAGTTATCAACCATCATTGTGATATCAGGTGATATCTAAATTTTTTAAAATTTATTCTAAAAGCCTCATATGAGCAAACAGTAGAAATGCTTTTCACTCAGGTCTCAGACTCAGATGTTTCTCACACTAAATTATATGCCATACAGTGTAAAAAAAGTCTATCTTGTTATCCCTCTTGTTCAATCTGATTGAAGATCTTACGAAAATATAAGAGGCTATTAATATTATGCCATCTCTAATAAATCTTTTTATTACTAATCTTAATTAAACACAAAATATATGATTTCTTAACCCTCTTAGTAACAGACGTGTGAGAAATAGCAGCAACTCAGACTATGAAGGACATTTCAAGCACAAATTTATTTGTTTTTCTCTGATGCAAGAGAGTTGAATTTTACTTTCTTCAAATAAACAGCTGTAGCTGCTACAATGATAAATTCTCTTTATTAATTTGACAGGTAAGATTTAGTCATAGAAGGAAGGAAATCAGATGTGTTATATTAACAGAAAACAGAGAACAGCATCTGTGTCCATTTTATATTATTTGAGCACTATATTCTATATTTTGGATGGGTTTATTTTGTTCTTTGATGGAAAGGCTGGAATTTCTAGTTTTATAAAAAGAAGTTATTTCAAATCCTCAATTCAAATTCCTACTAAGAAATCTCACACCGGAACACATGGAGTAAAATTCTGGCCTTGTTTGCACTAGCAGGAGTCTGACTGATCACATTTGTTGCCCCTTTTCTAGATATCTGACACACCAGTTACGTCTTACAAGAGCATTTATGAAGGCAATTGCGGCTGATGTGGTTCATGTGTTTCCAACATATCAGCTCCTGCATCCTTCAGGGAAGATGGATGAGATGCTTCCCTGTTAGTCTGTGGTCATACTGGAGAGTGGGTAAGCAAAGGGACCAACAGTCTGTGAGTGGAGCCGTTCCAGCCCAGAAGTACTGTCAGGAGGAATTCCAGCTTTATCAAGTCAAAGGCTTACACACAATGCAGCAGTGCAAAAAGCCTGAGTAAGAAGTGAAAGAAATGTATATCATGCTGTAAATACATAAAATTTGATGAATTTAGGAAAAGAAGTGATCTATTCAATTTATCAGTGAGATTTTGCTTTTACATCACATAATCCTGAATTATGCATTAGTCTGAATATCTTTGCTCCTGTTTATACATTTCAATTACAATATGTTTGTATTTCTGTTGCTTACTCAGCCTTTGTTGCTTTTTGCCTTAAAGTCTATTTAATTTTATTTTTAGTGATGTGTTCAACACCAGCTTCAACTCCAAAAATTATGGAAGGAATTTCTAAAATGACAAATGCTGTCATACTAATCAAAGAAAATTTCTATCAATTTTAAGTGCTTTATTATGACTATGTTTTCAGAGCTGACTAGTCAATATCTAACTTCATCAGTTCTTTTAAAAATTAGAGATGTATACATATTAAAAATTCTGTTCTGTTGGCTGAAAACATAATATTATCGTTCAAAAGTCCACAGCAGTCTGTTACTTGATTGTTCTTTTTGTAGCTCAATTTCAATTTTAGATTATGTTTAAAATTATCTGCTGCATTCTTGGTATCAACTGCCAAGCACATGATATTCTGGAAAGCTGAAACTGCTAAACCTCTTATGCATATTTTTTTTTCTAAATGTTATATCCAAGTTTAGCACTGTTAACATTGTCATCTTGCAATTATATAGGGGTATATACAGTATGACCTGCAAATAAACGTATCAGCAAAGGGTTTTCCCTCCTACAGGCTTCTATTTCAAATGCTTTATGAAATCAGAAGGTATGTAAAAGTTATTCTGAGCCATTAGCCCACCTACAGCATGTCACTGCGGATTGCTGAAAAGTACTACTTAAAAAATGAATTTAAGATGGTGAAGAAGATAGGCGCTGTTACATTTGTTGTGACGGAATTTGTAAGATGTTCAGTTTTATGTGTCAGTTAAAAGCAAAATAAATCAAGATTGTCTTATTTCAATCCACAGCTTCCCCAAAGTAGTTTCATGAGTTATTGGTTGCCAGCTGCCAGATGGTCAGTGACTTATCTGAGGGCTCAGATAATTTATCGACAATGACATTCATTCATTTCTATCACATTTTATTTAGGAACAGCTTGTGGTCTTTCTGTCTTACTATTTTTCTTCCTGTGGAATGAGTGAGGAAATGAAGAAATTTGAGATGTCCTTCTTGCTTTGCCTTGTCCTCAGGCAGGAATTCATGGGGGTATTTTGATCTTCTCCTGGATGACAGTGCAAGATTCCTTAAATGCACAATGCCTTTCGAGGTTTGAGTCATTAGGATGTCTAGATGAGAGTATAGAAAAAGAGTTGAGCTGGGCTGACGCGGCTCGCCTTTACCACTCGAGCTCAGTTCGCCCAGCTAGCTCTCTAGGCGAGACCAGTGCCGAGAGTGGGCCACCTCCCGGATGGCAGAGAACCAGGAGTGCAGCTAGGGCTGAGAGCCCTCTTGGCTGGCAGCGTGTCCAGGGAAGAATAAAGGATATGGGGGAGTCCTTTTGTGGGTCCAGGATAGGTTTATTGGAGGAACGGGGGGAACAAGAGGCAACCGAAGGGAAGGGGAGGATACCACAAAAGGCACAAAGAAAGGACTTGCAGCAACTTAAACACGGGACCTCCCCCAGGGGAGGGTACATTACAGCAACCAATCACAACAACTTAGGGGCGTAACACAAGGCTGGACTGAATACATAATTAACCAATGGAGGAAAACATAGGCGGGGAATACACAGTGACATCAAATGAGTAACCGAGGAGGGGATAACTGACACAGAACACACTGGAAGTTTGGGAGGGGCCAGCACGGATTGACAATTGTAGGGGAGTGCATAAGGGTGATGGATGGGGAACATTCTAGAGGAATGGAAAGAGATTGGGCCTGACTGATAGGGTAAGGGTGGGGATTAGGGCAACCACTACTATAATCAATAGGGGGTTTTAACATAGGAACAAACCATTTAACAAAGGGAAAACAGAAGTAAAATAACACATTGCAACACTGGGCCAGGTGGCACAAAATTCAACAGCACACCATTCAGCGTGTATTGACAAGATCCCACATTTGCAGTTCACTAAGGAAAACATTCTTATTTGCAAGGTGTCCTGTTTTGAAAAAGACAGGCGTGCTAGGGAAGAGCAGGGCCTTCCCTCGAAATGGGGCTAACAAATCCCTCTGAGTTAGTATAACTTTGGAATTAAGGGGCTCTCAGGCAAAGATACAGGGATAGAAATAACAGTTCTTTACTAGTATATCTAACAAGACAAGCAAAAACAACAACTATGAAATCAACAACAAACAACAGTAACCCAGTTCCAGTCCTTCTCAGCTGCAGGCACCCTTCCCTGTGCTATGGTTACTGTCGCCATTGGCATTGAGTTCTGGCAGGTTCCCGAGTGGACAGAAGCAGCTGCAGAGGTGCTGAGGATGATGGCAGCGGTGTCCCAGATGGACAGACTCTCCCAGGAGAGACTTTGCTCACAGCGTTGGCCCCAGTGCTCCAACAGGATGCTTGGAGATAGCAAGTGCAGAGTCCAACAACAGAAGAAGGTGGCTCCCAGCATTGGGATGGCGGGGGTGGGGGTAGCAGCTGCGGCCTTCCTCCTCAAGCAGCTGCCTCCCAGCCTCCTTTAACCTGCTTCTAATCTTCTAACACCGTCCCCTTCCCTCCACCCTCCGAGAGAGACTCCCAGAAAAGTAGGGAGGCTCTCCCTCCCACCATCTCAAGGTCTCAAGGTCTCAGCCATCAATGTCCCTTAGCACGTCAATGGGAAGAAATTCCACAGGCAGAGAGGAAAAAAAAAACAACCCTCAACACAAGGACATTTACAGTGTCCAGTGACCATGTAAAGGATGGAGGAGACAAAGAGGCTCTATCTGACAACTTTTTACCCCCTTTTTTTACCCTAATTTCACAGCTCTTGTTGTTGAAAATGTTTAATTCCTAAGTATGGGACCAGTCGTATTCTACAGATGCCAGAGGTCTGACACAGTGTAGTAAAAGGTGGCGGTTTGGAAATTTTACATAGCTGAGAATTGAAATCCTGGACTATGGATAAGCTTTGAAGACTTGTGTACAGCTGTGACAGAATTGGCAAAACTCCTTAACTTTAATTGCTTCAGAGTTTACTCATGAGTTCTTTCTTAAAAATCCCACTTTACAGTAATAAACATGAGTGAAATATTCTACCTGAATATCCTGAGGTATTATATTCCTTTAACTGGAGGGTTTGAAACAGAAATAGGGATTATTTTCACAATGCTCTGAGGCAAGTCCAGCCTGCAGAAAGTGTAATTTCATCATATCCTACACAGTTTTTTTCTCTTCACAATTTCCTGAATAACTTGCCCAGCTGTACTGCACTCACATGATCTTCTTGCTGGAACCTGGGAGGCGATGTACAAGGAAGGCAAATGTAGTGTTTGATAATGGTCTTTAAATTGCAGACAGTTCCTATTAACTGCTTGCTTTATGATACTACTGGGTAAGTAATTCTTTTTCTTATTTAGAGGAGGAAGAGGGGAAAAAAGGAAAACACTAAAATGGTATTATAAAAAAAAAAAAGAAAGCTAACAAAATAAAAAGTAAGGCTGAATAGTCGAGGGATAAGAGATAAGCCACATGAGTGAGGGAGGTGAACCTGATTGATTTAGGGCCATTATTTAGAGCTGGGGAGGTAGGGAAATTAGAAATAGATCCTGTTGTTATAAAGTTACTCACCACAATCGGGTAGGTCAATCAATAACGCAATTTATTAATTCGTTGATAAGGAACGGGCAAGCAGCACTGGGGACGCGGGGAGTCTGCGCTCCGCCAACACGTCCGTCCTACCCCTGGTCACTGCCCCTTTTATAGGCAGTTTCTGGTGGGGTTGTATCATGCTTACTGTGCTGGGGTACAAGCCCGAGCAAGCCCAAACACGTTGGCTACCATTTAGGTAGGAGTAGCTACAAGCCCCCACCAGGTCTGGACAAGGCTCGAACATGTTGTCAGGTTACACTCCTAGCAAGCAGGTAACAGCAGCGACAAGTCTGCTTATGTCTACACAAGTCTGCGGTTTTCCTTATACCTAAAAAGTGGATACAATTCATAATTATAGTGACAAAATAATAAAAAAACCCATGAAAACAAAAAGCCAACAATTTACAGCAAAGTGATTTAAACAAATACAATGAAATAATTAGATTTTCCTGTGTCTCATTTCCATGCTTTACTTTGGATTTAACATTCTTGTTTATATTGATCCCATGGTGTATTTTCATAATGACACGAATCACTATATAACATCTCACACTATTTTTATATCATTGCATAATAACCTTGATGAACAAAGTGACGCACTGGGAGTTACTTAGGAAATCTAAGAATTTGAGGCACTTAAAGCTCTTAAAGCCTAGTAAAAGCATTTCAGAGCATATCTTCCTATTAAGGCAGAACCTGTCTTTTGATATGCACTACTTTGGACTTGAGATTAAGATTTGACTCTAAGTCCCAAGTACTAATATAACATGAAAAATTAGAAACTGAGAAAGTAACTACCTGCAACATTCACTAGGGCTCCAGAACCCTAATAAATTGTGTGTCTGAATAGGATATACTGCCTGTCACGGGAAAAATGGGATATTTTTAAGTGTAAATCCATATAATTGGAGATACCATCATCTGGTAGTCTATTAATCTGTTGAAATCAATAGGAGCTAGACAACAGGCTGGGTTTTGGTGCCTATGTGTTGCCTTCAGTCACTAGCAAGTCAGTAGCAGAGAATGTAGTTGAGAACAGGCTCCTCAAGGAATAAATTGATATCTTGACTGCCCGTTCCTTCTTCTGAATTCTAAACAGTGACACTGGAGGAAAGCAGCATGAAAAAAAGATGCTACAGAGTGTTAGTGAGAACAGACAGAACCTCTAAATATTCAGCTGTGGTGGTTTATTTATTTTAGAGTCTGTTATTTGCTTCTGTGGGGTTGTCATTGCCTGGGACTCTTGGGCAGCAAGGGTAAGAAACCTGCTTATGCTCTAGAAAATTAAATCCTTACTTGGCACAATTGAGAACTGCATGAAAAGTGGAATGGTTGAATTTGATGAGCTCCACAGAATGTTTCATATCTTGGAAGAAAAATACAAGGAACCAGAAGAAGAATCCTGCAAGCTCGACTTTAATAGAAAAAGATAAGAGGAAAAAATGCACTCGCTATATATATTTTTTTTTCTAAGGCCAGGGGACATAAATGGATATTGTATGGTATTCCATAGCAATATCACATCCCATGTGACAGTATTGTGCCCAAGGTTAAGAAGCACATACCATTCTTTAGATATGTGATTCATGGGAAACATTGATAATGGTGATCAGTCTATTATATAAAAGGGAAAAATATTAAAATAAAGTTATTCAAATGAATAAAGAAAAGTAAGTTTAAAAAATCAGCTCATAATGATATATTAATGTACCATTCAGTTTAATTTGTATTCTAATACTGGTCTTAGAAAAGCACTCTGCCTGTTTTGGGTATTTAGAGTAATATTTATTTTAAAGCTGTGATTGAATTCTGAGAAATCTAACAAGCATTTAGCCTCATCTATTAATATCTAAAGATGCAGTATTCATCATCAGTGATTTTGATTAATGCTCCCCTTCAACAATGATATACAACAGTAAGGTGACCTTCACAAGAGAACATTGCACGCTATTAAATAATAGACATCCAAAAGATTATTTTGATTTCTGTATCTGCCTGATTCATTCATTCCTTTGGCAAAAGTTGTTCTTGGTAGAATAAAACTATGCATGCAATGAGACAATTCTTTAAATTTTAATTCATTTTTCTTTAACTTTTAAAATTACGTTTAGCTTCCTTTGGGGGGCATCATCACTAGATATTAAAGGTCACTTCCCGATGAATTGTTTTTTTCCAGTGACTAGCTTATCCTTTGGAATTTTTCTTGTATTTTCCAGATAATTGTCATCATACATAAACATAAAGTTAAATTATTAGTTAAATATTACGTATTTATAAGACAAGTTGCATAAGTGCTCCTCTAGGATACTTTGGATGTAATTATTCACTGAACCTAATGAAAAGACTTGGGGGAAAAATATTTTTGCCTGCCACTTAACATGGAAATGATCCAAAGGTAGGGAAAAGTTCAACAAGACTGGGAAACAAGAAATATATTTTTATGGATAAGTATTTGATTTAATAAATAATGTTTAATAATACAGAAATTTAGGGAGGGGTAGATGATTAAGTATTATAAGAAGAAAATAATTTGTCTTGAAAATTTATTCTTCAGTGTTCTAGAGTTTCAGGGTCAGTTCCAGTCATGACTGGTATGACACAAGTTCATTGTGTAGTTATGACTGCTGTAATAGTCACATGAAAGAGAGAAATCTTAGTCTGGACACAACTGCATTGGGCATAACTTCCCTCTTTGTGTGGACTCTCTTCTGCATCCGAGTCCTTTGAAAGGCCTGCAATAACCTTACCACAAATGTATCACTTGCTCCTTCTCATTGAATTGTAAGGTCAATATAAGATAAATATGAGCTGGTTTTGCTTCTATGGTCCTCAAAAGTACCTTTCATTAGTATCACTTGTCTGCAGTTAGCTGCACATCAGTCCTTGAATTTGTTGATGGCTCAAGTAATCGTGCACCAGGTGAGGTGTAGTGCTTTGGAAAGTGCACTAAATGTATATTTATGTTCAGACCCCTAAATACCTTTAAAATCTAGCCTCCCGTCATTTGCAACAAAACTAATTCCTGTAAAGGTTTGGTTTATAGAAATACTTGTGGGAAAGGCTGAGAGTGTCTCCTAAGGAGTGGTTAGTATTCAGGAGGTCATGTCTGCAGATGGCTGATTGTGTCCTCAGTGAAGGTGAGCTCAGGTGTGTGCACTTTGGTGAAGCACAGAGTCTACCAGAGCAAAAGGCTTGGTACATGAGGCAGTAGGATTTAGTTGCTAAGAGGATAGAGAAAGCGATAAAGCATTGCAAAGGCAGTGTGGGGCTTTGGGGAACTTGTCTGGGGGCTGTTAAAAGAAAGCAAGTGCTCAAATTTCAGTTGTCACTAGCACTATAATGGAAAAAAATATGGCAAAAAGTATTTTGTTGACATGCTTTACTTATGTTTTATTATTCTTTAGGTAGTACATGTAGGTCTATTTTATCTTTTAATACAGAGTGTAGCTAATCCTTCTCATTTGGACTGGCTCACTGCTTTTCCAAAAATCTGGATGGGTTTTTTTTCTAATGGTCTTGTTTACTGTGGCTTCTTGATGAAAGAAGGTTAAGTAACAGCATGTCTGGAAAAAAAAAATAGGCAGCAGAATTGCTGCTTCTTTGGCATTATCTGCAAAATGTGGTGTTTGGTACCTTTTGGGTTTGAGAAACTACTGCAGCATGAGCAAGTCACATTCTTGTGTGGACCTGAGGCTACTCAGGGCTTCACCTGAGCATAGCCAGGCTGTTGAACAGAAGTTGTCACTGTACCAGCAGTAGGTGTGCATGTTAAAAACCCTGCCAGTGCCATGCATCCAGAAAACACTTGGGCATTATAGTTTAGGTGTTAGTTGGAAAAACCTGATGCAGGTGATGGAAACCAATCACTTCTATGTTTTATGAGAGGTTTGACTGTAGCTCTTAAAAATAAGTCTTATGATTGCTTTTTCTCTGTGTTTTTTTTTTTTTTAATACAGATAATATGCAGAAAGTAGAGATACCTGCCATTTGTAAAATAAAAACTCTACAAACAATGTTAAATTATGGCAAAATTATTTCCTTGAAGCTAGTATTACAGGGAAAGAAACCCGCTGACTAAACTAATAGAAGTCATGAGTGCATACTCACATTTTAAAGATTAAGTAACTTCATTACAGGTTTTTAGAGGCAATTCTGTCCTTGCTGTCTTGGTTTATATATTATGGAGCTTTTTTATACTTAAATCTGATCTGATATGAAAGCAAAACCAGCTTTGTTTCATCTGCTGAAGAAACTTGAAAGAATTTTCGAAATACTCTTTCAAATATCTTCTTTCTCTTAGTTTTCTCTACTGTTTGTAATCTACTGTGACTTCTTCTGCTCCTCCAACTTCATATGGAGGCACTCGGAGGCTATCCAAATGCCTAGTGTCCGTCACCCTTGGGAGATGGAGGCTGCTCAGGTCAGGATGCTCTTTCATAGCAAGTCTTGGCTCAGGAATGAATGTCCAGATGGGTAATAATGGATAACAACTTCCTCTGAAATTACTTTAAAATCTTTTCTCTTTAAACTTTAAAAAACTTAAAAATAGTGAAGTTTTAGCATCAAGATAGTAAATCAAAGACTGCTTAGAAAGGAAAATCATGTTGGAGAATTCTTTAGCTCATGGCTGAAAACAGAATAGCCAAACATTTTTGCTAAAGAGAAGGGAAATAGAAAAATATCACAGAAAATGCAAATTAGACTTATGATATTACTTCAGCAATTTAGCAGCACAATTTAACACAAAGTAAGCAAAATTTTACTTCTGAGTTTTACAGGTGATTGATCTTCCATGGTTGGTTTGAAATAGCTTTTGTTATGGCTATAAGAATAGTGATTTCTAGTTTTATTGACCTTTGCAGATTTTGTGAAATTCATTATATTGTAAATCTTTTTTCTTCTACTTGAAAAAAGTTACAGAAAAAAAAATACGTCTGCTGTAGATTTAGGAATCCTTGAACTCTAATGTCTGTAAACAGTCTAGCACTGGTGCTGTGGCTGTTATGCTGACTACCCTGAAGGCATCTAAATTTATGAGTGTTGAAGTCACTCTGTAATTTTGCTGTCACTCTTAATGTAAACACCATGGGCAAGATTTTCTTTTAAACCAACAGCCTTCCTGCTCCCATTCCTATAATTGCACTCACTTTCAAGTATACCTTATTTGAGTGTAGGTATCTCACCATGACATGCTTAGAGTCCAGCCTTTTCACTGCAATAGGCTCTGAAGTTGGATGCTTGAAGGACATGTATGAGATTTTTCTCTATCATAACTTTAATACTTAGAAAACTAAAATAATTTTCTGTACAGCACAAACTAACCATCATTTTAAAGAAAATCTGAGAAAAAAGCAAACTTAGAAAATTTATCTTCTGATGAGTAGGTGCTTTTTTAATTTTGTAGATGATGTAGATTTGGAAACCATAGTTATTGAAAACTTGGTTCCCGTATAATGCTAATCACGGCTGTCTTCAAAATCTGTAGAACTGCACATGTTTTCCTTTTTGACTGCTTTCTGCTCATGGTTTTGCTATAACTCTTAATTTCTTTCTCTGGATCCATATGGTCCTTTCTGGACTCTGCAGTAAGATTTATGTCTCCAAGCTACACAGTGTCATGGAATTGCACTTGCTAAAGCTTTGTGTTGCTACCAGAGTCAAGAGGGACATTCAAAATAATGCAGGCAGGGTCAGCAAATTCCTACTGATCCATTACTGGTGTCTAAGCATAGTAGTAGCCATAGCAGACACAATTTGGCTGCATCTGATCTGATCCCATTCATCTCCTTTAGGTTTATAAAGGATTATGTTTAGCCACTAGAACACTTAACACTCCTTTAACAAAATTATCTCCATGTCTGAGGTGTCTATGTTCATGTGCAAGAGTGAGATCAGCATCTTTCAACCTAATTCAAATAGGATTGCTCTAAGATTGTAACAAATGGGATTGATGGGACATTGCAGGTTTTTGTGTGGTTTTAAATATTTTTCTTTATTTGTGTTTTCATATTTTTTTATAATGGGATTCAATTGTTCATAAGAATTTCTTGAAGTATTATTGTTTTGTCTTTTATTTTAGCTTAACTTGGCAATTGAATTTACCAGCATTGTTTTTAAAGGAGAAAAAAAGAGCTCTTAGGCTGTCAAAATATTTTTCAGGGGATTAAGTGTTCCAGCAGACTTTCATGAAAACCAGTTCTTCATTCGTCATCTAATTTGACTAAGGAAACCTTTCTACCAAATGCTGAGGTTGTCATATGGGATTTTTGGTTTTTTTTTAAGGAATGTGAAATCACTAAATACGAGTATATGTTAATACCCTCTGTGAATATCCCTTTGGGTGAAGAGATTTGGAGGTTTTTTCTCTTGAAAGCCTGACCTGCCACTGCCATTCCCATTTCATTTGCAATGTATATCACTTGGGCAATGTCCCTTCACTTCTTGAAGACAAACACTTAATAGAATAATCAGACAGTTATTTCTTATAAATGTTTAGGATTAGTGAAATGTTTCAAGATAATTAGTTTGAAGGTTTTTGTGTATTTCTCATGTATGCGTCTGCTTAACTTATATAGGTGTTAAGTAGCTTGTACAAACATCTACAAGAATAAATGTTGATACTGTGAATGTTCACACAGGGACTTATGATGCATCTTACATCACTGATTTCTGTAAAAGAACAGCATAAAATATTTAATGTCACAAAAGAAGGTCAAGTGAAAGTCTTTAATTAGATTTTTGCAGAAATTGGATGAGCTGCCTTGGAATTACTGGCATTCAGTAATAATTAAAGAGTGTGGAAAAATTAAGTCACTTGGTAGGAAGCAACTTGTCTTATAGCCAGCATAAGTAAGCATCCCAGTAGTTTAGTAAAGTAATGTTAGAGAAAAATTTCTATTAGTTTCTGGTTTTCCATGTGCTAAAAATGTATTATGCTATTTGTAATTGTCCTCTTCTCTCGACCTTTGATCTGTTGCCACTCATTTCCTCAACATCTTTTTCACATTTCCCAGAACGTTTGCTATTTTATTTTCTAGCTTCATGCCAGATTTATGGAGGTTCTTATTTACAAGCACAGATGTTTCAACCCACCTCTAGAATGACAGTGTGACATGATTCCACCTGCTTGATGGAAAATCATAGCATGTTTTTCTGACTTGTCTTTACACACAACTCTCTCTTTCAACAAAAACATACATGTTTTCCTTTTGCTGTCTGCTTTCTCAAAGACAGCAGCTCTTTGATTTGTCTCCTGTGCATCACTCTTTTGCTCAGGCTTTTATCAAGGCATTTGCATTTAGGTTGTTATGATTATCGTGAACCAAGATCTATACATAACGTTGACTGGCGTTGTTGCTGGAGACAGACACAGCACAACCCTCTGTGATCCATGTGACAAAAAACTCTCTTTATTGTTCTGCATTCTCCTTAAAAAGAGGATCTGAATTTCCTGGGCACACACGTGATTGGTTACGGTCCCAGTCACTCATTTCCTTGGCCAATGATACATCTGCACTTGGGGTTCAATGGATTGGTTGGGATATTCTGTTTTGTTCAAATCCATCCTGTCATTCTCACTCAGGGACCTGCCTACTTACAGGTTGGCTGAGTTTCAGGCTGGAGCTTTTAGACCAGCAGCAATGTACAATGTGACATCTATAAGATAGGCTTTACTTATCTGTGGGAATCAGCCTGCCTGGGACTCAGAGTCAGCAGGATTTCACCCATAACAAACCAGGCATTAACTTAAAGCCCTGGGAAGTTTGTCTAAGTCAGGGCGACCCTGAGATTTCCTCCCAGAAGTCTTTGAGGTTGTTATGCTAAATAGTCCCAGTTTTCTCCCCTGATTGGTTATTTGCCACATTGTTTTACATATGCCTAATCCCCGTTTGTGATTGGTCTCTTCCTCTCAGCCCCTCCCCAGACCTACCTTATAGTATTGCTGTGCCTACCCCATTTCCTGGTGTTTGACTCTTGTCCCTATAATGCACTTGGTTTCTGGGCACCATCCCTGTTTTGTTTTCAATTAAGTTGTTTCTTTTTGGGGCAACTCCAATGTTCCCGCTCCTTGATTTTGCCACCCTCACCCAGAAGTGAGGGAACCTTAGAGGTTTGTCACAGCCCCTCACTGCAGCACTTATCTATTCAATTAGTAATGCTTTTTTCCAGTCTCCTGGCATCTAGTTGCTGTAATTTACATTGGCCCAAAACAATGAAGTTATCCAGAATACCAGTGTGAAAAGTAATTTGCCTCACAAATGTTTTTCCTTACCCAAAAACTTTATTGATATGCCTTTACTTTCCTCTTTCATCAAACACAAGCTACTTATCTCTATTTTCATTTTACAGTCAACTTTTCCAAAAGCGATCAGTCAGAACCAAGAGATCAGTCATCACATCCTGCAGTTGTGATGCCAGCCTCTAATCTACATGTTCAAGCAAAGAAATGCTCTATTGATTGTTGGGTGTGATCATATTTGCACAAGTACTTCAGGCAGACTTTTCTGGGGATCTCATGCCTCTGTCTAAGCTCAGATTTTTCTTTGCATGATTTTTCAAATTCTTTCATATAATGGTGGTGACAGACTTATCTGTCATATATCCATTTTTAAATTTTACCAGATCAACTTTGAGGTATGAAAACTCTTATAGACTAAACTGTCATGGCTAAATATTTTGAATTTACTTCAGAGAATGGTTAACAGGAACACAATTATGGTTTTCTAAAACACTATGACTACTGATGAACTTGCAGGTTAATATTATCTCATTGTTCGTTTGTCTTCCAGCATTTCACACTCAGACCCGCTGAAATATGATGCATAGTTATGACAATTTTTTTAAAATTAAGTTTCAGAAGATTGTCTGTAACCATCTCCACTTTTGCTCTTTGAGACAGGAATTGTGCTAATATTTCCAGATAGTTGTGAAATTGTTTTACACTAAGCCTTTGTGGAGGTTCTCAGGATACCGTATTTTTTAATTCTCTTTCAAAAGCTTTTAATTGTTGAGAGGTAGCAGTGGATCACTGTCCTCTTCATTCTGGAGGGGTTTTGGTAAATCAAAGCACTGCTATACAAATGCCCCTATGACTGGAGCTTTTATTCC
Source organism: Rhabdornis inornatus (assembly GCA_013397075.1). NCBI lineage: Eukaryota > Metazoa > Chordata > Aves > Passeriformes > Rhabdornithidae > Rhabdornis > Rhabdornis inornatus. Next base: position 26,323 of record VWZS01011036.1, on the reverse strand, counting down.
ATAGTACTTGACAATGGCACTCCATAAACTATTTACCAACAGTCACAGCCCTGATGGCAGAAATGTTCTTTAAGCTTGACTCACAGGATACAATCTCTCATTAGATTTCTCTTTGTGTTTATTTAATTAATGAAAACAGTGTCTCTGAAAAATATCAAGCATAAAATTACTCTGGGTTTTCAGAACAGTATTGAGTCAATGAGAAAAACAGCACCTAGCTAATTCCTTTTCTTCATAACTTGCCATATAAGAAATGATGCTCAAATTATTAGATTATATTAATATATATGTCTAGCTGATATATTTGGACTTTTTAAAATGAATGGGACACTGGAAAGCTGAAATTAACGTTGTTGTTTACTTATATTAGGTAACAAAAACTTATGACACAACTACAGTAAAAATTTGCTTTGAACCAACAGGAGTGAATTAATTCACTAGGAGGGCTAGAGTTTAAATCATTCTTTGTCCTTGTTAGCCTAAAAGCTGTTGCCCTTTGGAAAGGATTTAGTTTTATTGTTTTTCAAATTTTGGTATGTATTCTGTAGGGTTGTTTATAGGTATTGGAGATAAACTATGAAAACTCTTGCTTTTGAAATTAGACCTTCAGTAATGCAGACTTTGTTTTTACAAATTCCTTGAGGTAAATATCACTTTCTCTTTGGTCTGTAGAAGATGAAGAAATGCATTCAAAAAGTCTTTTTAAACTGCCAGTTTTTTCTTTATCAGATTATACTTTTGCAATTAGGGAGAAGTAAAAATAATATTGGAAATCTTTTCTGCAGAACTATAACAAAAAAGGGTTGTGCGAATGAATCAGATATTACCAATGGGAGCCACTCACATAAAGGCTACAGAGCTGCTAAATCAAATTTAACTCTCAGTTTTCCTCACCTAGGCAGCATTCTGCTAACCTAGCAGAGGTCCATGTTTCAGTATTTATGATGTGGAAAGAGAATCCTGATCCTGAGACTGAAATTAAACTGTATATTGCCTTGAAGAAGAAAAGAAAAAGCTTGCGTAATTAGACTTCTATAATGCTTTCCAGTACTGACAAATGTTTATTTCACACTATTCTTCCTTACTATTGATACTTATTTTGGCAAACTTAAAATGTAAGCTTCTTCAAATAAGATACTTGAAAAAACAAGCACTAGCTGAAACATCCCCTTATTAAGTATTTTCATCAGACTGACAGTTTTATGACACACTGTATACTACCTTTCTCCAAAAACGACAATAAACATTATTTTACTCAAAAAGCTAAAGTGTTCATTTCTGTCAAGTGGAGTTACATAAAAAGAACCACAACGTCATTGAATGTAAGCACAGCTAAAGCTAAAATTTTTATGAAAAGTGCTTTTAAAATATTAAATTTACCTTTAAGTTCCCTTGCATCTAGAGATTTTCTAGATTGGACTCAGAAAGAGGTTTACACTTCTCTGATAACATATTTAATAGCATTTAAGCATGTGATTTGACATTTACATATCTCCTCTCATCCTTTCTCCTTTGCTTTACACACAGGTCTGCATCTGAAGCAACTTGCTCAGCAGCTGAATATTTTGTGGGGGCAAGTGTTTGCTTCTTCAAGAAGTGTCAGTCAAGTAAGAAGAAATACATGCCCAGGGTAGCAGTACCCATTATTTAACAATTTAAGTCTGCTGAAGTCAGTAGTGCTGATACAATCATTTTTGGAACTGAATGTTGTCTCATCAACCCATCAATATGTAGAGTGGTTAGTGTATGCAGAAATTAAGAGTTCGCACATTTGCTCCCTGTCTTTGTTTGGTAGGAGCTGGATGAATTCCATTTCATCTCTCAGAACCACCTTTAGAATATTGTCCGTTGAGCTTTTCCAATTCAGCGCCATCAAGGAGTAAAACACAGTTAGCAAATATACCAGAAATTGGACCATACAGTGCCATAGTATTTGTAGCAATGCCAGAATGTCTTGCTACTTTTCTGTGAAGATACACTTTCACTGTTGTCATGCAAAGGGTGTGGCGTGCTTTATCAGTGACTGTTTCTGTATTTCATGATTTAGCATTTATCTATGTTTCCAGAATATATATAGATAGATATGTGATGCTGCTTTAAGGCTGATATGTTGTGGGAACGTCTGAAGGTGTGCATATGCCCTGAAACACAAAAATATTAGTGCTACTTTTTGTTATAGTGGGTTTTTGCTTTTTACTGGTCAGTCTACTGTCTGCAGGTAATGTTAGTGAAAGCTATATGGTTGAAGTCATACTTTTTGCAATATATTCTGTCTGACTTTTAAACCTCCTTGTGTCCCTTCATACTGGGTGATGATCTGTTTGGATGGTACTAGATAAACCAGAATCCCATCCAGGCGAAATACTGCAAGAGCTCATCCTAATGGAGCTAACAGAGGAAGAAAAAAAGGAAAGGAAAGGGAAAGGGAAAGGGAAAGGGAAAGGGAAAGGGAAAGGGAAAGGGAA
>VWZS01011036.1:12086-22445 GCA_013397075.1 Rhabdornis inornatus | reverse complement strand
GCTCCTCTGTGTTTCCTAATTTGAATAGTCTCACCACATTACTGAAAGGCTTTGGTATACCTTTGAGATGATGTTTGGAATGTTTCAGAGTGAAGTATGCATTTCTTCTGCGGACTATTTTACAGTGAAATCCATACTTAGATACTGGAAAAAAGTGCTCTAATACACTTCAGGTGTGTGCAAAAGCTGGTGCACTTTTCTTTTGAGGGAGTGTCACTGGAAACACTGGGTGCCATACTAAGCTGACCACAAATGCATCCTTTCTCTGCCCACATTAACATGCGGGAACTTGTGTGCAAATCTGCTCTTTTTGCAAAGTCAAATCTGTATGCAGGGAGCATTTACACGATGAAAAGATGGCTGGACTAAATTGAATATTTGGCTTATAATAGAGACTTCTAGATTCTAATCCTATAGATCCCAGTGCTTTTTCACTTTAGCTCAATGTGTGCCTCACTGGTCTGAGTAAGGAGGACAACAGAATCTTAATTTAAGATGACAAAATGTTCTCCACAGATATGGAGAACATGTTTTAATTCAAGCTGTTGTCAGTAAAAGAATGGGCTGGCTGGGTACAACAGCCTGGAGCAGGTTGATAGGGAGAGACTCTTGGGCTTTTATTCTATTTCTTTGTTTTATTTCTTTTGGTTTTTTTAATATAGAGCAGTCACCTCGAAACAAATTTGAAATAATCACATGTTAAAATAAATATTTATTGTAATCTAATGAATTCAGTGATTTCGACAAGCTGTGACTAAAGACTCATATTTTGTGCAAAAGTATGGTAAGTTTTAGGGCCATTTGAATCAGTGGGACTACATTTGTCAAAGAAACAGATGGCAGTTATGGCAAAAGCCGTTTTCTATCACAATGTTATTGCTGGGCACTTCAATCACGTGTAAATAAGAGCTCCCTGGTGACTGCTGTTTCACATCCAGCTGTGATTCTCTCTGAGGGGCTATTTAACAGATGGACACCATCACAAGCCTGCTCATACCTGATGTCTTTCTGCTGAAAGCTGACAAAAGAGCCATGTATGGCTGTATATTGAGTTTCTCCACCCATTCGGAATCCTGTGATGTATATCATTATTTAGATAATCACTATCTAATTTGCATAGTGAGAGAAGTGCAAGGTAAAAAGCAGGTTTAACACAAGCCAAATTTGTTCACTAACTTCTTCCATAAGTGTTTTTAATTTCCTGGCCAAAATGTGTGCATATGTTTGGTTCTTAACATATTCCAGAAGGGTGGCTGTGATAAATAAAAATGGCATATGTTCCTAACGTCAGAGTTTGAAGACAGCTGGTGATTTTGAGCTAAATCACAGTAGGCCCAATTCTATTTTCAGTTTTCTTTGAAATCCAGAGCACTGGCTGAGCTACAGCACTGTATGAGGATCTCTAATGGTCTAATAGTTAAATAAATAAATTAGAGGACAATGTGAGAAAGGGATTAAATCCAGACCAGGCAGACTACAGCACTGCATTTGAGTCTTTGCATTTGAGCATTGCATCGTCACAATTTGAGTCAGAAATGAGTTAAAGGGTAGTCATGAAGTATAATTTTTCTGGCATTGAATAGGCATTGAATAACATGCATTTCCTGGATGTTTATTCATACCAAATTTTAGGTCTTACTACTTGTTATATCTCATACCTGCTGTCTATAAAGAGAAAGGCTCTTCATTCTTCAATCTCCATTCATGGAGAGAGGGTCTTAGAGCAGAATTCATTTATTTAATTATCTCAATTTGAAAAATATATACTCTTTCTCTTCAGTCATTTCAGGAGATGGCCACTTCCAACAGTCAGGATACATCATGTCATTCTGTTTACACAGTCAATATGTTCAAGGTATCTAGATGATGAACTTAAATATTTACCTTTATTCAGGATAATTGTATTGCATAAATCATTCACTAAATAATTTTAAATGAGCAAATTTGCATAGCTTAGATGTCAGTTCAGTTAATTAATCTGTTAAAATAATTTAAAAGAATTAATTAAACTAATTGTTTGCTACAATTAACTTGTCCAAGTCTAGTACTGAAAAGGGTCAATTTCAACCAATTCTAGAATGATGCAGTAGATGACTTATTCTGATTTCTAAACTAATCATATATAGTAGGACCAACTAATTACATACTTCCATCAATACTTAATTACTATGTGCTTCTCAGTTTCCAGTTCATCCTATGAACTTGGTATCTTCTAATGAGAAGCAAGAAAAGCAAGGGGTATTTTTTTTATAATTTCCTGTTAGGACAGTTTACTTTATGCTATTGCCTTCTCTATTTAGGCAAAAGATCTTTTTCTAGTCTGCTCTTTTCACTTGTTTGTGTCTTTGTTCTCCTTTTGTCACGTTCTTCTTTCATCAAACATTAACTATATCTCCGCATTTTCAAAGCACTTGTACAATTGTTTCTTAGACCCTTGCAGCATAATTTGGGGGGAAAGTGTTTGATTTTCTGCAAATATCACTGCAGACTTTGCATTAAGAACTGCACAATCCAGAGAAAACATAACTATTGATGACTATTCCAACAACAGCTAACATTCTGGGAGTAAAATAAGATCCTTTCCTGTGCACCCTGTAGGCGATGGTGTCTTTTCTCAACTGGTGTCCTAGTTGCAAAGCAACTGACTTTAGGCTTTTCTGGTCTTTAAATAATAGAATTCCACTAGAAAGGAGCTGAGACAAGCAAAATCTTTCAATTCTCACAAACTCACTTTTCTCACAAAAGTGTCAAGACAAGGTATGTGTTGCATAATGGCTTCCTGCATGACAATAAACAACATTTAATGTCTAAAAATCACTACTATGCCATTTTATAAATAGTGGCCTGAATCAGGCTGGTTGTAGTTTCAGTTTTCAATATGGTAGAAATAAAGCTTCAAATTTTGACTCAAAGGATCTTTGTTAAAGGATTCTGTGCAGTGTGGTTTCTACCAAATACCTGTTTTTCCTCATTTAATTTAGTAGAAATGTCTGCTCAATAATTAATTGAGGTGGGCTTGGTTTATAAAGGACAGTGCAATTATACTGGTTTAGACATATGAACAAAGATCAAATTTTCCGATTGATTCTCAAAAAAACAAACAACTGATTAACGCAATTGCAAGTTTCATTGCTATAAAAACACTTCTATTTAAAATAAGTGTGCCATTAGCTTGACAAAAGCAGTGAGCCTTTTAAAGACTTCAGGTCTGTGTTAACAACTCTTTTCATGAGTCTGAAGTTTATCGTATACTTCTGTTGTGTTTTGNTCCCTAATAAACCCTTTCCTGGACCTACAAAAGGACTCCCTCTCGTCCTTCACCTCTCCTCGGACATGCCGCTACCCGTTCAGGAAGGCGTCTGCCTTAGCTGTACTCCTGAGTCCCAGGATTCGGGAGACAGCCCACTCGTGACGCGGTCTCACCCAGGTGGCTAGCCGGGTGGGCAGTGCGTGAGTGGCCGTAGGGAGCCGTGTCAGTTTGGCGCCCAACGTGGGGCTGCTCTGCTGGACCTGAGTGACCTTTCGGCGTGCCTTCGAGGGATCTGCGGATCCGAAGGTGTTGGCCGCCGACTACCCCGGTTGGAGCAGGCCAGTTTGGCAGCACTCCCGGGGGTGAGGACACCAACCCTCCGCACCCAGAGGACTGTCCTCGGGGGAGAGGACCACGCATGCAGCCCTTTGCCCGATCGGACCGACGGTAGGGTAAGTATCCCCCAGGGAGAAGGGGGGCTTACGGGTGGCAGGGAGCATTGCCCTAGGGTAGGGCCACAAACCAAAAGGCCACTAAGTTGGCTGCGGAAGCTCCCTAGCCCTTTTGACTGGTCCCCGGGCCCTTATCTTTTGTTCTTTAAGTTATCTTTTGCTGCGGGCGTGGGTGGATCACCGCTGTGTTGATTTAAGTTAAAAGTTCCAGTAAAATGGGTGCGAAGTTGTCAACACAGCAGAGGGGGATCTATATCCAAGTTGTGGGTACCCTGGTGGGAGGTGGGAAAAAGTTTTCAAAGGGAAATTTAAAAAGGTTCATTCGTTGGCTTACCTTCCACTTCCCCGGAGTGTCACCTCAGCAGGTGGTGTCCGTCCCCTTTTGGGACACAGTGGGCCAGAAATTGTCGAGTGTAGCGGCCCAAGGTGACACTTTGGTTGAAAAATTTCTCGTTTTATTTTTGCTAATTCGGTCCACTTTAAAAGAAAAAGAGGGAGTGGAGGGTAAACCGCGGCGAACCTCCCCAGTTTCTTGTACTCCCCCTTCCCCTCTTTCCTGTCCCGCTACCCCTACACCGGGAGATCTGCGAGGGGCAGCCTGGCAAGACCACAGGCTAGCTTGGCCGTGGAAAGGGGCCACTGTCTGCCTGGCCCCCTGCAGTCTCCGCGGTACCCTCGCCCTGGTAGCAAGGCGCCTGCTGCCAGGGATCCTTCCCCAAACCCCTCTGCCCAAGTACCCGTTTCCCCAGTTAATTACCCAGTTGGAACCCCAGTTGGTACCCCCAAATCCACCCCTAAGTCAGCCCTAAAATCCCGAAAACCTACCCCAAAACCTTCCCCTGCTCCTACCCTAAAGTCCACCCCAGAATTGTCCCGGAAAACTGTTAGATTTTGCCCTTCCCCTATCCCGGATCCTATTCCCCAAAATGGCCTCCCTGCCCCTGAGGCACAAGATGGCGTTGGCCATGTGGCGTGGCCAGCCCCTTGTGCTCCTTCTTCCCACAATCCCTTCCTCGTGGATCCACCCCTTCCTCCTTCCTCAGCTCCACCCCTTGGTCCTCCTCCCAACCCCTTCCTGTCCCCTGACTCCACCCCTTGTCCAACCCCCATCCCAGGAACCGGCCCCCAGTGTCATCTGGCCCCACCCCAAACCTCCCTCACGTCATCTGGGCTTGGCTCCTCCCATTGCGGGTGTGGTCTCGTTTCAGACCCCACCCTCTCGGCAGCCAATCCCGCCTACCCTCTTCCGACTTCTGGTTCCCACACCCCTCCTTCTGGTTCCCACGGTATGGAAACCGGATGTGACTGGCTAGGGAGCCGGAACCTGGAACAGGGGATGACTTTCACTGCCACACCTGTTAGATATACAAGGCAAAGGGGTATTCCAAATTGGCACCCATTCGAATACTCCAACAAGAAAGAGATATGCAAGGCTCAGAAAGAGTTCAGGAGAAAAAGCGAGTATTTTAAAGGATTACTTCATGCCACTTTTTCCTCGAACGTCTTGGTCCCTAGTGACCTGAAAGATTTATTTTCCTGCCTTCTCTACCCAACCGAATATCGGCTGTGGGAGATGACATGGAAAAGGTTACTCAGGGACCTCCTTCCTGAACTTTTGCAAATCTCAGACTGCACCGTTGACGCAGATAACAATACCATTACTATGGATCATTTGTGCGGCATGGGGGAGTGGTCACAGGCGGAAGCACAGGCAGAAAAAATACCAAAGCCTGTGATTTTAAAAGTCCAAGCGGCTGCCAAGAGGGCATTCGCAATGATGCCCTCGAAAGACCCCAAATACAATTATACTACCATCAAACAGGGGCCCGCGGAACCCATTGTCGACTTCGTCGAACGTTTAAGATCAGAAGTGGAAAGACAGGTCGACAATGTGGATTCCCGTGAGGAGATCATAAGGAGCCTGGTCCAGATGAACGCAAATGAGGCATGTAAAACGGTCATCTTATCGTTACCATTACACCCAAAGCCAACTTTGGATGTTATGTTGGAAGCCTGCGCGGAGAGAGAGGTCATCCCCGTGCCACCATCAACATCTGCCAGAGGACCGCTCCGCGTTGCCACCACAACCGCGCCACCACCACCACACTGGCCTCCGCGTTGCTTCATCTGTCACCAGATGTGGCACATTGCGCAGGTCTGCCCAAATAAGTCCGGGGGAGGGCCACCCCAGGGAGGGGCCGTAAAGAACAACACCGCCCCAAATCAAAAAAACTAAGGGGGGAGCGCGGTCCTGCCTCGTGTGCAGATACAAACTCGGGGGGGACGGACAATGACAACAACGTAAATAATGTCAACTTTTGCAGGACGTGACAAATTACTGGATGGGACCCACATCCTCCGTTCGGTTTGGCCCTGGTGGAGAATGTGCTTTTCGAGACCCAGGATTGGCAGAGTGTGCTTGTAGAATCCCTGTCTCCTGGATTGTTCGCTGGACTCGACTGCACGTATGTTGTGCTTGGTGACACAAAACACACTCCCCCAGAGATCGAAATCGTTCTGCAGACCCAGTTTGTGAGTCCGGACGGTTTCTTTCTCTTGGCGCGCTGTGTCCACCCACCATACTTCCTCCCAAAAGGCCAACTAATAGCGCAGGCGATCCCTGTGCCGAATAACATCACGGCAAAACTGTCGGATCCCAGCGTCTATTGGGTGGAAGTAATTGGTGAGAATAAACCCATCATCGGCTGTGGACTCCATCAGGGTGAGGAATATCTTCGCCTCGAGGGATTGTTTGATACCGGGGGAGATGTGACCATTGTGCCAACTCACATCTGGCCATCACATTGGGATCTGCAACCTGTGGTCGGTAAAGTTAAGGGATCGGGGGGGCCAAATTAGCTAAGCAATCTCGGAGCGTTATTAAAATAGAAGGGCCGGATGGGCACATGGCTAATGTACATCCCTTTGTGATGGATTACCATGTGCCCCTCTGGGGTAGAGATGCCATGTCACAGTGGGGAGTTAGAATCGAAATCCCGAAATCCCCGCGAGACTTTTTCTAGCGGCCACTGTGGAGCGCCCTGTCCAGAGGCTGGATTGGACCACTGATGAACCAGTCTGGATAGATCAGTGGCTGTTGAGTAAGCAGAAATTAAAGGCGCTCAACGAACTCGTGGAGAAGCAATTAGCTAAAGGTAACATTGTTCCTACAACGAGCCCTTGGAATTCTCCGGTCTTCGTGATCAAAAAGCCAGGGAAGGATAAGTGGCGGCTCCTCCACGACCTTCGTCAGATTAACAAAATAATTGTTGACATGGGATCTCTACAACCAGGGATGCCATCCTCCTCAATGCTCCCCCAAAATTGGAATTTGGCCGTGATTGACATTAAAGACTGCTTTTTCCAAATTCCTCTGGATCCTTCCGATGCCCCACCGTTTGCCTTCTCGGTTCCCACCACCAACCGAGAAGCCCCAATGAGGTGCTTCCATTGGCAGGTACTTCCTCAGGGCACGAAGAACAGCCCCACTATCTGCCAATGGTACGTGGCCTCATTGTTATCCCTGGTGCGCGCCAAAGCAGGAGAAGCCATCATCCTACACTACATGGATGATGTGCTGGTTTGTGCCCCCAATGATGACATCCTGCAGCATGTGCTTGACCTAGTAATCAGTGTTCTGATCTCTGCAGGTTTCGAACTCCAAAAGGACAAGGTTCAACAGATGCCCCCGTGGAAGTATCCCGGGCTCCAGATTACCAACCGGACCATTGTTCCACAGAAATTGACAATTAACAACTGCCCAAAGACCTTAGTGGATCTCCATCAACTGTGTGGGTCTTTGAATTGGGTCAGATCTTGGTTAGGTTTAATAACTGAGGACCTAGCTCCCTTTTTCATTTGTTAAAGGGGGGAGATGAGCTTAGTTCTCCCAGGGAACTGACCCCAGAGTCCAGGACTGCTTTGGAAAAGGTTGAGAAGGCGATGGGGTCTAGACAGGCCCATCGCTGTCTGCCGAACCTGCCGTATAGCTTTATCATCTTGGGTAAGTTGCCACACCTCCATGACCTCATTTTCCAATGGGACCAGGACCAGAGGGACCCTCTCTTGATTATAGAGTGGGTCTTCCTCAGTCATCAAAGGTCCAAAAGTATCACCCGGCCACAGGAACTGATGGCGCAGCTGATCAGGAAGGCCAGGGCAAGGATGCGGGAACTGGCAGGTTGCGACTTCTCGTGCATACATGTACCACTTACCCTAACATCGGGTAAGTTGACCAATGAGGTTCTGGAGCATTTGCTCCGTGAGAATGAGGTTCTCCAGTTCGCTCTGGATAGTTACACCGGACAGGTGTCAGTGTACTGTCCGAGTCACAAATTGTTCAATACAAATTTCAATCTGGTACCTAAAAGAAAATTGAGCTGGACGCCACTCAAAGCCTTGACTGTTTTTACCGACGCATCCGGGGCATCCCACAAGTCAGTAATGACTTGGAAGGACCCCGAAACTCAGCAGTGGGAGGCAGATGTTCAGGTAGTTGAGGGTTCCCCTCAACTTGCTGAGTTGGGTGCAGTCGTCAGGGCCTTTGAGAGGTTTCCTGAGCCGCTGAATTTGGTGACTGATTCAGCTTATGTGGCAGGTGTAGTATCCAGAGCGGAAAATGCGGTTTTAAAGGAGATCTCAAATCAGAACCTCTTCAGGTTGCTCTCGAGATTAATTTACGCCATCTCCCACCGAGAGCACCCGTACTACGTCATGCACGTGAGATCTCACACAGACCTGCCAGGGTTCCTCGCAGAAGGTAACCAACGAGCGGATGCCCTGGCCGCGCCAGCCGAGATGGCTAGGCTTCCTGATGTTTACCAGCAAGCCAAGCTGAGCAATCAGAAATTCCACCAAAATGCACCGGGTCTGGTCTGGCAGTTCCAACTGAGCTGAGATCAGGCCCGGAACATCGTGGCCACATGTCCCCAGTGCCAGAAGCTCGGGGTCCCTACCCTGAGCTCTGGTGCTAATCCAAGAGGCCTGGAGAGTTGTGAAATCTGGCAGATGGATGTTACCCACGTGCCGCAGTTCGGCAGACTGAAGTATGTACACGTCAGTGTTGATACCTTTTCCGGAGTTGTCTTCGCTTCTGCCCACACAGGGGAGAAGGCCAAGGACGTGCAGAAACATCTAATCCAGGCCTTCTCTATGTTGGGGATCCCTAAGGAAGTTAAGATGGACAATGGTCCTGCCTATACTTCCTCGGCCTTCAAAGAGTTCCTGCAGAAGTGGGGAATAAAACACAAGAAGGGCATCCCTTATTCCCCCGCAGGTCAAGGCATGGTTGAGCGAGCACATCAGTCGCTCAAACGGGTCCTGGAGCAGCAACAGGGCGATACCCAATCGGATTCTCCACACACCAAATTACATAAAGCCCTTTTTACTATCAACTTTTTAAACTGCTCCTTTGAGTGTTTGAATCCTCCCACTGTGAGGAAACATCCTCCCGTAATGGTGAAGAATCCGGAGACAGGAAGCACAGAGGGCCCACATGAGTTGGTCACCTGGGGACGTGGGTACGCTTGCATATCCACACCCCTGGGGTTGAGGTGGGTCCCTCAGAGGTGGGTTCGCCCATATCTTGCCAATCGCACATCTCAACCAGAGCCAACCCCGAGGGATGTGACTGCCGCATCCTTGCGCCATTGTAGACATACCCCCCCTGACCATCAAGAAGAGTCCCCTGATGGTTCCACCATCCCAGCTCCTGAAATCCTTCCACACCCTTTCACTGCCCCCCATTTGGTTGAACTGTTTAAATAAGTTAAATTTTTTTTCTTTAGAAGGCTAGCCTCCAGAGCCCCAGCATGCTGTTACAACTGCTCGTCGCTGTCATCCTATGCCAGTCTTCGGAGGAGTGGATGGTCCCTCAACCCAGAAAGAATGTGTGGGTCACCCTCGCCCAGGCCATCAATCAAGACCATCTGTGCCTGACAATGGCTGCTGCTGATAATCCCATGTCAACGTGTCTGGTGGGGATCCCTCTTAAGCCCGAAGAATACCCAAAGTCACTGATCACCGTGAAAGATCAGTATAACGCTTGAAACCTGCTGCGCAGCTGGCCTCCCTCACTCATTTTCCCTGTGGTCAACCCCCTCTTCTTGTGGCGGGAATGGTCTGGTGCCGGCACTAAGTACACCAAAGGCCTTCCCAAAGCATGAGAGGAGCCTCAAGAATTTGAATTGTTAGGTTCTACCCTGTCCCCTTTTTGCTTTCATCTTAGCTACCGTCCCCCCCGTAACCCTGAATGCTACCAACATGTAATCCAACATTCCCCAGATTATAGAACCACGCAGTGGTGCAACAAAACCGCCCAGATTGAGGGAGCCCCCGTTGAAGAACCTCGTCAGCTTGGCAAGGGGGTCTTCCTCATCTGTGGCCACCGAGCGTGGGCAGGCATCCCCTCTCACCTAGTCGGAGGGCCATGCACACTCAGGCGGCTGTTGCTGTTTTCGCCCAACAAAACCCAAATTGCTAATTGGAAACGCAAAAATGACACATTGGCAATCCAAAAAAGGAGTCTCCAGAATCTGGATGCAAATTGCGATGCTGAAATTTTTCATTGGGCCAAGTCCAAAAGAGTCGCAGTATCCGTGGTTTTGCCTTGGGTAGCTGCGGCTAAAGCTCTAGGAGAATTGGGCCACCTAGAGTATT
>VWZS01011036.1:0-12003 GCA_013397075.1 Rhabdornis inornatus | reverse complement strand
TACCTTTGTTTCTTCCCTGTATTAAATGGTTTGTCCCACTGTTGTAACCCCCTATTCGTCCCAGTTGTGATTGCCCCATTCCCTGCCTTCCCCCTATCAATCAGTCCTGTCCCCTCCCAGGTTTCCAGACTGTTCCCTGTCAGTTACCCTTATCCACTCTCCTGCAGTTGTCAATCCTCCCTGGCCCCTCCCAAAGTTCCAGCAGTTTCTATGTCAGTTATCCCTTCCTTGGTCCTCTATTCATTACTGTTGCATAGTCCCCGCCTATGTTTTCTCCCATTGCTGGTTAAGTTAATGTGTCCCGCCTTGTGTTACACCCCTGAACTGTGTTGATTGGTTACCTGGATGTACCCTCCCATGGGGGAGGTCTCTTATTTAAGTTGCTGTCACCCTGTTTTCTCTGCCTTTTGTGGTGTCCCTCCCTACCTGTTGTTACCTCCAGTTTCTGCTCCCTAATAAACCCTTTCCTGGACCTACAAAAGGTCCTCTCGTCCTTCACCTCTCCTCGGACATGCCGCTACCCGTTCAGGAAGGCGTCTGCCTTAGCTGTACTCCTGAGTCCCAGGATTCGGGAGACAGCCCACTCGTGACGCGGTCTCACCCAGGTGGCTAGCCGGCTGGGCAGTGCATGAGTGGCCTTAGGGAGCCACGTCAGTGATTAATTTGCACTATTTAATATAATTTTTCTTCTACTTCCTTCACATTTGCAGATGACCCCTCCTCACACCCTGGCTCTGTTTAAAGGAGACCCGCTTCACCCAAAATTATCTAGAAGTGAGATTTACAGGAAAGAGATTTTACAGAATTGTCAACTGAATATTTTTTTTTCTATCCATAGCAGATAGTGCTTTGGATGGAGAATTGAAAGAATACTAGGAAGCTTCTGAAGTTGTTGCCTGAGACAGCCTGTCAGACTTCATGGTTTTGCTGTTGTTTTTTGTCCACAGGGTAAAAGGCGCACAGTTTTAAGAGCAGTGAATGGTGATAAAGACACCACATGCTGAATTCTCACTTGTCACTTGATATGAGGCCTGTCCGGATAACTCAGTTTGCTGTTCATCTATTCAGACACATCCATTGCTCCTACTTATTTAGACAGTCTAAAACTGGAACTCTTTAACCATGTGATTTATCTAGCAAGTAGTGTGTTATTTCAGTTTGCTTTGGTTTTCAGGAGTTAATTTATTCTTTAGATGTTTGTGGTGTGCTTTCATAAGCATGACATGTCCCCATATTTCCATATATATATTTCAGTTATCCCACAGCAGGAAGTCTTATGTGTGGGCCGTTGTGACGCACACACTGAAAGAGAGAACAGTCACACACCTGACTCCAAGTTAGATGAACAGGAAAAGAGAGCTTTATTTACATGACATGTCTATTTATAGACATCTAACAATGATTGTGGATTGGACAATGCTGAAAGATCCTCTGACTCCAACTGGCTTGTTACAATGTCAGTCAAATTTCTCTTTCTCCAAAGAGGAATGCAAACAATCCACTGTTTATCAGAAACAGCGTGAGAAAGTGTAACAAGAATATATCAACATCAGAACGCAAAAACTCCAGGGCAACATCTCACTCCTTTACCATTTAAAAAAGAAAAAGAAAAAAGAAAAATGAACAATGTAGAAAGGGAAAATGAACAATGACCAGTCTGTGTTTGTGGTCGTCTGAGTCCTTATTCGATAAGTCGTTCACTTGATGGTTTTCAGTTTGGCCATGGCTTCCACCTTGCCTGTCGGCTGGATTCTGTGTCTTTGAGGTTGCAGGCCAGGACAGACACACCTCGAGGGTTCCCAGCGTGCCCCAGTACCTGTGGACACACATGCATACCCCCACCCCAAAGCCACAAGGTCACAAGAACCTTCTCACTGTTTGGTGGCTAGATTTCACACCCAAACTTTGGCTCAAGGCAGGTGCGTCTCACCCAAAGCCTGTAATGAAAAGTGGTGATTCGCAATGACAGGCTTATTTGAGTTCTGCAGCAGCCAAGGTAATTGATGGTGTAGAAAATCTTTGACAAGCGACAGTGCGGGGTGATACCCTGCATTCCCCACTTTTGTTTTTCAAGCACCCGCATCAGAGTACCATGAGCACATTCTACAATGGCTTCACCAGTTGGGGAATTGTCGGTTGTCACAGCAGAAGGCATGCCTAGAGAGGCAAAGGCCTGCCCCCAGTGAGCACTGACATGGCAGGCTTTTTCTCCAGTGTGAGCAGACACTCACATCTCAGAGGAGAATGTGTCCACCATCACATGCACATACTTGCCAGCCAAACTGAGCAATCTGGGTAACATCGTCCAGAGCCTCAGGTGGCAACATCTGAAATTGCTTCTGCAATGTATGTACATTCTGATGGAAAAACCCATGCGATGCCTTGGCCTGCGTGAGTGTATGTCAGGCTGAGGTGCCACCCATGCTGGGCTAGCTGATGAGTATCAGCTCTTGCATCACTTCTGCTACAAATCCTGGCAAACCCGTGTGACTCCTTACATGCTTGTTTTGGTTTAAGCTAATTTCCTCAAAAATTGTCTTGGTTTAAGTTTGTTTTTCCCGGCCAATGCACCAAATAATATCATGGTTTTGATTTGCCAATTAAAATATACTCATTTTCTGTTGTGAGACAGAACCAGGAGTAGAAACAAGGCAGGCCTAAAACTTAAGAGGGTATAAAAAGAAATTTATTAACTACACAAAGAAAGAAAGAAAAAAAAAATTCAGAATAAGATTTTCAGACCACTCTCCTTCCCTTTCCCAACCTTCATAGGAATGAAACAAACATACAAAATACTACTTCAATTAGTTCCCAACTCAAATAGTCCCTTTTCTGTTCACTTCGGAGAGAGAAGTTTCCTCTTGTTAGGCTATGGGGATTTTTCCACACGAAGGTAGAAAACAGTCCTCTTGTGGTTTCATTTTCATGATTTTGCATCTGCCCGGAAACCTGCAATCATGGCACTCCTCCCAACTCCACAGCCTTCCCAGAGCTGTATTTGTGGGTCATGTCAAATTCATGGGGTATTACTTTTAAGAATGAAATGTTCCAAAGCAAAGGTTCTCTTCATCTCTTTTCTCTCTGTTCATGCTTCATCCTCAGAAAACCGAGATCCCCTTCTTTCCTCGGGACAAAAGATTCTCAACACAGGTGCTTTTGGTCAAATGATCTATCAAATGGAACGTCTCCAACCCCACCCCCATGTCTTTTCTCCATGGTTTATGGGAATATTCAGTGTATCAGTTCATCCCTACAATCTTACAAAAGGATTTCAGTCATCTTCACAGCATCTCCTCATTCTCCTTCCATCTNATCAACTCCCAGGGGAGTACTCACAGAGAGAACTTCTCTCAGTTTCTCCTCCCCAGGTCAAACTACGACAATGCTGAACCCCGACATGAATGATACACCACAAGGTTGTCAGTAAATGAAGCAAGGTAGGATTACTGACCTCCTTCAAAACTGAACAACCCAACTGCTGTGATGTCGACCACATAGGCTGAATCCATGACCAAACTGAAAAAACTCCTGAGAAAATCCCTCAAATTCCATGACAGCAGCCCTCAATTCAAGCAACTGGGCTAAGCCAGACTCATGACATTCCAGAACCTGCCACTCAGATTCACCTGCCAAGTAAAAATGGCCTTTCCTGGTCATCCCAAGCTGTCAGGAAAGACAGTGGGTCCCTGCAACAGCCTCTGACTATGTCTGGGCCATAAATAAAAATGAACTGATTTCGCCAAATACAACAGCCTGTGGCTGGGCAGATGACAAATGATCTACCCTAAAACACAGTCGAGAGCACTCTGCAGAGCAGTATGTCTTGCAAAGGCCACTTCAAACTCCTCCCGTAAAACCGGGGGTATGATTTCTACAAGATCTGTTCTCCTCAACCACAATCACCATTGCTGGCCTGGGAGCAGGAGGAGAGGAAGCAACTCAAAAGACGGGAATACCGTCATTCATAACTGGATGCAGAAAGACCCATTCCAAAAAGTGCAAGGGATCAGACCATTCATCTCATTGGCCAATGCTACCTGTAGGTCGTTGATCTGGAACAATAACAAAAACAGTGACATCAAAGGAAGGATCAATGCAATAAATTTGGCAAGCAGAAATCGCTTGTTGAATTTTTTTTTTTTTTTTAGAGGAGGCAAGAGCCACAAATAGCTGGCAAATGGCCAGCGAGTCTCGCACGCCCTAGGGCAAAATCCTTCATTGACGCCTCTGTGCAGGTCCATCAGTGTTGAAATCTGGCAGTGCAAAAACAAAATTCGGATTATCATCAGGATAGAAAGGAACTGAAAAGAAAAAACAATCTTTGAAGTCAATAATGAAAAAAGCAGCCAAGTCATGGTCGTTTGTCCCTTCTGGTTCGATGACCGGTGTCTCACGGACCGCTGGTTCACACAGCAATGTTTCATCCCCTAAGCAGGACTCAAACGCCGGTTGCAGAGGTGATAGCGTAGAAGCCAAACCACTACACCACCAGAGAGGGACACGGCATGCAGCATTCCGAGACGGGATTCAATCTGGACCACAGGCCGGTGAGTCGCAGGCGGTCCAGGGAACCTGAAATCACCGTCTCCTCGCAACCAACCAGCTGATCTGCGAATACAGAACTCAAAAGGAAAAAAACTGAACAAACGGCGCCCCTGCCAGGACCGCCGGTTCTCCTCCCGCTTTTGTGGAAGACACCGGCAGCACAGCCATGCTGGCAGTCGGGGCCGCGCAAGCCCCTGCAAGGACCGTGGCTGCCGCGGGGATTGCCCCCACCCCATCCCCCTTTGCAGCAGGGTTGGAGCGGAGCACCGAGGAGATCGGCACCTGTGGAGCCCCCTCCCGCCCCGCTCCGCGGGCATGGGGGGGCGGCCCGGGCGCCGCTCCAGGCTCACCTCCCCACATAACAGGGGGGAGGGCGAGGGACGCAGGAGAGGCCGGCTCCCCGGAGAATGGGGGAGACTACGGCGGGCCACTTCCATCTGGGGCAGAGAGTGAAGAGCAGGGTGCAGGAGGAGCCCCTTCCCGGACGGCCCCGCCCCCACTCCGCATAGTGGCCACAGGCTGCGCAGACACCTGGAGCAGGCNAACCACTGTGGAGCCCGCAACCGCCAAAACGGCGCCTGAGCCCGGCTCAGGCCGGCATGTAGCCGGCCCAAGGTCATCCCCCTGTTCAGCAGGGGCGGGGCCAAGCGCCAAGAAGGCGCGCACCCACGGGGCCGCCTCCTCGTCCAGGCGGAGCGGGGTCCCGTGCCTCTCCATCAGAGGCGGCGGCGAGCGGCACGGCCGTACCGCGCGGTGTTGGCTCGGGCGGCTCCCGGGGAGCGCAGGGCGTGGAGCGAAGCGGTGGCTGCGCCAGAGGTCCCCCGTGCCCCCCCACCGCGGCGCGGGGAGGGGCAAGGCCGGCGGCAGCCGAACCAGGGATGACCCGCATCCCCTGAACTCCGGGGATGCAGAGAGAGGGGGCGATTGTCGACCCCCAGACCCCTCCCACGGCGCAGGGACGGGAGGGGCCGGGGCCGCCGAACTCACCGGGGCTCCAGAGCCCTGCAGGGCCCCACCCAAGTCCTGAACGCTGCGGGACAGCCGGCCCAGGGCGGTGACCCGGCCCCCAGCCCTGGGAGAATGGGAAAACTCCAGCTGAGGCCAGGATTCAAAGCCGTCACCAGCCTTGCTGTCCGTCTCCAATGCAGGAGACAGGGCCCCGCCCTCAAGGTCCTCCACGGATCCCCAGGGACTAAAAACATCCGTCAGAAGGCTATCAATTCTTTTCCACTGCAATAGAAAAGGCACCCTATCTGCTCCATAAGCAGAGTACTCCAGAAATATTCACCCACGGGAGACCACGCCTCCCTAGAAAAGGCTTCCTTGGGTCTACAGAAAAAGCCTCTGGCCTGAGCCCACAAAAAGAGCAGCTGAAACTCAGCCAGGGAAATGGAAGAATGGTATCTGTTGAGAAGATCCCTCCAGAGAGCAAGAACTAGCTCCTCCTCCAAAGAAACCGAAAAACCCCTCATGGCAAGAAAAAATCGAACCAAAGGAAAGGGAGAGAGAGGAAAATCTCACCCACTCTCGTCCTCAGTCGAGGTCACTAATTGTGGGCCGTTGTGACGCACACACTGAAAGAGAGAACAGTCACACACCTGACTCCAAGTTAGATGAACAGGAAAAGAGAGCTTTATTTACATGACATGTCTATTTATAGACGTCTAACAATGATCGTGGATTGGACAATGCTGAAAGAACCTCTGACTCCAACTGGCTTGTTACAATGTCAGTCAAATTTCTCTTTCTCCAAAGAGGAATGCAAACAATCCACTGTTTATCAGAAAAAGCATGTGAGAAAGTGTAACAAGAATGTATCAACATCAGAAGGCGAAAACTCCAGGGCAACACTTATGAATATTACATTTTACAAGACTGCCTTGTTTTAGTGATGAAAGTGTTTGTGCTCAGATTCAGTTTGGGCAGAGCTTGAGTGGGAGTCCCTAGACTTTCTTTTGCAGTGAGAAACTTGGAATGTCCAAAAAGGTGTGTAGGCTTTGAAAGAGAGATTTATGAATACTGAATAGCTCTTTTTGAAACTGAGAGCTTGCAGTAAGGTATGGCACATCTTTTTTTGCATATACTCTCCATTGTATCTCCTTTAAATGTCTTCATCAGACTCACACTGCTTAGTCAGTGGTTTTCTTGGTTAAAGCAATTCTGTTAGTCTCTTCTTAGGTCCCCAAGGAAATTCTAATCCTTTAAAGGTAGGCCACATGTCTGTTCTTTTCTTTCCATGGCACACTTTGAGCTTTTGAGCTCACTGAGCCTTTTTTCTAAGTCTTGAGAGCTCAAACCAGCACCAAGCTGACTTAAAGCCAGTCCCATACCCATCCCACAACTTGGCTGGTAAGGAGATCATGATGTACCAGTTTTTTCTAAACACAGCAGCAATTTGTAACTGAAGAACAAGTATGGCCTGCAAGATGCAGGCTCCTCAGTGCCATGCATGATGATTGGGACTCCTTCATACGAAAATTCTGTTTTGTTGTTGTAGTTAGATGTTGGGAAGAATTTTCTCAAAATACCTATGTATGAAGAAAAGCTACGAATTGCAAAGCAAGGTTATACATTAAGTACAACTTATGTTAAAACAGGAAATATAATTTTGAAATAAATCATAACCATTTGTGTCTTGATCCTGTTCTTGGGCATTCCAAACACTTCTGTGCAGCACCACTGCCAGGGCAAACCTGTTTCTGATCCCAGCTAGCATCTCACATGTGATTTAGCAGATACTTCTTTTTGTGAAATAAATGCAGCTATGATCAAATTATATCAATTTGCCACTTCTCAGACAAGCTTTCTTCCTTTTATAAACTGCACATTTATAAAAGAGCCAGGCATGCATACAGAAAAGTATGTCTTGGAAATCTTTGGCAAGCTATAGCAATAGCTGTTTCTGGAGTACCACACTGTAAGATTCCTGGTTTAATCCTGAGGGTTTGGAGAAGGTGATCCAAAAAGCATGATATTTTAGAAGCTCATCTGTTCTTGTGCAAAAGTAAAAACTTCCCCTTCTTGCCAAATTCTACATTTTTGTCAGGTTCTGCTTCCATTTCACTAAGCTAAGGAAAGTGAGCCAGTCTTATTTTAAAAATTAACTTCAAGACTGCATTCAGCAAAAGAAACTGCTGGCTTTTGGTGTTTCAGATACTTCAGATGCATAAATTAGTGCAGCAAGAGCGGTGACTTTACTGTATATCTGAAGATGGTGATAGTTACTAGCCCATTTGTAGTACAGGGGAGATGAGAAGATGTTGAGAGCCAATTCTGCAGCAGCTGTGTTGAAGCCTGTGGGCAGCCACCTCGCAGTCACGCTGGGCGTGGGAGCAGGTGCTGTGTCTGTGCAGAGCACTGAAACAGTCATATGGAGGTGACTGTCACATCAGCTAAAACCTACAAAATAAGGATTAGTCATTGCTATTTTTTTAGCACAGCTCACTCTTTTCTCGATGCATGAGACAACAGGTGTTTCTTGTTAGAGGCAAGCTATGCTCCTGCTGGATGCCAGAGAACAGAAAGTCCTAAGAATAATAATTTTTCACCATGAGCAACACATCAACACTTTTCTAACTGGAGGAGCTCTAATTCAGTTGCGTTATGGTATTTAACATGGCTTCCTCAAAGTGTAAAAAGAGCACAGGTGTTCAAATGTGGAAATATCAGTGAACTGATCTAAAGGGATCCTAAAGGTTTGTTCAGTGTTATGAGCAGGCAGAGGCACTTGGTGTTTGATTTGGCAGTTCAGTGGGGTTAGACACCTAATATTGAGATGCCAAAATGCAGTCACTGTACCAAGATTTATATCAGCTAGAAGAAGGTTTTACCAAAGTAAACATGGAGGCTTCTAGGAGAAACAGTGTTGTTGCTTAGTTTTTATGAAGGCAGGTCCTTTTATCACACACATGTATCACGTCTAGAATTTAGCATGAGAATATTAAAGTATATATTTGTCCCTAGAAAGTCTGATTTATAATATATGGGAGGACAGTTTGTAAGGATAGTGCAGAAGGCAATTTTCTTCAATGAATTACAGCTGTACTGATTACCAAGGAGTGGAAACAGCCTTGCCTGTCTAATTAGGATGGGTGTCATGAAAGAGTGGATTAGCTGGTCATTGGTTAGTTGGAGTTAGAACTTGAAAGCCAGAGTCTGCCAGCTGTGCTGTGAAGAGGAAGGGAGATGTGGTTGTCAAGGAACAGATAAAGTAAGATGTTATGTGACGGATAGGGTTAGGCAGCTGGGTAAGGGACAGGTTGGAGTTAGCTAGTCATGCAGAAAGAAGGAAACTTGCAAAGAGGAGGAGAGAAGGAGTCAGTGCTGTGTGGAGCTGCCTGAGAGAAGTCCAGGGAAGGCATAAGAAGTTTTTTATAAGGGTCTGCTGTTGGTGCCAGTTGTGTCCATCTTGACAACTACATAACTACTACTAATATAATGTAGGATGGTGCCAAATAGGGTTGTTGCTGGTTGCTTTTTATTTCCAAATAGCAATAATTTCCCATTACAAGCTGAAAGCCTTAGAAAAGTATACATTAAAAGTAAAGGCTGAATTTCTTTTTTTAACACTAGCAGCTGGCTGCCATTTGTTTGAGTGCTTGACTTGTTTCTTTAAAAATGTGATTTATTTGGAGGAGATTTTTCTATGGCACATTGTTTCTCCTCAGGCTATCTCTGAGTCCACAGCACTGGAGATGGTGGTTAATGAAGACAGATGACATTCCCAGCCCCCAGGCTACTGTTTTCATTTTTCAATACCACCCTTTGCATCAAGGAGTGAGCAGCAGCAGAGACATTCTCTGCCAACATGTCTTGGTTTGAAAGACAGGTATTTGCTAAGGAAAGGCAAGAACCCTTTTTTTTTCTGATGGAGAGTGCAACCCCCTCCCTTCTAATTATTATAGTTGCAAATCAGAGGCTTTCTGGCAGAAGATATGGGAATAGGAATAACAGTTATTTACTAATATATCTAACAAGGCAAACAGCAGAAACAACAACAACTATAAAAATTGACAGCAAAACAGAACAGTGTAGCTCAGTTCGAGTCCCTCTGGCCACAGGCCCTCTCTCTCTGCGCTCAGTTACCGGTGGTGGGGGCAGGGCAGGTCCTGCGCAGTCAAAGAGGGCTGGAGTGATGGTGGTGGCGGTGGCCTAGGTATGAGAGGGATGGAGGGGAGACTCCCTCCTCAAGGTGTCAGTCGTGGTGCTCGGCAGAGTGCCCAGAGGTAGTAGGATGAAGCGGGAAGGCAGCAGTGCGATGTCTGACAGCGGGGAACGTGGCTCCCGGTGTTGGGATGGCAGGGAAGATGCTAGGTAGGAGCCCTGGCCATCTTCCTTCGACTCCACGAGCCAGCGAGAGAGCACACCCAGGCCCCTTTCCCACCTTTCTTTTTCCGGTCTCCCACTATCCCCCACCCCCCTGCGAGAGAAAACTATTGCTACTAAGGTGTAGTCACAAATACTTAGCATAACAATGGGAAAAATTCCACAGAAAGAAAAGGAAACAATTCAACCCCCAACACAACAGCAGGGTCTTTTTGTTTCCCAAGGCTGTTCCTTAATGAGAATATAAAAATTGTGTTTCTATAATTATATGTTGTAGAAACTTTAAGGAACAGTATTAATTGTAAATGCAATGTTGAAAACAGCCATGACCAGCCAAACTAATGAGCGTTACTGTGCCATTTCCTCCTCTCATGTACCATTATTGACATTATTTGATTCAGAGTGGAGTAGAGACAGGAGTGAGTAAATGAGTTTTGCTTCTTTGAAATAAGTGAAACTATACAAATGGAATTTTTCCTCTTGTGTGAATGTTGATAAAGTATTTTATAATTCTTTGAGGGTGGCAGACAATATTTGTGTTTGCACAGCAAACATCACGAGGTTTTCGGGGTTAAGTGAATGGCTGGAATTTGACTTGTGGATAAATACCCTTACATGATTTTCAGGATTTCAATATTGGCCACTTAACTAGGTCATTTGTGTCCCTCAAACAGCATGTATACCATTATTTAGTACCTCAGCTGAGCTCAAATGAAACTGTGGTAAAATTTATTTTAAAAGAACAAGAATAGTGGTTTTCTAAAAAATTACACAAACATGCTGAAGTCACTTGAGCTGTGCTTACTTTCTAACCTAACTGATCTAACCCCAGATATTTAAATATAGATGTTTCTCTTTAAATGTGGAAAATACAAAGAATTTATTTTAATAGATGTTCATATATATGACTTTGCTTTCATGAGTGCATTTTTGTTAATATTTTGTAACTTTGTATTAACGTTGCAGCTTCTGCAATTTTTCTCATTTTAGGCTATTTACTAAAATATTCATGAAAAGCAAACACAAAGTTGTCAGTTAATTAATTTAGACTATACATGTATATTTTTTTTGTTCACTTGGCAAAGTTAAATTATGTAATTGTTTTATACAATGCAGAGTTTAAAAGATTAAGACTGAAAGATGGAACTCTGTATAAAAATAGTTATGCTTTCATTTCATTATGATTTTGTAGCTTTCTGTCAGCTTCTCATTTTCTGTGACTTTTGCTGTGTTCTAATTGCATATAATTAGTTTACTGCTATAAGTAGAACATTTCAAGAAAAAAAAATCTTAAGATGGTTAAAGTCTCCCAGAGAATAATCATATTTGCTTCCTTGAATCTAAGCACTTCAAAGTTAAAAATTCAAAGATATAAGAATCTTTGAAGAAGGACCATCTGAGAAATGTGGAGATAGTGCAGTGGAGATCAGTCTACCTGTTTATATTTTCTTCCTAGTCCTACAGAGATACAGGAAATTGAGGGATAACATTACATATAGGCATGTAATCATCTTTGAAGCTTGAAATCCTCTCAAAGTCAATGATAATTTGTAGCTGACTTCAATAGAATCACGATTTGATCCACTTTATGAACTTTCTAGTTGCATAAAGGTCCGTGAAATGGGGAGAGTAAGGGAAAGCCTGCTTAATTCTCTGCGGGGGAGTAAAAGCAGCTAGCAGTATTTTATACTAAAGAATATTAAATAATTAAATAATAATTTAAGTAATAGATAAAACCCAGCAAGGTTTGGAACCCTGGTTGCTTTAGTCTTTCTGCAATGATGAGCTATCTACATTTGCTCAAAATGACTAAAGCTGAAAAGGCATTTTGCTGGTGATGTTTAGAAGCTGCTGAATTCCTAGGATTGCCATACTGAAATGCTGGATCTCTTCTCCTCTTTAAGGGAACTGGTTAGAAACAAGAAGCTTTTTTCTGCTCTGTATTTATAATATCACGAGAAAAAAATCAGTTAAAAGAAAATATGTATTTTGGAAAAGAGCACATCTGGTTGGAGAATGGTAAAAGTAGCAAAAGCCACAGTCATATTACAGGATTTTTCTCCACTCCTGAGAAGTTTCAATTTACCTATTCAAGTGACTTATTAACTGTTGGCTGCGGGTCGAATAGAGACT
>VWZS01011034.1:74649-131176 GCA_013397075.1 Rhabdornis inornatus | reverse complement strand
ATTATTTATTATAATATTGTTTTATATATTGATTATGGTATTATAGTTTTTTTAAATAGAACATTTCATATCCCAGCTAGAGAGAAAGGAATATACACCTACTTAAAGATACTTTGGATGCTGAAAATTATTCTGCTATTTAGCAAGCTTGTATTTTTCATCTGTGCTTTAAAATGCAGAGCAAATATAATTAGACATATTAATGAAAAATTTCCTTTGTTAAAAAAGTTGCTACAGTACTTACACCTTACAAAATCTTGTTTAGAGCATCCAAGCTTTCCCTTTCTGAACTTCACCCAAAGCACTGATCTCTGTAGAGGTTTCTCAGCTTAATTATTAATCTGTCACAATTTTAGATTTCTCTAGTTTTTGTGCAGAAGTTAAGTTTGTACTAACAACCTTCTCTTTTTTTAATTGTCCTTATATATGATGGAGTATTATAAATCCCTATGAAATCAATATCTTGATAACAATGGAAGTTTTTAATATAGTTGCCACCATTTGAAGCAATACATGATCTCTTTGGAGTATATTGTGCATCCAACATGTGTTTGTTTTTTTTTTAAGGTGTTATAGTTCTGCAGTATGGCACAAATTACGTTGAAATTCTCTACAATAACTTTATGCATATATATAAGTATGTCTATATGTACACAAAGCTCACAAGGAAAGAGCTCTAAGGTAAATTTATACTTCTGCTACCATTAATCAGACCCTTCAGAAGGAAACATCCAATTACTGTTCAGCCAGTTCTCTTTGGGACCTATTTCTTTTGATCTTTTATAGCAGCCTCTTTCCAATCCAGTGCCCATTTCCACATCCTCCCTGGATTATTTTCCACATCAAAGGATGTCTTTCTTGCCTCTGTAGATTTCTCAATTTTGATCTCTCCACAGTCATAATGAGAGAGACAAAGAAGAAAAACTAATACTAATAATAAAGTATGTCAACCTCTATTGTGTGCAGTATGCTGGAAGCTGTATCAACTGAAATCCTAAAATTTTGGTTTACCAAAAAATTTTGATCCCAAGAGAATTGTTATGAGAAGAAAAGAAGAAATAAGATTACTCATTATGAATCTGTCATTTCCTCTCCATATTTAACCAAAAAGTGGCAATTCTTGTTCAATTGAGAAGTGTATGTCATGAGTAAGAAAACTAATAGATATTTTCACTTCTAATGTTTTAATAAATAAAACCAGTTCTTGCTTATTAGCTGACAAGTATGGAGTTTGTGTATTTTGTTCTTGCTTATTAGCTGACAAGTATGGAGTTTGTGTATTTTGTTCAGCTGATTTATTTTGATAAACTTTAATTTAGGGAACTGGAAAAATAAAAATGTCCTTTCTTTTTAGAGAGAGATGTGCAAAGGAGCAAAAATAGCTATTATACTCTCGTTGCATTATGTTGTGCTTTCACCCCAGCTGGCAGCCAAGCTGCAGGCTTGCTCATTCCCTTACCACCAGGATTGCGGGGACAATTGGAAGAATAAAAGCTGGGAAAGCTGTGGGTTGAATTCACATGCGAGACTCCTAGAATGCATGGAGGATACCTCTTCAGCCAGGTAACAGCCCTACTAGAAGGAACAGGATACTGATCCTGAGGGTCACCAGTATGAGTGACCTACCTGTGGGTTCAAGATTGAAAGCAGCCTGGACTGCAGTGACACACTGGTGGAGTTCACAGTCCTGAGGGGCATGAGTCAGACAAAGAGAAAAGCCAGGACCCCTTCCAGCTCTTCAAGGATACACTCAACATGTCTGTCTGGGAAAGTGTCCTCAGGAACAAGCAGGCAGAACCAAGCTGGCAGATTTTTAAGGATGCCCAATATAGAGCAAGTGAGGTAGTGATGTCCAGGGGCAAGATATTGGGCATAGAAGACAAAAGACCAGCATAGTTAAGTTGGGACCTCATGGTCAAACTAAAGGGAAAGAAACCAATACATATGCTGTAGAAGCAGGGACAGGTACCCTGTTATTATTCCAGGTCATTCTTGAGTTTCCCTACGATTCACTTAGTCCTTAAGTTTCCTTTTCTGATACTGATGTATCAGACTATGCAATTACCATTCAGTCAGATTTGAAAGTAGTCTAGCATATCAAGATTTCTGTTCATAAAAATTTGATAATTTTCTTTACTGTAGTAGAAAAAGCCAAATTTAGATCGTGTAGAAAGAGTCCTCACTGATGCTCTTTGTGGTGTGGACATTGATGAAAGCAATCCTATTGTGACATGAGGCCCTGTTCATTATGCTAGGAGTCTGAAATCTGGATGAAGCTCCAATGTTTTATGTTCTAAAAAGGACTTACAGACACGCATGCATGAAGGCGGTGATTGCAAATCTGATCCGTTACTCTATATTGGGGCAAATTTTAATAGGTTTTGAAGTTCCTTATTTATGGCACTTTTTATATTTGATACTTCTTATTTTTTATACATACATGGAGGTACAAATGTTATCCCAAATACTCTTACTGCAAAATTGAAAAATTCTTTGAGAAACACAGCTAAGTTAAAATTAGCAACAATCTTGTATGTTGGAAGAAGATGCAGGATTTGCTTGTATTTTTTTTTTTTTGCATATAAAATATCAACCTAGTCATACTATTATTAGATAGAATAGAGTTTTACTGAGCATTTAATTCATCAACAGCTTGGAGGAAGAGAGCTGATGAAAATCCTATACCTGAGTTAGTAAACTAATGTATGGGACTTTAAGACAGAATTCAAGGAACATATATTAATGTTTTATAAAATCCTCCAAAGACAACAAAGATTTTATCTGTATTAAATTTGGAATAAGAGAGAACACATATTTAAGTTTTAATGTAAAATCATAAATTTGTACCTCTAATGTCCTCTTTCTAGTAGAGACTGTATGTTAACTGTTTGAGGAGTAGTTTCTGAAAGCATTAGTCAAAACAATATTTACAATAAAATTTCTGACTACATGTCTTTTAAATTAAAGATGAAAGACTCTTTCTGTATTAGACTTCTCTGTTTGCTTTACTGAGAATGGGATTATTTTCCACAGTTAAAATTCAGTCCATTATATTGCATATATTTTACAGTTCAGTGGATTAATCTAAGTAGATTTGATGCTCAGGTCCATTACAAGATTGAAATGCATGATGCCCTCTCTGAAGAAAACAAGAAAGAAGCTAGAAATAAGCAAGAATTATAACAAATGTCAGCCCATAATGCACATTAAAATGCTACTCTGACGTGTGCATATGGTGTATGGTGACATTGTCACTTTTATGAGACCAAGCCTTGAGGTCCTTCTCTCTCCAATGGCCAGATGTGCAAGGAAAAAAAACGGGACCTTGGTGGAAGTATAGGGCACCAGGAGTTACCCTTACAGACTATAAGGAATGGCAGGGAGAAGTTAAGGACAAAAAGATCTCTCTGAAAGAAAAAAAGCCAGCATTTTTCCTAGGAAAAAGAAAAGTAGTTCTACTACAAAAGTTTTGACACTGGTGAAGCTCATGTGTGATAAAAAGAAAAGCCTGAGAAGTGGGCACTTTTCACACCATGGCTTCCATATTCCTTGTATGTGTGAAATTCCTTCCCTGGAAATGGAAATGTTAGTGAGGAAGGCTCGTGCACATCTTTATGATGTCTTGATGAAGGATCTGCACAGGAACAGTCTATCTATTGAGACTGAATATAAATAAATCCAAAACTCCAGTTCCAAACTCTACAATTTGAAGCAAAATACTGTCTGAATACTGACTGTGCAGGCCTTCTTCTAGTAGCCCCACAGTTCATGAGAATCTGGCTGTAGGCTGGAGCTTCATTTTTCTCTTAGTCGCTTCTGATTCCTTTCAGCTTGCACTACATTTCCATAGAGTGGTTTCCAGTAAAATTGTGCAGGTAAAAAAGTATTAATATATGTTTGTGTGGAACATTTTTGTCTTTCACGACACCAGATAACAGAGTTTGGAAAAGAGAAAAGGGTTTTTAAGCATCCCATCACAGAATCACAGAATCATAAAATCAGCTAGTCTGGAAAAGACCTCTGAGATCATTGAGTCCAGCCTGTGACTGAACACCAGTCTGTGTCAACTAGACCACGACCTAAATGCCTCATCCAGTCTTTTCTTAAACACCCCCAGGTATGGTGACTCCCTGGACAGTTCATTCCAGTGTTTAATCACTCTTTGCATGGAGAAATTCCTCCCAATGTCCAACCCAAACCTCCCACGGTGCAGATCGAGACTGTGTCCTCTCATCCTGTCAGTTGTTGCCTGGGAGAAGACCGCCACCTGGCTGCAGCCTCCTTTCAGGTACTTGTAGAGTAAGGTCACCTTTGTGTCACCTTGACATCCTTTTAAACTTGCTCCAGCACAAAAATGTCCTTCTTTAATTGATGGCCCCATAAATGGACACAGTAATTGAGATAATACAGCACATTATGCTTATTTAAATATATCAGCACGTTTTTACTTTGTATATAGTTTCTTCCACAATTTCATCAAAATTTGTAGACTTCCCACTTTTAACTGTTTAGAAATTCTTACTATATTTCTTTAGAATTAAAAATTCATTGCTTATTTTTTCTATCCTGTAGTTAAAAGATTCTAGCCCTAGTCTATCTCCATAAACTTTTGCACTTTCTGGACTGTACATTCATGTTGTCAGAAAGTTAAAAGCCTAGTCAATATTTTTTTTTTATCACCAAGGCCCCCTTTTTGTTGTGAAGACCCTTGCTTCAGGCAGATTCTGTCATTAGGTGCTCTGCAAACACACTAACCATATGTACAAAGAATTTCTGAAAGCTTGCTCAGAGCTTTATTACCTTCATGCAACATTCCATAAAAATTGAACATCTCCTGGATAATTTTTTACAAATTGCTTTCCCAGAATGTGCTAGGGAATAGCAAATCTGGTAGTTAGGTGGAGGCAGGGATAGCACAGATCTGTATCCTTGGGTCCAGCATGTGTAATCCCACTAGGCACAAACACACCCAACGCATATCTGTGGAGATACACACACCCACCCCACAGAACAACACAAACAGGAACAGTCAGCATTCAAATGCAGACAGCACCCATGGCTTCATCTTGCTCCCCTCCCTGTCTAATCAGGATAAAGATCTGTTAATGGGGTTGTACACACATGTGTACACATAGGTGCAGTGTGGGTCCTCTAGGAACAGAGCTCGAACACCCACTAGCTGCCCCTGGAACCGTCTGCTCTCTACCTCAGGGCCCCCAGGGCTTCTGTCACTGTGCAAACGAGTAAGATAGAGCAGGGCACAATTTGGGCACCCCCACCTGTCATCATTCCTCTGTGCTCCTTTCTCTGTGGACCTTAATCTTTCTGCCAGATATACTACCAAATGTACAGAACATATATCATAATTTGATTTTTTTTTTTTAAATTATGAATTTAACCCTCTGGTTTATTAAGAATATTGAGAGAATATAAGTTCACATTTTAAAATACAGCCTTATTTATTAAAATGTTAAAAACATTGGAAAACGGCAATGGCAGGGCTAAAATAAACAAAAAAAATAAATATAAAAGATATTTTTTAGCAGGCAATATAAATACTCCTTCAATCCACTTAATGTTTTTAATGTTACCTTTTCAATAACACTTGTCATTTTTGAAAGTGTAAACTTCCAAATGAAGCCAATCATCTACCACCAACACACACACACACCACCCCTCCAAGTTAGAAGCACATTTCATGATACTATTTAGTAAAGGAATTAACAAGAGTTTTCTTTAGACGTAATACTCTTATCAGGCTTAGAGTCTGTCGTTGACTGCCTCTTTCAGGAAATACTTTAGAAAAGTGCTGTGAACACTCCTGAATTGCTACTATTAATTTTGGTAGGGTTTGGATTGAGACCATAGAGTTCTCATCATGACTGCAAATTTGCTATTTGATGAATGAACTCTGTGGGCAGTTTACAAAAGCAACCAACATGTGTGTCACTCACTAGGTGTGGAATTGTCCAAAGGATTGCAAAAGACTGACAAGCACTGACTGTGCCACAATGAAGCCTCTCCTTTAATCTATTATGTCTTAACGTTCCCTATATTCTGGCACAGTGATGAAAAATAAAACATTTTTTTTATCTCCCTCATCAGCTTTTCTCTTATTCTCTTACTTTCTCCGTTTATCACTGTCTCCTCAATGAAATGAAAGAAGTTGTTTACCTATTTGCTGTATTGTCTTTTTACTCTGTCCCCATCCTTTATACTAATCTATTTCTTTTTTTGTCCTTGTTCTCTATTTCATTTTTACTCCTGCTTTATAAACCTTTTATGAAGTTATTCCTTGTCTCTCATCTGAAACAGTAATTTTTAAACTATTAGTTTCCAGCTTAACCATTGGAAGGCTAATGGAACTGCTAAACTCAACATGTGCAGACATATTGCACCTTTTTGTTTCAGCAATAGAGACACAAGTTTTAGATACTAATAGAAACCACAGGATAAGATTAAGAATTATTCTACTCTTTCTAATATCAACATTAACTGATGAACATAATTTTCAACATTGTTCTAGCAGGATATTAAAGTATATTAGCACTTTGTGTAAATCCTATGTGCACTAAAGTCTTCTGTAAATCAGGTTGCTGCTCTTAACAGAAATCCTTATATTTACTATATAAATATTAACATTTAGGATATTAATTGTCATTTAGCTTTACACTGTCATTTATTCTGCCTGTTGCTCAATGCTGGGCAAAGTATTTAACAGCCATCCCATCATTACATATTTAAGATTGCAAATGTAATATGGGAAATTGTTTGTACAACACTTCTTAATGATGGTATTAAGAACTGTCCTTCTGCAACAGAATGCTTAAATTACAATGAAAGCATAACATAAATGCAGCAGCATGATTATTCTCTTATTCATTCTCTTNAATTATTATTATACTTTCAATAAACCATTACTTCACTTTGATTACAATGAATTTATCTAAAAAAAGTGTAAATTTAAAACAGGGATAAAAAGTTGTAGTAATAAATGCTGTGGAAGTGCTAAGGACTCCCTTTTTGTAAGCAGCTTGCTTCAACTTAGAAAAATTGAAGGACTGAAACAACCTAGCTGCCTAAATAAGTGCAAATGTGGAAAGAAAGGGAAAAAATAGACACTCATACTTTCTAAATGAGGAACTGAGACAAACATAGATTCTTCCCTCCAATTTCAGACTCTAAAGAATACAAATACATCAAAGATAATTGCCTAGACTCCTGTGGAAAACTGCTTTGACCTAAATGGCTTCAATTTCAATCTCTTTAGCTCATAATGTCGCAGTGTCTCCTTTCAGTTCATAACCTTCCACCTACATACCACTGTAACTACCTTTTACCCTCATATTCTAAAGTACACTTAACCATCTTGTTTTGCAATTCTTACCAGCAAAAGGAAATTCTAAGTGACTGTTTAAAATATAAATATGGCTATAACGTAATTTTTTAAAACTGGTTTAGAATGACAATTGTATTGTTTTCTTTTTTTATCCCCCATTTTACAGACCTTGCTTCATAATTTTTATTTTGCAAGCTTATACTATAGAACAAACAGAATTCAGTAGATTAGCATTAGTGAAGTATCCTTAAGCATTTCACAATAATGCTCATAGCTTTAAAAGTCAATTGGCTCTGCAAAATGTGCAACTGGTCGAGGCATGCACATCTTGAGCTATACTATTATGAGAAATTAGAGCAACAAGACTGTGATACTGTGGAAATGATGCAGTTAGTTTAGAATAGGTTTTTAGAGGGAGTGGTTGTTGGACTAGGGAAGTTGCCAAGAAGAGTATATTCATCTAGAGAGGTACCATTTTTTGTCATTGTTTACTAGTCACAGGGAAGATTTTTCTTTTCTTCTCNCCAAAGTCTTCTGTAAATCAGGTTGCTGCTCTTAACAGAAATCCTTATATTTACTATATAAATATTAACATTTAGGATATTAATTGTCATTTAGCTTTACACTGTCATTTATTCTGCCTGTTGCTCAATGCTGGGCAAAGTATTTAACAGCCATCCCATCATTACATATTTAAGATTGCAAATGTAATATGGGAAATTGTTTGTACAACACTTCTTAATGATGGTATTAAGAACTGTCCTTCTGCAACAGAATGCTTAAATTACAATGAAAGCATAACATAAATGCAGCAGCATGATTATTCTCTTATTCATTCTCTTGAAGGTGAACATGTTTTTAATACATTATTTAAAAAAAACAAAAAAACCAACCAAACAAAAACCTTACAACTTCAAAATATTTGTGTTTATTCACAATACTCCAAGTATTTCTCATATGCTGGAGATTGGGCCAGTGGTTCAGTGGAAAGCTATCTTTTTTCTTTCCATTTTTTACATCAATTTGAGGTATTGTTGTCCATCTCTTCCTTCATTAAGCTGTTGGAAAATTCATATAGACTACAAGATGGTAAAAATAGTAGTTTTTGCACAGTTCCTTATTTTTTAAGAAAATAGCTTATTTCTCTGTCCTTCTAAAAAGGCCAAAATTTTACCCTTTGGTTTTTTCTCAGAATATAATAATGAGNCCTCATATTCTAAAGTACACTTAACCATCTTGTTTTGCAATTCTTACCAGCAAAAGGAAATTCTAAGTGACTGTTTAAAATATAAATATGGCTATAACGTAATTTTTTAAAACTGGTTTAGAATGACGATTGTATTGTTTTCTTTTTTATCCCCCATTTTACAGACCTTGCTTCATAATTTTTATTTTGCAAGCTTATACTATAGAACAAACAGAATTCAGTAGATTAGCATTAGTGAAGTATCCTTAAGCATTTCACAATAATGCTCATAGCTTTAAAAGTCAATTGGCTCTGCAAAATGTGCAACTGGTCGAGGCATGCACATCTTGAGCTATACTATTATGAGAAATTAGAGCAACAAGACTGTGATACTGTGGAAATGATGCAGTTAGTTTAGAATAGGTTTTTAGAGGGAGTGGTTGTTGGACTAGGGAAGTTGCCAAGAAGAGTATATTCATCTAGAGAGGTACCATTTTTTGTCATTGTTTACTAGTCACAGGGAAGATTTTTCTTTTCTTCTCTCTTTCCCCTTTTAATTTTTTTTTTAGTTTTGCTTATTTGTTTGTGGTTTTGGCTTTTTTCCACTGTCCTTGAAGAAAATTTTTGCTGTTACAGTTGATGGATGATATCAGCTACAAGACTACATGTCGCCTGTCCCAAGACCCTCTGTGGAATCTTCCTTTTGCAGTTGAAGGAGAGAAATAGACACTTTCTAGGGCCTGATATTTCTGATCCTAATGTAGAAACCTAAGACAGATCAGAAAAATTGTTCCAGAATGCTTATTTTTCTTCTTTTACTTTAAAGGAAATTCTTGGTGACTCTTAAAAATACAAATATATCCCCTACAGACACCTGAACTTACATATAATGCATGTAGAAACATTCTTTAAATTTATGCATTCTTTCAATTGTAATGGACTTTTAGAACTTATATGTCCTGTTCAGGACGTGCAAATCACTTGCATGTTTTATCTCACAGTCTTTCTGAGAAAGATAGCACTACACATATATAGTACCAGGACATCTGTGAAGAAGAAATTGGTTTATTTAATGAGTGGAGCATGGCATAGTTTAAGCGAGGTTTTTGACAATTTCAAAAACTGGGATGGATAAGCAGTATTCTGTAAACGGGGCTTAAAATTGACTGGACTATTCCACTCTGAGGGGCAATGTTAAATGATTTGACTGATTGGCAGCCCTCAGTGGAGCCCAACAATGTACTGATGCTGAATAAGAGGGAACCATTAAAACGCCAGTGGTTAACCCACAGAGACTCTGATCAATCTCAGGGCTCTGCAAACAGAAACTTATTGAACTTCAGTTCAGCAAGTGGAGTTTTTATCACTTCCCTCTTCATAATTCTAGGGAAGCTGTACCTGGAATAGAATCTCTTCCTCTTGCCCAGGCTGATATAAGAATGATGTTGAGTGTCCTTGCTCTGTTACTGAGGTGGTTAAGAACCTGAGCACCTGATGTTAAAGAAGAGGGTTACTTAACTCAGTGAGCAGAGGCTAGGGGGCAAGACAAAACCTAAAAAATCTTCTTGAAGAATTGAAGATTATGAAGTCAAACTGTTCTCGTTATTGACAAGCAAAACAGAAATGGGAAAATGTTGTGGTTTGTGTTGTTCACACTGGACATTAGGAAACAAAAATTTCTTCACTGGCAAGTGAGTGCATAAGTACTGAAACAGGCTAGCCAGAGAGATTGTGGGGATGCACATCATCCAAGGTTTTCGAGGTCCTGGCTAGAAAGTGTTGGCTATAAGTACTCATGTAAAAAGTCTAGTAAAAATTGGAGTTTTGGTTAGATTTTCACTGGGTCACTGATCTTGAATGGCAGTCATTGGTGACAGTACTCTTTCAAGCAGAAAGTAGGACTCAGATATTCTGAAGCTCCTTTCAGTGATCATTTTTATGCTTCTACTATTTTAGAATTCTTTTATTTGTTGTTACTTTTTTGCAAAACTATTACTCATTTTAATGTAACCTTTCACTCTCAATGAAATATATGATGTTCCTCATAAGGGGAGAAAGAGAACACAAGAGAATTAAAGGCAGAATATATAAGTCCTTTAGAGGTGGAAAAACTATTCTATATATTACTCTTTGGAAGAAAAGCAACAGATCACAGGTGACAGAAAAATGTTTTCCAAAGGAAGTCCAGTTTGATTAGCCTAACACCAGAGTAACTGAACAGTTATTTAGGAATTTTTATTAAAAAATAGTGAAAATGCAAAATTACTATTTATGCTTTCAGAAATATCTAATGAAAATTAAGCCTCATCAAGTACCTTTTGTTTTTTTTGCTATTTGTTTCTGGACAGATTATAAAGGTGTATAATAAATGTGAAGACAAAATGTATCTAATTAGAGATGCATTGTAATTTTTTATATCTATTCAATTGAGTTAATCAGTAGTTTTAGATTAAAAATAGTCTTGCTGATAGATCTCCAAATGCAGTTGTTGGTCGCAACACTGCTCTTTTATCTTTCCCAATGTTTTCACTGCCGCCCAGTTTATAAAATGCCTCTGCAATAAAATTTTCATGTGACACGCATTTATAGGCCAGTAAATAAAAAACAGTTATAACTTTTATGAAGTGATCCAAACTATTCCAATAAATGAGCACTGTTGAGCCAAACATATTTTAGTAGAATTATCTTAATATAGCAAAGTTTTTGGTGGAAAGACCATAAACAGTGTTTTTAGGACAGGGAACTTCAGGCAAGGTTGACAACAACTCAGAGCAGAATTTGACAGTATTCAAAAATGGCCATTTTCCAAAGAATTCTATGTTCAATGTTGTAGCTGGTATAAAGTCCTTCAGAGAATATTTTTTTTTAATTGAGAGGAAGAGAATTGGAAATGTTGTTTCTACAATGTTATGTCTGATTGAGATGACAAAACTTCAAGAATGTAGAAGAGAGTCACCAGAAGAAATTTAAGAAGTATTTAAATACCAGAGAAGGCTTTAGCTGTGAGACTTGAAGGCTTCAGTCTGGTCATTTTGTGGAAGAAAGCAAGGGAAACATAACTTGGTCTCAATGCACAATGTATAAGCAATCACGATCCTTTTATAAGTCTTGCAGATAAAGGGTCAGCATGATCCAATTCCTTGAATTTAAGGTTAGATAAAATTAAGCTTTAAATAAGATATGATTTCCTAACAGTGAAGATAATTAAACATTGAAACCCTCACCACAGGTGGTGGTGGATAAGCCAAGAACTGGAATTTAAAATGAGATCAGATAGCTTTCAAGAAACATAATTTTGACTTTTGCAATCATTTTGCAATATGCATACACAGACGGTAACTTTTGATGATCATAGATTTACTTTTGACACTGATGTTTGAACATAGGGTTGCACATGAAGTGAATAGAATATTGTAATTAAACATATTGAAAAGTCATTAGGACACCAATATTTAAATACATGCAATGCTCTCTTCTAATCTGATCCAAGAAGAGAGTGTCTACTGCTGTTACATCTAAAATCTATTTATTAAGCTTAGTATCCTAACCTTACATGGAAAATCAAGATTTTATTTTTTGTGAGAGCTTGTTTATAAGCTGAGCAGGTTTATAAATTCCTCAAAGAATGGAAGTTCTATACATGTATGTATAGAAAGTACATGGTATGTGTGTTCTCTAAAAATAAAAAATATAGGTCAGTGACTAAATATGTCACTGTTGCAACACTTCTAATTCAGCCAATAACAATTATTATTGGATGAAGTTTAGCTCATTAGAGGAAGCTTTCTTTGACCTTCCTTTTCTGCTTGCATACCTGTAGAAACCCTGCTTATTATTCTTTACATTCCGTGCCAAGTTCAGCTCCAGATGAACCTTTGCCTTCAAGACCTAATCCCTGCATGACCAGGCAGTATCCCTATAGACTTCCCAGGACACCTGCCCCTCTTCCACTGCCTGTGCAACTCCCTCTGCCCCTTCATTTAGCCAGCAGGTCTTGATTCAGCCATGCTGGTCTTTTGTCTTCCTTCCCTGATTTCTTACAGCTGAGGACCAGGAGTTCGTATGATCTATGGAAAGTTCAGCCAATATGAGAGCTCTCTCTTCAGGAACATAAGATGCTCCATTCTTCTTTATTAATCTAGAAAATGGAATCTTTCATCCACCATGGACTTTGATCTGAGGACTTGTTTGTACTGTATATTCTGTCCCACTTTTTATCTTCTACTTTTTTTTTCCTAAAAAATGAGCCATGCAGCAAAGTTACCTCCAGAGGCTATGAAAAAATCTAGACAATTTTAAATACGAATTTTCTTGATGTTCAG
Source organism: Rhabdornis inornatus (assembly GCA_013397075.1). Taxonomy (NCBI): domain Eukaryota; kingdom Metazoa; phylum Chordata; class Aves; order Passeriformes; family Rhabdornithidae; genus Rhabdornis; species Rhabdornis inornatus. Next base: position 118,329 of record VWZS01011034.1, on the reverse strand, counting down.
CTTTGAATTATGTATATCTATTTGGTCCTTATATGTATTAGACTGTCTTTTCAGTGTAAATGTGAACTGATTTTTCCTTGACTTTTGATGAGGTAGATCACCACCAAGAGTATTCATGCTTGTCAATTTGTATTTTTGACAAGAAAGGTGAATGTTTTTTAATGACCCACAGTAAATTTCTAAAAGTGAAAATGTTCAGGGCATGATAAAGATCTCAATTCCCTGTGAGTGGTGGAGAGACCCAGGTGATGCTCTAGTTCATTCAAATGAAGGGGTCTGTTTTATTCCTTTAGTTATATTTTCAAATCTGAAATGTCCTGAAGGTAGCTGAAGATGATTCTCTCAAGCTTAAAATACATCCACAAAGATACAGAGTTCATTGTCTTTTATGGAGATAAGAAGTTTTGACAAACTCTGACATTTGCTGAATGGCACATTTTAATTTTAAGTGAATTAAAACTGATGTGATATATCTGACAGGCTGCCCAGGGTTTCTGAATATTGTTAAACACTAGACTTTAGCTAGATTGGTTTTTCTTCCCATAGGCTGATAGCTTTTTTACCGAAATCCTAATTCAGAGAAACAGACAGGATACTAAAAATTATATATGCAACTTGACATTGACAGAGAATACCAGGACAAACAAATGTATACAAGCAAAGAAAAGAATTAAATATAAGGTCAGATTCATCTTATCCTTTGCAGCAAAATGTAATCATATGAAGATGACTTCCTGAGCTAATTGCTGCTCAGGGAAATGAATCATATTTTCCTTTGAGGGTTCATAAAAACCATGAAGATAAAATGTGAGGCCATTTTTCAAATAGTCAGACCTCTCCCAGCTCAGCCTAGATGTTGAGCACTTCTGGAAACGAGTGAGTCATAAGGTTTTGATCATCTTTATCCAAGTTTTGATCCATATTTGGCTTCCTGAGATTTGAATGTATTTTGTAATGGTGGCATATAATGAGTCTACTTGACATATAAACCAATATAATGGCTGGGTAAGGGGAACCTAGAAGGAAATTTAGTATTTTTGTAATTAAAATTCTGTATACTTAAGTTTGACAGGTTACTGCAGGAACCTATGGGGCTAGCTTTAATATATTATTCTTAACACAGTCAAGCCATAGTTCTCAATTTTGCCAATTGAGACTGTGTTTGCAGTCTGAACTCCACGTTTTCTTTCTAGCTTTCTAAAGGAATCCAAATCGAATTAGGTGTCTCCTGCATAGATGCTGGTATTCCCTTTAATGAAACACTTTCTGTTGCTGGATTAGGAAGCCTCTTCTAAACTTACATCGACCTTCTAAAAGACAAAGAAACTTACTAAAAGAAAAGATAAGGTACAGTGTTTATGCCCAAAATTTTATTTAAAAATATTGTATATATAGTCTGAAGCATTATACCAGCATGTGTGGTCTTTAACTCTTCCATAACGTTAAAGATGTATCTCAGAAACTATAGGACACAGAATTATTTTGATCTCGATTAAAAAAGTAAAATAATTTACAGATCTACGTGCTCACATTTTGTCAAGAAATTTTGGTTAGCAAATCTATTGTGGTCACGGTCTTGTTGAATGAAGAATATGTGTTCACTATCCAGTGAAATGGAGTTTTTGTCTAGATGTTAGTGAAATAGTATAAACAAATGTCTGGGTTACAGAGAAGGGGGGCAAAGTTTAATGCTGTGTGGTTTTGTCTGTCTCTTACCAGAAGGTGTGGGGGAAGGACAGTGGCTTATCTGAAGTTTAGTTTCCTTCTGCTGTTAAAACCAGCATGTCTAATTGGAGCCCAATGTGGGTCTCAAGAGAGAGGTTGAGATAACAATTTTGATCAAAGCATTTGTGCATCAGGTACAGGACATTTGCTTCACATCACTGGACTGATCTAATTACCTTGTGGCAGGAGGAGAAGTTCTGAAAAGTCATAATATGCACAAATAAATTGAAGCCACCTCATGACTGAACCTAGTAAAGACTCTCACTTGTTTAAATATAATGTCCCATGCATTAATGTGATTTGTGTGTTCCATGACTTGTATATCATAATAAACCATGAAACTGACTCACTTCTAAAATGCCCAGTTACACATATGTAGTGCAAATTATACACGAGTGCCACATAAGACAATATTGGCAAAGTTTAATGAAAACAGGGTGATAAGCACTGTCAGAAACAATCACATAAACTAAGACAGGATGCAGCAGATCTAGAGGTTCAGATAAGGGCTCAAGCTTTCATTCTTGAAGGAAAGATTTGTGCATTTTAGAAATGTAAGGTTTTAAAAGCAGCATTGTCTTATGTGATTAGCAAACTCTATGTCATTTGGGAGGGATAGAGAAAAGTTTTGATCCCAGGTCATAACATTTCACCACTGCCACACCTTCTGCCTCACACTGATCTTTTCTCCACAGGACAGAGTACTTCATGAAGTTCTCTGATATAGGTCCTTTCCATGGGATATAGCTCTGCAGGAATTTCTCCAGAAAGGGTCCCTTTCAAAGTGAACAGTCCTTCAGGAACAGATTTATCCAGTGTGGGTACCTCATGGGCCTCTGTCACTGACAGAAATCTTGACCTTGCAGTAGGCTTTCCATGAGCAACTTTATGGATGTCTGTTCTGGTGTGATCCTTCATGGACTACAGGAAAACAACCTGCTTCACCACCATCTTCTTCTTGGGTTTGAGGGGAATGTTTGCTCTCATGCCTAGAGCACTTCCTCCCCTCCTTCACTGATTTGTGTTTCTGCTGGGCTGTTTCTTGCATGTTTTTTCATTTTCTTGCACAGCTATCACACAGGGTTTTTTACCCTTTCTTAGATATGTTACTGGAAATGTGCCATGAGCATTGCTAGTGGGATCAGCTTTGGTCAGTGATGGCTCTGCTTTGGAGCCAGCTGGGGTGGTCTGTGCCCCGCACAGGGGTAGCTCATAGTCTCTTCTCAAGCAGGACACAGCTGCAGCCTCCTGAAACCAAAACTCTGCCATACAAACCCAGTAGAGGACTGAAATAAACGTTTTGTAATGATGAATATTAGCGGTCTATCCTGAATAAGATGAAGATGTGAAGAATAATAGAGTACTGAGAAGCAAAAGTGTTTAGAAGTTCCTCTACCTCACTGCATTCTTCACAGTCCAGTTCCTCATTAAAGATAAAGAAATCTGAAAAGACTTGTGCAGTCTGGCTTAGTTCTGTCACTGAGCTCATTTCTACATCTTGCTCAGGTTTGTGCACATTGTGTTGAAGAAATCCAAGATCATTGATAAAGTTTTATTTTGCTTCCCTTGCTTAAAGCTCCCAGCACTCTGTCATTGTTCAGATGAAGCCTAAGGAGTGAAAAGCTTTTATAATTTCCCATAGGTCAGGTTTTGGTATGAATTTAGTAGAGAAATACATGATATCAGAAGTTATCTTCAGGGCAGAATTGCAGTTTCAAATATATGTATTAAAGAACAAATGCTGTTAGTAAATAGTAGAGCCCAGATGTTCCACAGTGTTGTGACATGTTCATTTATCAAATGGTTACTAAAATAAAATGTAATACATATTTATTTAGACATTGTGTAGGTAGATATCAAAACCGTAACAGAGGAGCTGGACAAAAAAGTAGTTTTGGAAAATGTGTTTAGACCTTGGTCAAGAGCAAATGAAAACTTGAAAAAGATTTCAGATTTACTGGAGGAAAAAGGAGAAAAAAATTTAAAAAGAGAGCTATTAACAAAATTCCTGGCTAAAGGAGTGAAGTATATAATTAATAGGCAATATGATTCAGTCAGTGATTCAGTGATGACTTGCAGTTAACATTCCAAGAAAGGGAAAAATTTGCAAGGTCACCTATATCCAGGGAGCTGCATTCTGACTGGAATCAGTGCACAGAAGGTTTACAAAATAATAAGGATAATGGATAGTTTTCTTGATGGAAGAAAAAAAAGCTTTGCCTCATTAAATCTGGAAAATTAAGGTCCAATCCAATTCTTACACGATTGTTTAATCTAAGTATATGAGACTTGGAGGTGGGTCTGGAAAAGCAGAAAAGATTAACACTAGGAAGATATATGAACTATTTAAACTACAAGTAAGAAGAATAAATAGGTATCGACTGGCCATGAATAAACAGAATAGAAATTAAATGCTTTTTTTATTATCAGAGCAGTTATGGAAGTTTTCTAGTGAATGGACATTTCTTCAACTGTTGTTAAGAATCTTGGTTAGTTTATAAATTGCATTGTATAATATGCTTGCCTATGAAAGGACTACAGCCAGCACCTGAGGAAGACTTTTTCAGTTCAACATCCCAACTTCTTGACAGGAGAGCGGTTCACAGTATGGTAAGCTCACTCCCACCCCCAGCATATGGTAAAAAGCAGGGACTTCACCCCCTTTCCCAAAGCATGCATACATCTCTCTGGAGCCAGTTAAGTGTGAATCACCAGTGCTGTAATTCATTCATAGTATTCCTGCCTGAATTAGTTGCCTTAAATGACTCAGACTGATTTTTCTTTGCATGTTTTTTAGCCGAATTATCATACTACATGGTTAACTTCGTGTAGACTAAGTTTTGCTTCTGCAGCTCTCTGTAGAGCTGAGTATACACACGTTACAAATTCAAAAATTCACTGAAGAATTAAAATTCACAGTCTGTATGTAAAACATAAAGTAATATTAAAATCATGTTAGTCCACTGCAAGTCACTTATAAGTGCATTGTGGAAAACCCGTAAAATTACTGCCAGTACTGGAAAATATTTTTGTGTTTTATGGATCAGGAGTTGGTTCTCAAATTGTACATACATTCCTAATAATGGATGGTGCACCTAGGACAGAGGAACGCTGTGCCCAGGGTTCCATTCCATTGTAATGAATGTACGTACCATTTGTAACAAACAAAGAAAATTATTTTTCATAAGCATTGCAAAGGCATGACAGCATCACAGAAGTGAAATAAGTCTGACTGCTTGCAGTAATGCCTGGCTGCTTGTGACCAGGTTTACTTATCAAACACTGATATATTTAATTTTAATATTGGAGCAAGTCCAGGGAAGTTTATAAGTGCACTGAAACCCCTCCCCTATGAAGACAGGCTAAGAAAGGTGCAGTGCTTCAGCCTGGAAAAGAGAAGGTTGTGTGGAAACCTTATAGCACCTTCCAGTATCTGAAGGGGACCTGTAGGGAAGCCAGAGAGGGACTCTTCCCCAGGAACTGTAGTGACAGGACAAAGAGTAATGGTACAAACTGAAAGATGGAAACTTAGGTAAGATATTAGGAAGAAATTCTTTATTGTGAGGGTGATGAGACACTGGAAGAGGTTGCTCAGGGAGGTTGTGAGTTCCACTGGCAGTTTTTACAGCCAGGTTGGATAAGGCCTTGAGCAACCTGGTCTGGTGGGAATTGTCTCTGCTTATGGCAGGGGGTTGGAACTAGGTGATCTTTAAGGTCCATTCCAACCCCTTATTCTTCTATGAGTCATCCTATATACACTTGAAAATTATTATTTTTTTTAAGTTAATATCTGTGGTTGCGGTCCTAGAGAGAGGAAAAAAGAGCAGCAACACACACGGACCTTTTTAGGGAAAAAAGGCCAATTTTATTGAGCGGAGAGCTTGTATTTAAAGCATGTTACGAGAGACTAGAACAGGACAGTAGCTTATTGGCTAATTGGGATAAACATCCAGGAGACCAGGCCTCAGGATGTATCCCATGGGAAAACAACAGGTGTTAATCTTTATTATGAATTCCACTCTGTTTTTCATCAGATTCTAAGTTGTTTTTGACCATTTATCACCTTGGGAAATTTCCTTTCTGTCTGCAGCTAACATCAGCTTATCAGCCTGGGAAGCAAGAAGGATCCAGGCTTGAGAGAAAAGGTTCTCGAGCTGTAATTTTGCAGCTCTCTAGGTGCCTCTATCCACAAATATCCACTTAGGTTTCCTGAACTAATCTGGATCTATCAGGCAACCCTTCTAATGCTTTTCTAAACTTCAAGGGATATCTTCTGCTAGTCTAGAAGTTGCAGAACTTCAGGAGGCTTTTCTTATGGAGTAAATACTAATACAGAAAGAGAGAAAATAAATACCACAAATCTTTTTGCTTTTCAGTATAAAGCCCTGAAGTCTAGCTTTTGGGAAGAGGAGACTTGGCAAATAGTATTTCTTCTAGTTCTCAGCAGAAGCGATCATGACCTTGGGGCATGCATTTATTTTCACTACCTGAGCATCCCTAGCCATTGAATAAGAGATCCTGCTTATCCCCTTTTCTGCAATCATGAAGACTAAATTCCAAATAAAGCACCACATTGATTATTTCAATATTTGCACATTATTTTTTTTCTTGGTCTTTGTTAAAGTAATGTAAATGTTTACATTTTCTGTTTAATTTTAAGGAATTTGCAGCAGAACTGAAAAATGGCAGAAGAGCCATTATAGAAGGCAATGAAACATATTACATTGTAGGCAAATAGAAATGTTATGACCACAGTAATGGAATAAAGAAAATAATCCCTTACTAGCCCTAACAACCAGCTTTTAATATAACCAAACACTTGATTATACATTCACTGAGATTCTCCTGTTTGTTCAACAACTAACTTGTAATTGCATGTGGATTATAATTAAAGCTGGCAAGCTGTCCGCTGTGCAAAAAACAAATGTAGTTGCCACAGGAAGCTTTGAAAATGTGGTATGAAGAACATACCATAAAAAATAGGCATTATGATGATTATACTACTCTGTCATGTTTTGAGCCATCAGTCTTTGATTTGGCCAAGTTTTGTTATGAAGGTAATTTTTTAAAACTTTGATAATCAAAAAATGAAGCAATTTTCTACTTAGAGGATTTTCAAGAGCAATTCAGTAAAATGATACTTTCTTTTTCTAAACTTTGGTTATATATTTTTTTTTCAATTTTTATTATAGCTCAACTTTGATCAGACTCACAAACTTCTGAATACTGCTACATACACTAAAAATTCAAATGCAGGAAAAGTAAGAAATTTCTGGCTTTACAAGAGGAGCATTAAATGTATTTTCATATACATAAATTTGATATTTTTTTCTTTTTGGTGTCAGAATTGTGCTTTCAAAGAAAATCCCTCAACTGCCTCCACTTGTCATGGCTGAAATCAAATTAAGAGGTGCACCACTAAGTACTGTTTAATGCTCCAGTTGCTAAAGGACATTCAATCCGTGGGATCAGACCAGAGCTACCACAAAATTACTCCTATGGAATGTCTGTGTCAGTCTGCAGTACCACCAAAATTGCCTCAAAACATAAATTGCCTGCAGCCAGCATGACTTTGTCACTGGTTAGCCACTCTCAGAAATCTCATTCTGAGCAGGAGTGCAATGCTCTGATAGAACTTTTCCCTTTTCCTGCTTGCAGAAGAGCAGAATAGCTATTTGGTGTTTTGTCAAGATTAATACAATAATTTCAAATTCTTGTGTGAAGTAATTTCACAGAATCACTAGGTTGGAAGAGACCTTCAAAATCATTGAGTCCAACCCATGCCTTAACACCTCAACTGAGTGCCACATCCAGTCTTTATTTAAACACATCCAGGGATGGTGACTCCACCACCTCCCCAGGCAGACCATTCCAGTACTTTAATAGTCTTTTCGTAAAAAACTTTTTCCTAATATCCAACTCGTATTTCCCTTGGTGCAGCTTAAGACTGTGTCCTCTGGTTCTGTCAGCTGCTGCCTGGACAAAGACACCAACCCCACCTGACTACAGCCACCCTTCAGGAAGCTGTAGAGAGTGATGAGGTCACCTCTGAGTCTCTTTTTCTCCAGGCTGAACAACCCCAGCTCCCTCAGCTGTTCCTCACAGGGTTTCTGTTCCAAGCCCCTCACCAGCCTTGTTGCCTCCTCTGATGTGCTCAAGTGTCTCAATGTCCTTCCTAAACTGAGGGGACAGAATTGGACACAGCACCCAAGGTGTGGCCTCACCAGTGCTGAGTACAGGGGAAGAATGACCTCCCAGCTGCTGCTGGCCACACTATTCCTGATCCAGGCCAGGATGCCATTGGCCATCTTGGCCACCAGGGCACACTGCTGGCTCATGTTCAGTCAGCTGCTGACCACTACCCCCAGGTCCCTTTCTGCCTGGGCACTGTCCAGCCGCACCGTTCCCAGCCTATAGGTTATTCTGGCCAAAATTCAGGACTTGGCACTTGGACTTATTAAACTTCATCCCATTGGACTCTGCCCATCCATCCAACTGTTCCAAGTCTCTCTCTGAAGAGCCCTCCTACCTTCCAACACATTGACACAGACTCCCAGCTTAGTGTCGTCTTCAAGTGATGGAAGCAGTACAGGAAACTACTTTTCTGATTTACATTTAAAGAGATGAATCATTTTAGATTTTTTTTTCCCAAAGATTAAAGAACATTGCTAAAATTATGATGGTTTTGTTGCCTTTCAATTAATGGGGTCTTAGCATACTGACCCAATAATTGGGTTTTCAATTTTTTCTGTTCAGTTTCAGAATTTTTTCAGCATCTCTAAGACACAATTAGAGTTAATTGTGATCTTCCCTTCAAACCTTAGAGTGTTGGAACTTCCTTTACTCTGTAATCCTACTCTTAGAGTTGGTGCATATGGTTTACCTTTAAAAAAATCAAAACACTGTTTCTTTTGAAGTGCTGGTACTGCCAATTAGCAAATTTTACCCTTTTTGATAAATAGGTAACTGATTGTAGTTCTTTCCAGTAACAGAAATCATCTTCTAAGAGGACTCATATTCATGTTCTCCACTTCCCAAGAACATGTCCAAATTATCCATGCGTCGTAGTCAGAAAATAATTTATAAATGGTTCTGGTACCACTTCCGTCTGTCAACTTTTTGTGGCCAATGTTCTGGATTTTGTTTTTTTGTAATTTTCTGATGCTATGAATGGGTAAGTTTCAGATATCAGTTTTCAACTTAGTTACTTAATATTGTTTGGGCCTGATTTTGAAGTATTAATGGTACCCTTAGTGATATTTAAGAAGGCAATATCTGTTCTAAGGTTTACTGGTTTTGGCTGGGATAGAGGAGTAACTTTTCTTCATTTAGCTTGTACGGTGTAATGTTTTGGATTTGTCAAGAAAACAGTGTTGATATCACAGGAATATCTTCATGATTTAATTATTTAGTGCTTATAGTACATCAAGGACTTTCCTGCTTCTCATGTTGCACCACCACTGTGCATGCTGGGGGTACACAAGGATTTCAGAGAAATCACAGCTGTTACAGGTGGGACAAACTGAAGCTGGGGAAAGAAGTAGGAAGGGAGGATGTTTGGAGTAATGACATTTTCTTTCCAAGTAATGATTACATGTTACATGTGATGGAGCCTGGCTTTCCTGCTTGCCCATGAGAAGAGGTGAATTAATTCCTCGTTCTGTTTTGCTGCATGCACCGCTTTTGTTAATTTCTTAAACTGGCTTTACCTCCACCCTTGAGTTTTTCTGATTTTACCCTTTGGGTTCTGTTCCCTAGCTCACTGGGCAAGTGAGCAAGTGGCTGTGTGGTGCTGAGCTGCCCATGAGAACTAAACCACGTAAGGCAATTTTGTTCCTTAGTGTTCAGTAAAGAGGTTTACTGTAGAATACCCAGCATGACCTTCAGTTGGTTTGGATTTGATTTTTTTCTTGTTTGTTTTTTTGAGGACAGCTATCAAGGGAAGCACAAAACTGCAAATGCAGAAACAGATGGTCACATGATGAAAAGTACTTACTGAAACATAATATAATACCAATTACATTTTAAATGTAAATCCTGATCGTGTTAAAAAGTGGTGCCAGCTGTTTCACCCTGCAGACTGCACTTATTGGGGTACCCTGGGAATCAGCAGGTGCTGCTTGCTCTGGTAGTATCAAATTATGAACAGAAAGTTTTAAATGGACATTTCAGCTGTCTATAGCTCTGAGACTAACAATATGTGAGAAAAAGGAATATGAAAACCTGAAGAGTTATGTTAATTTTGTTATGTTAATAGAAAGTTTCAGTTTTACTAAATTAAAATAAGAAACTGTAGTTCAGTTCCTTTCCCATTTACCTTCTCCAAACTTTTTCTACTGCACATTTATCTGTGCACATTTTTGTATGTAAATATGAACCCTTTCTGCAATAATCAAATGTAAATTTCTACATATAGGTTGTTATTTTTTTCTATAAAATCCACAATCACAGCTGCCACTATCCTACAAATGCTGTTATGGTGGGCTGACCCTGTGCGGATGACAGGTAACCACCAAGCTGCTTTATCGTTCCCCTCCACAACTGGATAAGGGAGAGAAAATGCAATGAAAGGTTCATGAACTGAGATAAGGACAGGGAGAAATCACAAACTGATTGCTATCAAGGGCAAACCAGATTTTAATTGAATTTGTTACCAATTGGAATCAGACTAGCTGTAAAGCACCTTCTCCCCACCCCTCCCTCCTTCTTGGGCTCTACCTCCTCTCCTGCAGCAGAGCAGGAAGACAGGGAATGGGGTTATGGACATCACAGGTTGTTTCTGCCACCGCTCAGGGAGATGAGTATTTCCTCTGCTCAAACGTGGGGTCTCTTCCATGGGACACAGTTCTACATGAACTTCTGCAATGGGAGTTCTTTCCACAGGCCAAAGTCCACAAACTGCTGCAACGTGGGTCACACTTCCACAGGGCACAGTCCTTCCAAAACAGCCTGCTCCAGCGTGGGTCCCACAGGGGATCACAAGTTCTGCCAAGCATGGGCTTCTCTCTCCATGGGTCTGCAGGTCCCCACCTGAAGCCTGCTCCAGTGCAGGCTACCCATGGGGTCACAGCCTTCTTTCAGGCATCCATGTATCCATGTTCACCAGTGTGTGTCTCCTGCATGGCTGCAGGTGGAACTCTGCATCCCTATGGACCTCTGTGGGCTGTGGAGGCACAGCTGCTTCACCATGGGCTGCAGGGTAATTTCAGCTACAGCATCTGGAGCACCTCCTTGCCCTTCTTTCTCCACTGATCTTGGTGTCTGTAGAGCTGTTCATCTCACATATAATCACCTCACTCTTCTCTGAGAACCATTACTTCTGCACTGTACCTTCTGCTTTTCTCCTTAAATATGCATCCTGGTTCCAGCCAGAACAGGCTTAAATTTTGTTGTAGCCAGAAGGAAGCATGACTAGGACCTGGAGTTTGTTCTATATCATCTCACATCATTTTCCAGAGGTGGGAAAAGAGCTCCCTTCTGGGTCAAGTAGTGTGGCAGAGTGAGCAGTCAGGCACTGTCAGGGGTTTTCTATGGGGGATAAGCAATAGCATGTGGATTCATTCACCTTTTTTCTTGTACTCTGTCATTAGCATTGTTGCTGTTACTGTTGATTGCTTTATTTCGTTGCTGTTTCCAGCACATTGTTTTTATTTCAACTAGTGATTTTTATCTTTTGTGCCTCCAATTCTTCTCTTCATCCCACTGCAGCAGGAGGGTGAGCAGGAGGCAGGATGATCGAGTGGCACATGGTTTGGAGTGTTTCAGTGGGAACATAAAACTGAGAAATATGTTTCTTAAACCATGACAACATTTTTTTGCAGAGGTACCTCTGCCATTGGCTTGGCCTTTGACAGCAAAGGATTTGTCATGGAACCGGCTGGCATTGGCTCTGTCAGACTAAGGGAAAGCTTCTGGCAGCTTCTCACAGAAGCCACTCCTGTAAAACCACTCCCGCTACCAAAACCTGGCTGCACAAACCAAGTCTATTCTACCTCTCACCCACAAAAAAACCCCAGTCCTTTACTTAGGATAAAAATGACTCAACAAAAACCAAAACATCAGTGTGTTAACACCATTTTTCTCATTCTGAATCCAAAACACAGCACTGTACTGGGTATTGAGAAGAAATTAACTATCCCAGATGAAACCAGGTCAATGGTAAAAAGAAAATCTGTATTGTCTTAGTCTGATCTAATTTTGACACATTTTAAGGTATGTTAATACATCAAGGTGTAGTAAAAACCACACAGGAGCTACTAGGGAGCATAACAGAACGTAAATAACTATATTAGGCCAAACAGAAAAAAAAATCAGAAAAATAAATCCCAAAATATCCCAAAACATCCCAAAACTCCACCAAATTTTCTCCTTGAGAAAGGTATTTGTCATTGAAACTAACAATTAAAGTTCATTCTAAACAACTCAACAAAGTGTTGAGACTTTATTTTGTCTTTTTTAACCTTATGTTGTATAGCCCACTCCTCTTCTTAGGAATTGTGAAGAATCCACTAGAATACAGGGAGAGGAATCAAACCCTGAAACTTCTGTCTTAATGAATGTTATAGAACAGTAATGCACTTTTCAGTGAAAGATAAAATTTTATATATATGTGCCTTTTTTTGAAGAAATATGGATTACTTAAATGTTGTATGGAATAACTGCTTTTATCCAGGGAAACATACGAAAAATTGTATCTATGACCCTTCCAAGTTCACACTGACCATCTTTGGGATGCATAGGGAAAGATCCCAGAATACAAATGCAACTCTTTCTCAGTCATTGTTTAAGTAGCTTGTCTCATGTTATAACAATTTTGTCTTATTCTTTGTGACTTCACTGCTCTTGTCAATCACATTTAAGCACACTACAATAGTGTCAGCTTTTATTTTTAGAACCTTCATGCCCTGAAGTAGTGTATGCTCCAAATATTGCATGCAATTCCCTGGTGACACTGTTCTGAGAATCTAAAAGACCAAATCAACCTTGGATTCATCTGGAGGTGACAAGGAGGTTCTGGTAGTACTACGTGTTTCTACTCAGATCCAAGTGTTTTCTTATTTTTCTGATTGCTCTTTCAGATACTTAAATATGAAAAAATGCATTTTTGGAGGGATGGAAGATATTTTAATCATAGAATAAATGTGACTAAAATAGGTCCAGTTAAAACAAAAATATTATAAACATCAATACAATTCTGCTGAAGGAAATGTTCCAGAAATACAGAAACAGTGTGACATCCAAATGAAACTTTTGAAGTTGAATTAGAATTTTTCTTGCTGTAGACACAATTAATTTAACAATAGGAAAAATGCCAAACTGGAAAAATTTCATCACTTCTATTATGAAAAAGAATCAGAAATGTCACATCATTCCATCAGTGATATGTGGCATCAAGACAGTATGTGTAAATATGCTTTGTAAAGATTTGTGTGTGTACACATTTTCATTTGTTCGAGTTACAGCAAGCATACTTGGTTTGACCACAACTATTTTCTGTGATTTGGCCATTACCCTAAAAAGTATGTTTGGTCAACTTTATAACCAGAAAGTTTTCTGCACAATGAAAGAAAATATTTTCTCAACAGGTATCATTGAGAGTCTGCACTTGGAAATGTTTCATTTATTGTTCCTTTTCTTAAAATTAGCAAAAGGTTAATAATAGTCATAAAAGAAATGATTGCAGGAAAAGATATTGACTTATTTTCTTTAAACAAAAAACATCTGTTATGCCATAAAGTTGACAGTAACACCACTTTTTCTTCTCCACACTGCAAACTATGGCTGTCATAGTCCCATTTTTTTCAGAAAGAGGACTGTCTTCCCTAAAGAAAACAGCAGTCACAATCTATCTGTGGTTTGGTTGGCAAGAATCTCTATTAGGAGTTGAGCCAGATCCAGCATATTTACTCTTTAAGCAGGACCAAGTGGTTTATTATAGAAAACTCTTGAAACTTGTAGGTTTTACACAATCTGATCCCAGACTGGGGAAGCTAACGTTGTTTTACTGGTAATGATAATTCAGGTTTTTTTCCACTACACAAGTAATTTTTTTCCAAAGAAACACAAAACAAAAAAATAAAAAAGAAGAAGAAAACAAACCCTGGAATATTTCTCTCTGCATATTCTAGTATGAAGACCTTTGAACCATTGTTCCTTTCATTATTTCATACTAGCTATCAAGAGAAACTCTAACTGAAACATACATTTAAGGCATATATTTGAGCACAAACATTTTTGTGAAGTAAAGTACATGCTATAGATTGCATTAAATGCCTCTAAAAACTATTGAAAAAAGACCTAGGAATTACCATTTTCATTGCCTTGTGATTCTATTATAGTTTTTTTTCCAAATTTGTAGCTAAAACAGTATAGTATCTAGAAAATAAAAACAGGATCTCTGAATATTTTTGCAACTTCTTATCTTCGCTGGAACCTTTCAAATATGGTTATTTTGTTTATTTTCTTCTCATTATTTTACATTATTGATTAGTTTTATCTCTGATTCTTGTGTTTCATTTTGATGGCTAGGTACGTGAATGAAATTTCTGTCTAACGAAACCCCTTTCATTTTCATTGTAAATATTTTCAAATAAAACATCAATGTTGAATTTTACATGATGTTCTTCTCACCTCCCCCTTCGAGTGAAAACTTAAAAGAACCCATTCTTAATTTTGAATATTTTGTGGTTTTGGTTTTTTTTAAATTATTCTCAACTTCTTGTTTTCTTGTCAGTTTTCTTCCTTCCTTCTTCCTCCTACATTGTGAGCAAATTTAGTATAAAAGCTGAAATGGAACACTATTACAAAATAATGTTACCATAGCAGCAAAAATAGTTTCAGTTTCTCACCTACAGTAAAAATAAAAGGTGAGTTGTGCAGGATTCTTATCAACTACAGAGAAGGTAATCAGACAAAATCAATCTTTATCAATAATGAATGGGCTACTCATATAAAGACAAATATGTAGTGGTAAAGAAACCACCCTATTATTTCCTGGAAAACTAGAAATTGTTTGAAATAGTAAAAAAGCTACTGCAGAGCTTGCAGATAAAACATTCTTATTTGTAATCTCTGATATTAGCAAAAAGATTATTGACGCTTTCTTTAATTCATCATTTGTATAACAAAATTGTTTTAGCACCTTGGAGGGGTATCATATTCATCATATGCTAATTTATCAATCAAGATATCGAAATGAGGTTTTTTTTGTCTGTTCTTGACAGTTTATATGTATAGCATCAGTGACTGAGGATATATTTGGAACAAAGCAACATAACAGGTTTTGGTTTTAATATACTCTAAGAAATCTTTATTCTGCTCACAGAGTTAATTTCTGAAATCTGGGTATTAAATTCCAGCTCAGAGCTATCACCCAAACAAAGATAGATAATGACATATTACTAGGTAAGTGCTGGTACATTTTGAATACCAGGTGAATTAAGATTGTCTTATAAAGAGGTGATGAACCAACTGTGAAAAACAGTGCATATATAAATATATATATATATATATGGATGAATATATAGATTACCTATACCTTCTGGAAGTTGCTACTGTGATCGTGACATGAAAACCATGATACGTCTTTAGTGGTCAAAGAGATCCCATATAAAGGCGGTATTTTAACGAGTGTAAGTTTTGCAGGGAATCATTGAATTTAATCTATTTTTATCAGTTGCAGAAATTTGACAGAGCAGAAATTACTGTATAGGATTCCATGTGTATAGGATGTCATCTTTCAAGATCCATGAGGGGTGAATCCAGCCCAAGTATTGTCATTATGAAGTTTTAAACAGGTGCATGGTGATTGAATAAATATTGCTTAGAAATTAAATCATATGTCTGTTTTTTTTGCTTTATAAAACAGAAACGAAATCATACATTTTGTTCATAGGCCAGAAAGATTCAAGGAAGGTAGATTTAATTATTCAACACCTTCCTGCTAGGATCCTCTGTAAAGGTGATGGGTTGGGCAATTATCCTCTTTGAGATTATTAGCAGAAGAATAGTCATTCAGCCCATCATTAATTTGCTTTCTAGACACCACATATTTTCATTTGCAGCTTTAGCCTGTGTCATGGTTTTACCCCAGTTGGTGAACACCATAGAGCTTCTTGCTGACTCTTCCACCAGCAGGATCAGGGAGAGAACTGGAAGGGCAAAAGTTGGAAAAGCCATGGGCTGAGATAAAGACAGTTTAATAGGGAAAGCAAAACCCATGCACACAAGCAAAGAAAAATAAGAATTAATTCACTGCTCCCCACGGGCAAGCAGGTGTGCAGCCATCTCCAGGAGAGCAGGGAACTCATCACATGTGAGGGTTATTTGGGAGGACAAATACTGTTACTCCAAACATCCTCCACTTCCTCCTTCTTCTCCCCACTTTATATACTGAGCATGACAGCCTATGGTCTGGACACCCCTTTGGTCAGCTGGGGTCACCTGTCCTGGCTGTGTCTCCTCCTCATTTCCCATGCACCAACAATTTCCTCCCCAATGTAGCTGTATGAGAAGCAGAACAGGCCTTGGCTCCGTGTTAGCCCTGCTTAGGAATAACAAAAATATCTCTCTCTTATCAACCCTATGTCCAGCACAAATACAAAAATAGCCTCATACCAACCACTGTGAAAAAAAATAATTCTACCACAGCTGAAACCAACACAACTGCAATTATATTTTTTACTTATCTCTGTGACTGGGCAGGGAGGAAGGACTGCTGCTAAACAAGGGTTGCCAGAATTTAAGGATAGCTCTTACAGGAAGATGTAATGAAAATCTAATTTTCCATTCATTTTATTCTACTAAATTAGGGAAGGGCTATTTTGGTATTTTTCTTTGTTTTGTTTTCTTCTTCAACTTCCACTTGATCAAAATAGGCTATCTTAAATATGGGAATATAGGAAATGGTGGTTATAAAACTCCTCTGGAGTCAAATATTCTTGCTCATTTCAAATAACCTTATCATATAATCCCATACACATTTAAATCAATCTCCATTTTAGAGCAAGAAGAGCTGTTAGGCCCTGATTCTTCTTCCATCCCCCCCTCTTATTTATTTTACAGTCTTGGTTTTTCTTGGAAAAAAATGAAATCACAAAATTTGTTACTACCAACAATCTTAATCTTGCTTGGCAAGCAATATTAGTAGAGATAAGTAATTTTAACTACATAAAAATAAGTCTGAAACAATTTCATAGCAAGAAGGATAGATGAGATATCTGTCTTAGAGATTCATTCCTCAGGGAAGCATGTTTCTGTGATTGTCTAGAAAGGTATAATTGAAAAAAACCTTAAAAATACAAATGCAGTAACATAATGCAAATTGCAAATTATTCTTTCCAACTCCTAGGACTCCTTTAAATGTGTTACTCCCTCTGTTTCTTTTAAAGATTTACCTCAATTTTTTTTTTCCTGTGGTAAACATGCTTTCAATTTCTAAATATGGGCTTTTAACAAAAACAAACCAAAAAAATACACTGCCTGTCCATTCTCTTCTCTGCCATTTTTACATCTAGTCTCCCTTTTATCTTCAGATCCACTGACTAAATCTTTGCCCTGACTTTCTCTGTGTAGAAGCTCTCTTTCATATCCTCTTTCACCTGACACCAGCTCTCTTGGGCTATCATCCATCTCAGCCTGTCTGACATTTCTTTCTGGATGGTTCACTGTCAGCTCAGTGTGAGTATGCTAGAGACAGAAGTGCCCATTACTTTTCCCATTTTTTTGTGTTTATCATATGCTTGGAAATCACAGACTCTCTGTCTATTTTAGGTTCTCTGCATTACATAAAAATGAATGACTATTTCTAATTTAATTTAAGTATTTAAAAAAATCTTAATAAGAGAAAAATAAAATAAAATTGTTTTCTTATATGTTGATATTTTTTAATACTCAGTATACTGTTCAAAGACAGCCCTTCAGGCACTCTAAAATGAAGATGACAAAAATTTTATTTGCTATCCAGTCCCATTTCATGAAATTTCCAACTCATCTCTCATTTCTGTAGGTAGCTTCTCATTATTAGCTTCAAAGTCCTTCACAGTTTCATTGTGTTTTCATGTTAGATTTGTCCTTCTTTACCATTCGACTGTTTTCTATCTAAACTATATATATATATTTTTTTTTTTGCCTATTTTCCCAAACTGACAGTGTTTCCAGAGTATTATCCTATCCTTTCCCATTGTTATATAACAGATGAAATGTGGATGACTGGTCTTTCAACATGCTTCCAAGCATTAGACTTCAAACAGGTTGATATTTATGGTTTCAAATTTATTCTGGCTATATGATGCTAATTTAATCCTTTTTCTGTCCCTACTTAAAGTATCTTGGATTGAATATTTCAAAATGCTGAAAAAGTGAAAGCTTTTTTTATATTAATATTTTCATATTTCATTATAATAACTAATTTATAACTACCTGGTAGTGCAATGTAGTAATACATGAAAAGGCTTCTAATAAATTTCTGTTTCAGTAAAGTCCTTTACTTCAAAGAAAAATCTAAATAGCATATTTCTAAATAATATAAATATTTTTAAAACTAGATAGAAAAACGCTGTAAGAGATGTACTCCTTCAATCTAAAATATGAAATGTTACAGAGAAGGCTTTTGTCTTTCACCAACTTTCAAACCATTTTCTTGCAAAAAACTCTCTGTCTGATTAGCACCTTTCATACTGGACTGATATCACAATAAGATGATTCAACACTATTAAGGTACAACATACATATTGTAAGTTATAAAATTTTATATCACAGCTCAGATGTTCAAAATGATTTTTCTTGTACCCCACGTAAGTTAACCATCCATCTTTTAACAAAACCTGATGATTTTGAATGCTGCCACTGTCATTAGATTGTTATAAATGCAAATTTATGACAAGAAACTTTTCATATATTTAAGGAGAATACACTTCCCAGTCTAGTCAGGGTTTAGTCATGTTTCTTACTTCATATTTGAATTTCTAGTAACATTTTTGCTAGTGTTTTTACATAGAGGAGTAGCATGATAAATAAATTACATTGAATAATAGGAATTACCATATCCTTCCCAATTTGGTCACTGATAATTCCATTATTCCTTATGTTCTCTAAATCCTCCCATGTTTCCTTGGAAGACAATGGCAAGAGATCCTTTATAAAATCTGATTAATCTGATATAAGGCTGTGGGTTAACCATGCTGGCAACTAAGCCCCACATAGCCACCTGCTCACTGCCTGCCACTGGGATGAGAGAGAATCAGAGGACTAAAAGTGAGAAAACTCAGGGGTAGAGTTAAAGACAGATTAAGAAGTGAAAGCTGCAAAAGCACACGCTAGCAAGGCAAAACAGGGAATTCTTTCACAGCTTCCCATGAGCAGGCAGCTGTTCAGCCATCTCCAAGAAAGCTGGGTTCCATCTCACACCGTGGTCACTTGGGAAGACAAATGCCATCATTCAAAAGGTCCCCCTTCCCCCTTCATCCCCCAGCTCTATTTGTTGAGCAGGATGCCATATGGTGTGGGAAATCTCTCTGGTCAGTTGGGGTCAGCTGTCCTGGCTGAGTCCCTTGTCATCTCCTTTTGCACTTTTATTTTCCAACAGTATTTAGACTTGAACAGTACTGCTTTCTTTGTAATGTAAAAATACATAATGCACATAATTGCAATATGCATTCAAACTAGAACTGAGTATAAATATTAGTAATAGATAAAATAGTCATTGCAAAGATGCAAGATGTTATATTTTAAAACATTTTAGAAAAGCATGTAAAAAAACACTAAAAATTGAACTAATTTCTAGCTCAACACTGTAGCTAATTTCTCCATACAATTAGCTTCATAACCAGAAACAAGCAGGGGCATAGTTATACAGGGAATAGTAGTCACAATTCTTGTATCTTTAGTCCTTCTCTAAAGACTTTGTTAAACAGAAGTATCACTCCATCTTTCTAATAAGCTTTAAATACTGAGAGGGTGCAGAAAAGGATCAGAGAGTGCTGGTCAACAGCAGGGTCAGCAGGAGCCAGCAGGGAGCCTGGGCAGCCAAGAGGACAAACCCCATCCTGGGGTGCACCAAATGCAGCTGATCAAAAATTATTATTATGATCCCACTGTATTCAGCACTGCTGTGGCTTGATTGGCTGCAGTTCTGGGCTCCACAGTGTTGAGAAGGATATGAAGGTGCATCCAGAGAAGGGCAAAAAAGCTGGAAGGGCTGGAAGGAATGTCCCATGAGGAGCAGCTAACTGTAGGCTACTTAGTTTGGAGAAAATTAGGTTGGAGTGACTTCATTGCTCTGTACAGCTTCCTGGGGATTTGGAGAGAGAGGCATTTAGAGCAAGTGACAGGACACATGAGAATAGACCAAAGATTCATCAGGAGAGTTTTGAACTGGACATCAGGAACCATTTCTTTACTGTGAGTATGGCCAAACCCTGGAATTGGCTTCCTTGAAAGGTGGTTGATGGCCAAAGCTAATCAGTGTTTAAGAGACATTTGCACAATCCTTTTAATAATATTCTTTAACTTTTGGTCACCCTAACTCGGTCAGCCATGTGGACAGGGTGATCTCTGTAGGTCCCCGTCCAGTGAGATCTTCTGTTCAACTCTCTCAAAAACTCTTTGTAGGACAATGTTTTGGTCCTCCAAGCATTTGCATGACTTCCTCCAACAAGTTCATGCCTTTCTTGTACTGGAAATTGCAGAACTGGATGCAGCACTCCATCTGGGATCTCACAAGAGTAAAGCAGAGGGACAGGATCAGCCCCCTCGAGCTGCTGGTCAGGCTGCATTTGACACAGCCCAGGATGGAGTTGGCTTTCTGGGCTGCAAGTGCATATTGCCTGCTCAGTGTCCAGCTTTTTCTTACCAGTACCTCAAAATACTTGTCTGCAAGGCTGCTTTGTACAGGGTACTGCAGAAAACTCTGACTTGCAGAGCTTGTGAAAGCTTTCATTATCTGTTACCCTAATTCTCAAGAAGTAATGTTGAACATATTTTGAATATAGATCTATCTTTTTTTTTTCTTTTGGTTTTGTGTTTGGGTTTTTAAAATTTTCTTACATGAAACAAGGTATGGTGGTTGTACAGTCAGGCTATGACAACATAATCTACTCAGTCACTCTCTCACTCCCCTTATATAAATACGTATGTATACATGTGCATATCTTGATTTTTGGGTGAATGTTGTGACATTAGAAAAAGGCTATCTCCTTTATCCAAATCCTAACTGAGCAACTCCTACCTTTTCCCCTATGGCAAGGCTTTTATGCTCTTCCCTTTTTACCCCTTTTATAAGGAAAGGACTTTTTCAGCATCAAAAACTCACAAACAGAAAAGGTTATCTGCTTACCTAAATAAATTATCTTTCATACATCTTTAAGTATTTCATGTAGACTTTTTTGTGTATGTTCTTCTGAACAACATATAATTTAAGTGCCTACTTTAAATATGTCTGTTTCATGTGACCATTACAGCACTTACAAGCCTACAATAATTTCATTGTGTTAAAAAAATATTGAAAGCCATTTTAATGAAACATTAATTTTTATTAAAAATTCCCTAGTTCTTGTGAGTAGCTTCTCACATATTTGGCCAATTTATCGTGTTTGTATAATGTGTCATTACAACAAAAAACGTTGTTAACAATATGGAAATAATTTGCTCAAATTTATATCCTTGATTATCCATGAGGAAGTGCCAGGCTAGCCATAATCTGAAATTATGTCTTTATTGCAGTCTTTAGTGCTGTAAGCAGCTTCAATTGCATTCCTTACCTTTGCTACCTTTTAATGCACAGTGATTTTTAGGATATATCAGATTCTCACTGCTGATCATTACTGAAAATGAATCAGTTACATTTAACACCAGAAACTTACAAATCTAATGTTCATTAGTGCTCACTATCCCTTTGGTCAGTCAAATGCAAACCTTAATTTAAAATAAAAGTGTCAGTTTTTAAATATAAGACACCATCCCCACTGCATTATTCCAAATATATTTCCTTCTAAATATAGCTGAATAAGATTTTTTTATTACTACTAACTTAATAGATATAAGAAAACACAGTTTTAGATAGAGCAAATAGATGTCAGTCAAATTTTAAAAATAATCTTGTCTAAAACACTGGAAAAGTTTAAATACCTTTAGAGAAAAAAAATAGATATACCTATAAAAATTAACTTTTCCAGGCAAGACGCACAAAAAACAGAAAGAAAAAGTAAGAGGAAAAATAATTCCAACTTTGTTTGGGAAAAAAAATTTTTGCTGAATTTGTTGATGTAGTTGCTGTCTAATCCAAGTCTTCAGAAGATAATTTATCTCATGTTTTAAATTACTGCCTCAATTTATAAGATCTAGATTATTCTTGACGTAGTTTCCCGGTCCTCATGATCTTTGGTGGATTTATTCTTTCTCATATCACATTTTTGAAAGACATTGAGGAAGGTGTGACCTTTCACAGGTACACTCTCTGAAGGGATATAAAATCACAAAATTATAGACTTGCTTTCTGTTTGATTCACTGAATAGTATAAATGTGGGTAAAATACTATACATTTAAAAGGAAGACCCTGACTTGTGCCAAGAAGAAAGTTTCATTTAATTAATTTTTTTTTCTTAGACAAAACAGCAATTTGCAAAACCTTATATATGCTTTACTTTCTCCTATATCCCTTCACAGAGATATAGAAAAATATTAATAGTCTTTAGTTATTAAACCTTCTGTATGTATGAAGAGTCAGTGAAGGATTTATTTCTGCAACATTTCGGCACGTCGCATGTGCTGTAAGTGCTATACCTGGAGATATTTATGTATTTCTAGGAAAACCAAAACTGCCTCTTTTTTTTTAAATTATTTTTTTCTACCCTGCTTTCTAATTCAGTGAAAGAAAGTTCATATATGCCATTAATTGTGAGCAGGGACTTAAAAAGCTAATGTCTCAAAAATTGACCTGAATGAGCAGGTAAGTGAGGGACATGCAGGATCAATTTTAAGTGTCAGGTCAATTTTATTAACAATTATCAAGAATTACGTGCTCTCATTCATCTGATATCCTGGACATTTAATTAGTTCCAGTGTACAGGAACATGCTTCCATCACATAATCAATAAAGTATGGCATATCATATTTAGTTTAATTTCCTCAGGGGTCAATTAATTCTTTCAGTTTATATTCTTCACCCTGGAGAGTCCAAAACCTCAATTCCTCTCCTTCATTCAGTGCAAAAAGTCCTGTTTTCATCTGCTTTTGAAATGGACTATTTAACACTTTTCTGCTTCACTAATTGATCAAAATGAATTCCTATTTTTCGTCCAATCACCGTTCTTTGCCAAAAATATGATTCTACATTGCTTCAGACAATGATGGCCAGGTTGGAGTTGTGGCTGGTGTACCTAATTCCCGCTGCTATATAAATATTTGTTTGAAAAAATTGGGAATGAAAAATCTTACATTATGTCAGAATAAGAAATCTTGAATTCTGAATCTTGAGAATATCCAAGCTGAAGTTGTTTGCACTATGGAGATAATAAAATAGCCAAGTAGCATACAATCACTAGTCAAGGTAGAAGGCTTTATGCATTCCATGGTTAGTTAAATATAAATGCAACAGTATGTAACTGCTTTATGCTATGCTTCCTAGGAATTAAGTGGTATGTCCAGTAATTATGGCAGTATGCTGGCAGTATAAAGTATCTGATCTCTTAATGATAAGGTAGAAAAGTTTTTCAAACTCCATTTTATAGAAGATACAAAGAAACTAAAGGTAATCCTATGTTACATGTATCAGACATTCCTTATATAGTATAGAATTAGTATAATAAAATCTTGGTATCATAAAACATCTTGCAGCAAGTCTACACTACTCAGCATTTTCTGGGTTTTTGGTTGTTTGTTTATTTTGCTCCTTTTCTCTTTAGCATATACCTGCAGTTGTTCCTAGTGAACAAGTATATGGATGTTTATATGTATGTTTGTTTCTATAGATAAGTGGCTTTGAGTGATTTGCAAGAAAATTGCCTCTTCAGAGATTTTCATTTATACCTTGGGCCTTTACAGTAGAATAATAGTGTTGTAGAATAATAGAATAAGTTGAGTTGGAAGGGGCCTTTAGAGGTCCTGCTGTTCAACCTCTTTACCATGGTAGGGACAGCTTCTACTAGACCAGGTTTCCCAAAGACCCATCTGACCCTGAACATTTCTGGGGATGAAGCATACACAACTTCTCTGGTCAAATAGTTCCAGCATTTTACCACCCAGATAATATAATATTTCTTCCTTACATCTAGTCTAAATTTACTCTCTTTTAGTTAAATAATTATCACTCACCTTACCATAACAGTCCATGCTAAAATTCTTGTGCCCGTTTTTCTTACAAGCCCCCTTTCAGTATTGATAAGGCCTCCCCAGAGGTTCTCATCTCCAGGCTGAGCAACCTCTACTCTCAGACTTTCTTCACAGGAGAGGTGTTCTAGCTCTCTGGCCACTTGTGCACCAGGGTAATGGAGCCTTTTGCATGAGCTGAACATTTGAAAATCTACAAAACTAGATGCACCTACTCTGGAATAATACTCTGGAAGAAGAAAAGCAAAACAAACTGAATAAACAAGGAAACCAAAACCCCTTACAATATATATTAGTTCCAGCATCTCATACTACGATTTCCTTATGTACAAAACTGAAGAATCTGTTCTATTACTCCTCAAACTGGCAAGCAACAGGTCTCAGACAAATGTGCAAGTGAAAAATTAGTGTCATTTAAAAAATACTGCATCTCTGGAGAATTTCTATCTGGCTTTGCGAAATGTTGACGTTTCAAGTCATTCTCTTTTTGCTGTTCCACCTGTCTGTGGATGTTTACACCACAAAATCTGCTTAATGCTGAAAATTAGAATTCTCCAATTTGTGCAAAGTTCTGCAAACAAATTTGCAGGGAAAAATTGTATTTCCAAAAATAGGCAAGTAGTAACAGGCAAATGCAATTCAATCATAATATTTGTATATTTTCTTGCTATTTGCTTTATTTGTCATTAGGTGACCTCTTTCTTCAGTTCCTCCTAAGCAGTTAGAATAGCTTTTAAAATGCAATTATTTTGAATGATAAATCATGTTATTATTGATTTTCAATTCTACATATTGGTAATCATTATAATAAAAAATATATGCAATACTTGGATAATGCAAAGGAACATGAAGTATATGTTGCAGAACCAAGCTAGTATTTTCTTATTTTCAGTAAAAAAGAAATTGGTTTCAAAATTTACCGGAGTGTATTGGCAACCCAAAGGTAAACAGAAGTTTTCTGACAGAGTCATATTGTTGTAACACTCAGGAACTACTGGAAGGTAGAATAGTTTTTGCTGTGAGAAAAATACAGACTTTGTGTTTTTCTTGTCCTCTCGTCCGAAAAAAAGACAAAACAAAAAAGAATAGAGAAAGTTGGTTGGATAGCAGGTGGCTACAGTCTGCTTCTCTTCAAATAAATGGAGCTCTGGTGAAAATATTGTGCTATCAGACACAAATATACAATAAATGGTATCACTGCTCAAACAACCCATACAGTAATTTTTAGTTAACTATGTGTGGTGGTTTGATTCTAGTATGTCACACATTAGCAAACACTTTGGAGCTTTCAATAAACTTTAGTGGTTGTACCTGTGTGTGAAGAGAAATATTCACAGACATAATTTCAGCAGCTTTTAAAAGTTAAAGCTAGAAACATAGCTGCAAGTACTTGGTCAGGACACTGTTGATAAAGTAGATAAATGCAGTAAATATAATTATGTCCCAAGACTAAAATGTAGAATAAGCACAGCAATCCAACCAACTCCTGACAGATTTCTATTTCAAAATCTAATCTGTGGCCACCAGTCACCTGGATGAAGCACACATTGAATCTCATACAATATCACTGTATGTCTTGTTCTATCAAACTGATGTTTCATGTTGAAAATTAATTAATTGAAAATTATTTGTCTTCTTCAATGCATTTTTGCTCCATGTATTACTGATATATTTCACTGTTTGAAAATATATTGAATATTATAATCAAGAGACAAAAAAAGAATTTAGCTATGACAAGAAAAATTTTGTTAAGTGGATTTACATAAGCCGTATATTTATATCAAGCTGTTCTCATCTTACTTCCTATCAAGTCAGCCACACAAAAATAAAGCAACAAATTTGATGTATTTTCAATGTTACTCTAAAAAGGTAATAGTTGCAATTATATGCTACCTGGGTGGCATTGATACATTTCTGAAAATTGTTTCTTGGCAAGTTAAACACCAGTTTCGTTTTACAGCGGGTTACAGTACTTTGTGTACTTAAAGCTTTCAAGAGCTAAGGTATGACATAATGTTTTTGCATTACTCTTCAACATGGTAGCAAATAACTTCCTCCTGAAGAAGAGGAAGTTGTCTGTGAAGCTCTGTGAAACATATGTATTTCTGTATTGTGAAAACAAGGGCTCTCTCCATGACCCACTGCATAACAGTATGGAGAACAAAAGAGAATAAATACAGAGTGTTAGAGTTCAATATTATATTTTTTTTTTTTTAATTTCAATATAAAATGCAAACTCTGGACAAGAGGAAAGCAGACTTCAGGCTGCTCAGGGAGCTAGTAAGTAAATCCCCTTGGGTAAAATATTTTTGCAGGTGTTGGCATCCATTAGTCCTGGTCAGTTTTTAAACATCACCTACTAAGGGCACAGGAGCACACAATTCCTAAATGTTGCAAATCAAGCAGAGGAGGCAGAAGGCTGGCTTGACTGAACAAGATTCTTTTGGAAAGAAGAAGGAAAAGGAAAATTCTTGTTCAGTGCAAGCAAGTTCTCAGACAAATGTGCAAGTGGAAGCAAGATCAGGTTATGTGGGAAGAATACAGAGATGCTGCTTGTCACTGTAAGGAGAAAATTCATGTGGCCAAAATTCAACTGGAGCTGAAGTTGGACAGAAATGCTGGGGAGTGGAAAGAGTTTTTTCAAATACATTAATGGCAAAGGCAATGTAAAAATAACATTGTCTCATTGCAGGACGAGGATGGTCACCTCACAGAGACATGGACAAGGCAGAGGTGTGTTACGCATTCTTTGTCTCCGTCTTCAATACAGATGACAGACCAAGGGGGTCTCAGTGTCCTGTGAGAATGACCAAGCCCCAGTTGGCACATCTGTCTTGGAGCCAGCTGGCTTTGGCTCTGCTGGACATGGAGGAAGTTTCTGGTGGCTGCTCAGGGAAGCTGCCCTTGTTGCCCCCCCGTGCTAAAACCTGATCATATAAACCCAATACATGTGCAATTCTAGATGAAAAGCAGGCTTCTTATGCTACATCCTTGAATCTGGTTCCTCAGCCTGTCCTAGAGCTATGATGAGAAAAGACTTTTCTCCTCCAATTTTCCAGTGTGTTTCCTGTTCCTTCATCATCACTTCCATTTTTCTCATGCTAAGTGCATAAATTCACTATCCTGACAATCTGTCTGAGGTTCTTTAGTTCACACTGCTAGCCACCATTTAGTTCTGTCTGTCTTGTCCTGCATTGTATTCAATATGGCATTCTGATTATGCACGAGCTTAGAAAAATTTTAGTTCAGCACTCTGCTATTGGGAGAAAAATGAAGTCAAGGGGTATCAAATGATGAATAGACTCTGAAACTGTTCATTTATGTCCATTAAAGCATTACAGATTAACAATATATTTTAATGTCTCAGAGAGGGCAGTTTCAGTGGCACTTCAGAGTTTTTCTAAGTGGACAGGTATCCATCATCAGCGATGCTAAGAAACCTGGGAAAGTTGAGACAATGAAGTGTACATAATCTTGTTTTGAGAGCCCAGTTATACAAGAAAGCTAATAATAACCAAAGTAGAGGAAAATTATATGTAGGAAATCAAATTATGTGAAAGCTAAAGAAGAGATAAAAATGTTTTCTTGGCCAAATATGAAGTTTTCTGGTAACCCAGAAGCTATCAACTGAGCAATAATAATTGATATTGCAGTCATAAACTCAAAAGAACTTGTACAGTGCATTTATTCACTTTGCAACCTTCAAGATAGTTTTTGTACTACTGTTACCTTATTTAAAGCCTAATTTTGTTTAGCTTCAGCTTCCTGCCAACAAATTTAATTAAATACTCTATGCCTGATAAAATAATGCTTTCCAACTAACAACTTTTAAATGCTTGAAAACTATCATTGAACCACCTGGAAAATTTTATTAACAAGCAATTAGATCAGAATCTCTGGGTTTAGATCTCAGGGGAAAAAAAAACCCACCTTGTCAAGAATCCCTACGACTGTTTCTTTGCATCCTAAATTTTTGATTGCTATTTAGAATTGAAGAGTTTAGAACCAAAAGGAATGATCCCATGTTGGTCATATATGGAAATACTGAATTTTTCCACCTGTGAAGTTACATTTTTATTCCTACTGGACCAACAAATTGGATAATAATGTCACTAGTTACTTGTGCTTTGTTGATTTTCCAAAAGGCCACAAGTCTTCTGTAAGCCACTGTTTTCAGAGATAAGGTTGCTGTACAGAAAATATAACTTGTAATGCATTATTTTTTCTTGCAATTGTATTGGAACAAACCTTGTTTCACTGGAAATGGCTTACTAAAACACTCAGAGGACTACATAATAATTTTTCCTTACTGCTGAACACCTGAGTCATCACCAAAAAAAATGTGTGGATTTTCTTTCATTTCTTTGTTAAGAATAATAAATGAATGGTTAAGAAAGAATAATCAATATCTTCTAAATTGTCATGTTTTCATTTAAGTTTTACATTTACATTAAGATGCAAGTCATTTTGACATTTTTAATCCACATAAACAGTGGAGCATCTAAAATTCCATTCTATCTTTTGCTGAGATATGTGTCATGTGTACCAGATCAAGTACTTTGGGATAATGCAAGTGAATCAAAACTATTACTAGTACAAAAGAAAAAACAAATGTAGTTTTATCAAAAATATTACCAAAAATAATTCTAAGGGGTGTTGTTTGGTTTTTCCCATAAACTATACCCACTAAAATATTTTTTGTAGATATTCTTTATTTGTTTATTCATCTTTTCATGTGTAAGGTGTTCCTTCTTTTGTCCAAGATCGGTATTCTGGTGAACCAATAGCTAAGTAAGATGTGCACGTAAGCGTTTTTAAACAGCGCCACATCAGCTGAATTCCATCTCTAGCTCTTTCTAACATCTTATGACTTATTGAAAACCAATTCACCTGATTCTTTAGAAGCTGTGTAATGATAATTACCTCACCAGTAAAAATGTAGTGAGACAAGATGCCACATGCAATCATGGCAGAACATATAGTAAAACGTAGAGGGTTTTTTGTTTTGCTAGTTAGTTAGGTTTGTTTTGTTGTTTTGTTTTTTCTCTACAAAGTGGGTTCATTTCTTTTCCTGGAACTGAAAAGAATGCAATCTAACATAAATCATGCAAAAAAAAAAAATGCACATATATCAAAGCATAGCATTTGATGCAGACAACTAGAGTGAATTATTTGCCTTGTAATCAGTATGTGTTCTGCTACTGACTCCCATCAAGAGAGGATTATACTCCTTTGTACAGTAAGATTTTGATGTGTGAGACAGTTTGCTTCTCTAGAAATACATAGAGGGGTTTTTTTTAAGCACTTTTATGGATTATTTGTTCTCCAAACTGTAAAATTCTTTATCTGGAGAGTTGTAGAAGGCCTAGGAAAAAGTCACATTTGCTTTATAATTGAATTGTTTCATAAGACTACTAATAGTAGTTATACTCAACCAGCTTTCTGTAGCTGGCACTCAATTTAGTCATTATTTGTCTAATCTAGCATAGTTACTTTGACAAAAATCAGTTAATGACTATAACTAAACCCAGTCTTATTTAATATACAAGTATATTTGATTAATAAGCCTCGTAGAGAAGCTCTGTGAAATTGCTACTAGACACATACAGAGAAACAGAATACCCTATCTTAAACAGCTAATTAGCCACTACTCTTAAAAAGCAAAAAAAATTAAAAAGAAATAAAAGAGGAATGTTCTTCTAATGTCTGTTATTTCCTTGAAAGCAGAAAAGGATATGGAATTACAAAAGAGCACAGTATTCTTGCATTTAGTGTCTTATTTTCTTGCAGGATCATGAAAAACCTTATATTTAGAGACTGAGGTGAGTGGAAGTTTTTTAATGGAATTGAAGGTAACAACATATGATTTATTAGTTTTATTGCCACTGGGAAGAGAGCTCAGTGTAATGTCAAAATGAAACAGCAGTACTAGTGAAAACAAAAGCAATTATAACATGTGTGATTTAGGGTCATATTCCTTTGTTATATTTCAAATCAGTTAAACTAAGCAGTCCTTGGATAGTATTTGTTCCAAACCTAAAATTCCCTAAGGCTAGTCTGACAAGCCTAGAAACAAATCAATTCATAAATAAATGATGGCTTAAAGAAAAACTTCAAATTTGAATAAAAGGTGTATAATTCCATTATAGTAATTCAAAGCTACATTTGTTCACAAGAAAAATTCTTCACATAGTCACCAAACTATAATCTTTTTAAGGTCAAGATAGATATATATAATTACTTTCTCACTTTGAAATAATGCTTCACTTACAAAATACAAGTATGATCAAATTGGAAAGTTTTGTCTTCAGCAGCACTGATTCCTACTGGTTTCTAAGTAACTTCCTTAAAATCACCGTCCAAAAAATAATTTTGAAAAAATGAAAACTCAGCCTGTCCCTTGAACAGACTATGAATATCTCAGGATATCTGGAATCTGGACAGAGCCAATATATATATACATAAATTTTCAAAGATAATCATTAGGCAACAACTTGATGATTGTCACAGTTAAATTCCATTAAGGTTAATGAGATTTAAATACATGTTAGTACCTATGTTGTACATAATACATGTGCAGAGGGATTATCACAATATAATCTAAACTTAATTTTGAAGTGTCCTTTACAGAAGTCAAGAAAATTCTGGACTTTTTAGATGATTATTTAAAAGATTAAACATTCCTTATTCTCTGACCTTGTTCTGCCCATTTCCTTCTTTTTCCATGCACTGTTGAGAAACACCAGACAGCCAGCTTCATCTAGATCACTTGATGACATTTAATGACATGTCTAACATATAATGACAGCTAAAGCCAGGTGATTGTCAGCTTTAATGAGTGGCAGAAGAAAAGGCAGTACTTGAATATTCTGGTTTTGTTCTATCAAATTACTTATTTTTTCATAGACTGATTGATAAAAATTACTTACTTCTATTTCTAAACACACCATTTTTATACAAAATTACTATGACCAACAAGGCAGGACAAGGAATGAGCAACATTGCCTTTACCCATTCCTTTTCTTTTTGTTGTCTTGAATCAATTGGTTGATTGAAAAAAACACTGCCAAAACTCCATTTTCCTCCTTCTCTTCTTTGCACTATTTTTTGAAGAGCTGTGTATTGCCTCTACCAATAAATCTCTGCTGAAAGCTACTATTAAGTATATGAGACTTTCCAGAGAGCAAAAGAACTTGCAGAATTAATAAAACACAGCTACTGACATGAAAAACTATATCAATTGGTTTAGTATGCATCAATACTATTGGAAGGATTTTCAGCTGAGGTGTTGGTTTGGCCTATGAAGTGTCAGATTAATCCTATAACAAATATTAAATTCTATAAGAAACAAACAAACAAAAAGAAAACATCTTCCCTAAGTGGATTGTGGCTATTGAATGCTTCTGCCACTTTTAAACCACTAAATTTATATCATAAGTAATAAATTAGACAGTGCCATATAATGTGGCACTGACAAAGTATATTTAAATTGCAGCTCCTGGAACACTTTTATTCCATCAAAACTGCTCTTCCCAATAACCCTTGTGCACAGTTTGGGGGATAGGCTGGGAGTTACTCTCAGTAGGAAGTTTACTGAAGCCACATTTCTCAGGGATCTGAGAGCTTAATGGCATGGCTGTGGGCCAGTCTGACAAAAGGCAGCTGTGCCAATGAACAGCCCCAGTACATTTGTAGTTATTACTGTAACAATCTAACCTCAATAACCCTAACAAAAAAATAATTTGCGAGGCATTTCAAAGAGCATATGATTAAAAATCCTAACACTAAAGGGAAAGAAAGAAAAAGCATTTTTAACATTGAACAAAACATTTTAAAACGACCATATTTAGAGAAGCATAAAGAATGAAATAATTGGTCTGAGTAGCTATTGTTTTTTGTCAAGTCCAGCACCCCTTCATATTTGTTTTTGTAGTTGCTCAGAAGAATGTCGACCAAACTTTTGAGGGTTATATACATATATGTATATATATGTATATACTATGAAATTGCTATGACAATATTTTTGTTTTATAACATTCATCAAAGATAGTCAAAATTCTATCTTAAAAAAGAAAGGAAACTATGAGGAAAAAGTAAGAAATATAGCTATAGAGAAACAAAGGAAAGAAAAATCACCCTAGAGTAAGTTCTACTAATTTCTTAAATTTTGAATTGGACCTTCTAGTAAAATCATATAAATAGGATGAGGAATTAGTTATGAATGCAAAAATATAAAGATACAGAAGATTCAAAAAGAAATCCAAGTAGATGCATGGTAAGATTAAAGGCTTCCCTTGTAAAATACTCCAAGGAGAGTCCAAATTATTAGCAGATACTATAAAGATATGCCTGCATTTAGAATGTCAGAGTACGTAGATTAACAGAGGAGTAGTCTGTGCCTGTACATGACTGTTGAACAAGATGGTTTTGAGAGAGAGCAGTCAACAACTCATTAAAAAGCTCAGGCTATTAAAAGGCCACCAGCAAAATTAATGTGATTTTTTTTTCAGGGCCTCAACATTCTGTGAAGGATATGGGAATGGCATGATCCATAAATATTATTTAAATGAGAAATTATTATTTCTGTCTTAATTGTTGTTGTCCATAGGTGTGAGTGTTGAAGAGGAGGACAAGGGGAAGTACATATTCTTTTTCCTTCACCCATAACATAGAAGGTGAGTGAATTTTTGATAATCGCCTTGTTCAGACATATCTGAATGAATATTCTCATTCTCTACTAGAAACACAGAAAAGAAATTGGAAAATTAAAGGAAATAGCACATGTTCTGCCAGGCCTGAAAATAGGTTAAAGGTACAAAAAGTAGACTGTATAGTGCTGAAGTAAAAGAGAATCTGGTATTAGAGAAACTGGATGAGAAGTTACATATATTTTCATTAAGAAGGTTATAGTCAGGATACAGAAGACTACTTAAAAAAATTGGAATATTCTGCTTGGAGTCCAGCCTACTATGAGGTAGAACAGACCATCCCTCTGTTCATCAAAGAACACTGAAGACTTTCATCTCTAAAACATATGTATGTGAAAATGCTTAAGTAAAAAAGTCTGTCTCAGTTCATTTTCATCCTAATTCATGCACCTTTACAGATTTGATTATTTCAGTTCTAGCTATTCCCTTTTAATTATCAATGTTCAAAGTTTTTCCTGAAGTTAGCTAGCTCTTCACCAGATGCTTGCACATACGTAATATAGTATAAAATAAAGAAACCAGAGAAGGTAGTTCCTCCATGAATATTGTAGTCCCACCTAGATAAAGACTATTTCTTGTTCGAGACTTTCCACATACAAGAAATCTGTGAGTTTCCTATTTGTCTTCAAACCAGTTCAGCCAAAAATATAACAATTAAAATTAAACAAAATTGATAGGACTCATAACTATCTTCTGGGTGGTATTCAAGGCTTTCAGTTTTATTTTTTTCCTCCTTAAGAATCAAAATTTACAAAATTTACTTTGACATACCAGCCACTAGTTCTGCAAGTCCAGGTTTTATTAAAATGGCTGATGCTTGTTCTGTTGCTTCTTTGTTATGTCCTGTTTCGTTATGTTGAACCATGAATAGCTAAACAAAACAACTATATGTTTTGTACTTTTACTCACATGATATGCTAAAAACAAACAGGTATGTGGTTAGTTGAAATTTCATTCAGATCAAGATGCAAATATGTCGATGATTTCTGAAGAAAAGGCATCTGCCTCATCTTTTTATCACAGATGTATGCTCTTGACTGAAGATAAGAAATGGATTATTCATTATTCTCTTGATCCAGTTGCTTTTGCAAGTGCCACCTGACTGGTAATGTTCTGCTACTGGAATTTCAGTTAGGGTTATTCTGCTTATGACTGAATTTAACTAAGTGTCTCTACTTGAACCTAGAGCTTGTCTTATGTGCAAACAGAACTTTTGTGAGACAAATGAAAGAAAACCAAAAGATGCATTCCTTTTTATAGTTAAATATACACAGAAAGGTTTTAGATACATGAAGAGAAATAGCTTACAAAGAAGTTGTTTACAGATGCAGTCATTTGAGAGCAGAACTAAAAAAATAAGGCTTGAATAATTTTCAAGAACAAGCAGCAGAGAAAATTCCTATCTAAAAGCTCTGATACAATCAAGCAATAGAGATTGCAAGACTGCATGAACACCTGATGCTGGACATTGAAAGCCAAAGTATTAAATTGCTGAAACCCCAAGAAACCTGTGTCATCTTCTTACGTGATGGATTTGTAACTATTTTAAAAGCTGAATATGCCAGAATCTGTGTGAAACCATTTGGAATATTTTCTCATCAAAATGCAAGGTTTCAAACTAGTCCAGACATGCAGCTTAAAACAGTATATTCCTTAACTGATAATTAGAACAGCTGTAAAAACCAGAGTGTGCAAGATTTGAGCTGAGAAGGGCTAGCTGCACAAAAGACAGAAACAGAAAAGATTAAAACAGACCCTGACAGATGGGACTCTTTTCTTTAATACAATGAATCATAAACAAACAAGGAGGAGCTTGCAGAAATGATTGGAAGAAATAGTGTGACAATATCTATCCAAAGAAGGTGTACTCTTTTACTATTCAAGGAGTCAAACAACTGCAAAAAGAGTAAAAACTGAACCAGTATTAAAAAAGGAAAAAAAAAGTTAGCACTTAATGGATAGAATTTCTTGAAGCCAATATTGAACATGTTTTATTTTGGTGTGATATAAATTGTTGCCATTTTGGAGCAATTGCATAACAATCAAAGTGGAATAAGAAAGTAAAGTAACAAAACAAAACCTGCTGCTGCTGTGTTGGCAATAGCAGCAGTGTTCTCATTTCAGTTGACACCGTCAGGTAACACAGCAAGCTTCAGGACTCAAGTGTTATATGCTTGGTTCTTACCTACTGTACAGGGAGGATTTATCTACTGTGAAATACTGCATTACACATTTTTAAATGATGATCAGAGTTAAATTTTTAAGTAAGGGCAGAAAAAGGAAATTGTCACATTTCAGGATTAACAGTCATGTTTATGGCACAGCGAAATAAAACTGGGTTTGATCTACAATAAAGATTTGCACTTGAGAATTCACACATTGCCTTTTCAATGGCAGGTTCATGTGGCATTTTTCAAGATCACTTTGAGCTTGTGTCTATTAAAGATTTCTTTGTTTTCTGTCTCTGCGACTAAGCAAAGAATAAAATTTAAATTTGATCATTGGCCTTTTGCAGTTCTTGTCTTAGTTCTGTTTTAAAGCAATGGAGATTAATAGCGTACCTATTTTTATTTATTTTCTATATTATTTGAGCCACTTTTCATTAATGTTCTTTCTTATTACACCTTATTTCTTTGCAAAACTCAGTTTAAAATAACAAATAATTAATTTTAAGTGTTTCCCATGCATATTATTATAAATAATATTCAGAGGCCATGAACATTTAAGAACATAAAGATATTTTTATATTAATTTAATAGTCCTCTCTTTTTACAGGAAGGCCTCAAAAATAATAAAATCCCAAAAGCAGCATTGAGTATGTAGAGAAGAATGAGTTATTCAATTGAAGCTACATCTTATTTCCTCCATTTAAGTATACGTGTGTGTGTGTGTGTGTGTGTGTGTGTGTGTGTGTGTGTGTGTGTGTTTTCTTAAGCTAGCACTGGAAATACCACTGAAAAAGGGATATGATTTTTAACCTAAAATTTTTTGCCAAGTTTTGTCTTCTACATGCGCAGCTGAGCAATAATTACTTGAAATAAGTTTAATGCAAGTAAAGAGGGAGGTGTGAAAGAATTACAAGAATTTGCTTGTACAGTTAAAATTTTCTGAATATAGGAAATAAATTTGATTTTATATAATACGGTATTTGCTGAGAATATTAATCCTGATGCATACAGAAAATCTGATGCAATCAATGAAAGTACAATGCTTTATAAAATAATATGTGATTCCAAAGGCTTATATCCTCTGTTATTAAGCTTCATACTTAAAAATTGTTATGACACATTTGCATTACATCTTCAGCAGTCTGAGCTGCTTTACTTTCCAACCTTAATTTTCATAGTCTTCTATTGTTGGACTGCAGATTCAACCTCTACAACAATCTCTGAATAAGCATTGTAAAAAAAATGTATGTGATTTTTTCTCTATATCTACTGGAAAAGAAGCTCATCAAATATAAACTCTTTCTTTCATAGGAGATAGACCATTCTATGAAACTTTAATAAAATTTGCCTGAAGAATGTTACAGCTAAACATAATATAAAACCTGAGCTGCATTTTAGCTTGGTGTTTTTATGCACTTTATTGCAAAGAAAATGCGAGGTTGTTATCAAGACTTAAAGGAAGCATATACTTTCTCATTAGTAGGTTTGAATTTTAAGAATAGTGTAAAAAATAATCTTCAATATGCTATTCATACATATCATGTTGATATGTCCTACAATAACGAAAAAACATAAACACATGAAAATATAAACATAAACATGAACGTATAAACATAAATATGAACACATAAAAAAGATTGAACTTATCCAGAGATTCCTGGACTTCAAAAAAATTGTTCTAAATACAAACAGTAATAAGAAAAAATATATTCTTAATTTATCACTAAAAAATATTTTTTTACAATGTCATCTTCATTGTCTTTGATATGAAAATTTGTTTTGTTAGTAAATCTGTTTAATTCAATTTTTTTCAAACTCTTAATTACCATTTGGACTATAATAAGAATAGAAAAGCAAGTTTAAAGAATTAAATTGTCCTTTTTTTCTAAAGAGAGACTATCAGTCAGAATGTAAATTGCGTACTACAATTTACAGCAAAATGCGATTAGTAAAAGGAGAAGCTCTGCAACCAGAGCTGGTAAATGAAGTTTTCTTGTAGCAAAAACCTCTTCTTCATCAGATTTCCATCACTTATGTACCTCTCAAGGAAAACAGAAACCACAGGACGCAGACATAGGATTAAACACTATGATGTAAGTCATGGGGCATTAGTATGCTATCATGACACCATAAAGTATTTTTCTCAACTTTGAACTGAGCCCGCAATTGCTTAGTTACCCAGTTAGCTATAAAAATTGACTCATACTTAAAATATATTTCACTTGAAAGTGAAACATTATGAGGCATTACAGTTGCCAGTGAAAGAATGCTTATAATGGAACATTTATTTTTATCTAGAGCAGTCTTGTCACTTGCTAGTGGGATATGACACTCCACAGCATTAAGGTAGGATACTAAGAGCTAATAGACAGACATTTCCTAAAAATACAGCTAAACAGCATGATTAGACTTAATTGCAAGTGCAAATGGGAAGATATACATAATGTCCTGTCTTTCAGACTTGTTATTATTATCAGTGTTTAATGACACTTTTAAATAAGTTCAGGTAGAATTATGCTTTAAACAGAGGTAAGATTTCATTAAAACATGGCATTGTAGGATTTTTCCAAACATCACTGGGGCATGCTGTTGCACCTGTTAAAATCTAAATGCAAATATTTGCTGAGAAAAAGGAAGAACTTTAAATATGAAAAATATTTTCATTAAATTGTAAATAATGCTTTCTCTGGACAAGACCTATTATGAAAACTGTAAGACAGAAGATGAAATAGATTTTATTCTTTATTCTTTACCTTGACTAAGTACTACAACTAGTCCTCAAAATTGTCAAAAGATGCATTAGGCTTTTTTTTTTTGTGGAATTTATGAACACAGCCTTGGTTACTGTGCAGGGTTTTCCTGAAAGTGTAGCTAATTGCACAATTAGGTCTGAATATTTCCTCAAACAGATATAAATTGTTTGTCCATAAAACCTAATTTCTTAAAGAATTTCTCATCAACATTAAGTAATTGTGTCATGACCAAGTAGTTGAAATATGATATTAATCTTGAGTACCACATTCATATGTCATTTAATATAAAATATCAGCTTGATTATAAATTAATATCTACCAGAAGCCACTCAGTCTGCAGTTGAAAGGTGCAGTCAGACAGTTTCTAAGTAACAGTTTCGTGAATCAGCCATAGACTTCAAGCATACTTGTAGAACAAAAAATAAACACTTGAGTTAGGTAACACTTTAGTGCCTCTAATATAAGCAATTCAGTTCTAGCAAAATAAGATTATAAAACTCCTCTTTCTTTTTCCCAAAATTTGGCATGTACTAGAGAACAAAATATTGAGGAGATGAAACAATATTTTTGATTATTTTTTTTTCAACATAAGGATTTTCTCTGCTAGCCAGAGATTTCATAAACTTTTCACTTTATCAGCACTGTTGTTGACAAGAGTGTGGACTACTGTGCCAACTTTGGTATTAGTATAAAACTTACAAAACAGTCAGTTAAGTTGTTGTTTAAAATTTGAAGTTACTGTAACATTTTTAGTAACACATGAGAAGGTTCAGTAAGAATTGTTGCAAGTCTTTAGTCTTCATAATAATTTTAAATTACAGATAAAAAAATTTGAAATTAATTTTTCATAAAGACTGAAGCAATTTCAGCTTATTCCAGTTCTCCTTCTTGGTGGTGATATTACTTGATTAATTCTTTGTCCGAGAACTACATTCTACTTGCATGTTTGAAGGTTTAAAGCTTGGAAAGGTAAGAGACAAGGAGGTAGGGTGGCAGAAAAGACAAAATATTTGCACATAGCCTTTTCTCATGTGAATTAGAAACAAATTCCACATAAACTTATATCTGGTACATTATAATTCAAGCAATATTTTCTACATTAAAAGGTAGAGAAAAGTAACAGTATGAAATAAAATTCTTTAATTTTTTTCATAATTTTATAGAATTTTTTTCTCCTCCTTTGCTTTTTAAGGGTATTTTCAGAGTGCAAACAAACTGGAACAATAATTTGAACCAGTTATGAATTTCAATATCGTTACAGAAACACAATAAGGATAGATTAACTATACATGTCTTCTCTGTAGTAGATTCAAGTAAAGCCAAATGTAATATATTCTTTAAAATGTTGCAAGAGCCAAAGCCTTTTCAAGATGGATAATGCAGAACAAAAAGAAAAGTGACAGTATATTGCCTTTCCAGAATTACCTATAGAGGCTATTTCAATGCTGTAGCAAAACTGAATTAATGTCTTATATACCAAATAATGTAAGCTTATAATGCAGTGATATCTTTTTAAACAACACCATAAAATAAATAGTAGATTTTTTTTATTGTTTTCAAAACTTTGTGTATATTTTGTCCAAGACTGCTATTATAAAGCAATTACTGCTACTGAAATGGATATTGGGATATTCAAAGATTTCTCTGCAGGCAGAGTAAAAAGATTTGGTGCACCTGCGGTTTAAACTAAATCACTCAGTGGTTTGTCTTCACTGTGGTTGTTTTCACAAGAGAATTGAAGGGATAAATTAATATGAATGAAAACTGTTCTCAAATATCAAGCATAATTTTCTACATTGTTGTGGTTAGATGTCTTTGAAGGTACTGCTGCAATAGGGATGTACCCACAGGGAGACAAAGTGGAGTGTGGTATTCTACTACAAATTACTCAGGGAAAAAATGGCTAACATAGATATTAATTTAAAAAAAGGAAAGCACAAAGAGTAAAACAACAGCATATATTTTGTTCCTTTGGATATTATTTTTTTGTAAATAATACAAAAAAATTGTATTTTTTTATGGGATTACATAAAGTGACACTCTTAAAGAATGTCTAGTTTTAAGGCCAAAATTTTGAGATTCTTACCGATGCTGAGAATTGGCAAAGATTTCCGGCCTAATAAAAAATATTTACACACTGTGAAATATTGAATTATGTAGATTAAAACTTGATAGATATTTTATATCACTGTATACTTAGAGTTCTTTTTAAATCTTGATGGTCCCAGACTTTGTTTGCTGGAGGTATAACCAACAGATTCATACATGCTGGGCAGTGCCACCCAAGTTACTGGTCAGAAAGGAGACATATTTTAAGCTGGAAGTCAATAATTCTAACTAGTCAGATGTAGTGTACCATGAGGTGCTTTCTCCCCATAATGCCCAACCTCCCTTCCCACAGCCCCTACCCAAAGTCATTCTGCAAAGAAGGATGCATTAATAAATATAAAAATAAGGTTTTGACATGGTCTTCCCTTAACTAAATTTATGAATCTCTGATATTCCCTCTCCATTTTTTGAACAGCTGTACAACTAATGGTCTGGTATTTGAAAACTTCCATGTGACAGCCTAGGGTTTGGTTATCTGCTGTCGAATACTGAGCATTTAAGTTCTTGGGGTTTTTCTCAAATTTAGCAAAGAACTAAAATAATATATTGGTGGTTGTTTTGGGTTTTGTTTTGTTTGGTTTTGGGTTTATCTTTTTCTTCATTTTGTCTTTCGTCTCAAGTATATAAAATGAAACCTGTAGGAAACTCGTGAAGTGAAAGAGCAAAATACATTTCTTTCATTACAAAGAATAGGCTAGAAAACTGTAGACAGTGAGGTAACTCAGAAAGTGATAAAATCAGGAAACAAAAAGATCAACCTTTTTGTCAGACTGAGACGGGGTGCCTCTCAGTTTGCTGAGGCTCCCTCAATGCTGCCAGCTCTATGTATTTCAGACACAGAGTAGGTGTTTTAGTGACACTCCATCTTACCCTTCTGAGTGAAGATCAACTGACTTGTTGGCCTTATGGAATTCTTGGAAAATAACTATGTTCATGTGGAATCCTCTTTGTGTGAAATACTGAGCAATAATGGGAAGATGATTTAAGACAGCCAAATAAGTAAAGGCTCAGGATGTGTAACACCAATATATAATACTATTTCTGGTTGTTTCGATATTGACAGGTCTGCTGCACAACAGTGAGACCCAAAACCTCTGAACTGCTAAATCCAGTGACTAATGATTGTTTCTACCATATGTCATTCTGGGTCTCAAATTTCCATCCAAACTTGGCATCATTTGTAAACAACCATTTTAGTATGGTGTTAGCAGTGGTAACAATTTCTGTAGTGGTCATGACTGTTAATCTCCGTGACCAATAATAAACCTAAAATAAGTCCTAAAATAAAGACTATACTATGTTTTAGCAAGCATTCTGATACAGAATTTATTTGAAAGCCAAAGACAGTGATATGGATTAGGCCACAATATACATCAAACTGCCTTTAGCTTCTAGCTTTGGGTTGTTTGGGGTTTCTTTTCTGTGTAGCTTTGGTGGGGAGTAGGAGGATGTTGTTGTATTGTTAGTTTCAAAATTATATCAGGAACTATTGCTCAACAAATTAGTTTTTTTGTGTATTCTGTACCAGTTTGGGTAAGAAGTTCAGCTGAATATAAAGGATCTGATTTGTTCTATTACTTTGTTTATTGGATAATAAGCCTTCACTGCACTTGCTAATGTATTGTTTGGACACAGGCATTTCTTACTTATGCTACATTATGAATCCTTCACTTTGGATGAACCTTTCACATTCAGAGAGTGCTGATGTGCCTTGACTTCCACAGAGGCAAGGGCACAGTGGAGTGCTGCCTTGCCAGACTGCACAGCTGCACTGGTAGCTACTGCCAACTCTGCAGTAACTTCATTGTAAATAAAGCAGTCTCTGAGCAGTTTGAATTTGTTGCTCAACGTGACATTAGCTCAGTAGTGGAGAGGCATCTGAGCAGTTGTCAGCTCTGGAAGGCACACCTGTTCTTTCAATGTTTGAGATTTTTTCTGTTGTCTGCATTATATTTAGAGTTGTGAGGTTCAGAGCCTCTTGGATTCGTGTATCTCTCATGGATAATTTATAATATGTGCTAGATCTTTGTCATCTGTAAAACTGCCCCTCTCATATAAAGCATGATACACATGATTTTGAAACTTCAGTAACTCCTTTAGTTTTGGTTTACATCAGGATTGGATTCAGAATGGCAGCTCTAAAGTTAGAATTCTTCTTTCTATTTCTGTTCCTATTTACCATGAATTCTCTTAATAAATTAAAAGTTCTGTTAATGAATTTATTACATATTTCGTTGCAAATTATATCAAACTATATTTTTCTTCTTTGCAATTTTTCCATGTGATTGTAAAGAAATTAGTGTATCTCTGTTATT
The DNA here is from genome assembly GCA_013397075.1 of Rhabdornis inornatus. Classification (NCBI taxonomy): domain Eukaryota; kingdom Metazoa; phylum Chordata; class Aves; order Passeriformes; family Rhabdornithidae; genus Rhabdornis; species Rhabdornis inornatus. The sequence continues at coordinate 76,227 of VWZS01011034.1, read as the reverse complement.
TATTTCTAAATCTGGCTTTACAATGTAATGAAATTGAGACAGAATATTGTATATGTATACACCTCTTTGTTTAAAGTAGAAATCTGTATATTATCTTAATATATACACGGTGAAAAAAGACACAAAAATCTTGCTTTTGTGTCATGCCATTCAAATGGCAAAGGAAAAATAACCATTTAATTTCATTTCTGATGGAAAATATTAAATACATTTAATAACTCAATGAAGTTAAGACAAGGTAAGTTTGCTACATGTCAAAATGTAGAGAATACAAAGCCACAGAAATGACAGCTTAATAGATACAAAAAGGAAAAAACAGGTAATATATCAAGGAATCTAATCAATACTGTAAAAATCCATGACAGAGGTATTAGTTGGTATAGACAGAGCTGGAAATACAGAGGAGCTTTAAAGAATTGATGAAAGGATGCAGTGAGCAACTATGAAACCTAACCAACTATGAAACCTAAGGAATATGAAAAATTTACATGAGAAGGCATTATTATAATCTATAAATTAAAGAAACAACATAATATGTCAGCCTACTGCCTGGACATGCTTGCTAGACTGCACTCAACCTGTACAAGTCTTATGTACAAGATTTTGATGTATCAAAGGGGTAGCTTTGATATATTTAGCTGTTGGGGAGTCTCAGTAGAAAGGTTTCTCACAGATGTGAGAGTGTATGTTTATGCAGGGATGCATGTGTGTGTTCATGTAAGGCAATGGAGTCTTCAAAGACTACTACCCAAAACAAAACCAGTCTTGGTTATTCATTATCAAGACAATAATGTAAAGATTTGGGGATTTTGCTGATTATCTTCAAACTGATAGGGACTAACATATGACTACTTTAGCAATGGCCTGGGGTGACTTTATGATGATTGTATCCCCAGTCCTCTGTTCCATTTGTGCTAGATGTTAGGATATTAAACTGAAATGAGTTGCATTGGAAAAAGTTCCTTTCTGAGACTTCCTCCCCCCAGTCACATTTTCTGAGCCATATTAACTAAATATTCCTTCCTCCTTCATGCTCTAAGCAGCAAATAAGACATACTGGTCTTTATTTGTATGATACTGATGATTACTATGTGTTGTTAATAAGGCACAGACAGAAAAAAAGAAAGATTTTACTGAGTTTTTTGAGGGTATGACAGGGATGGGCCATGCTATCTTCAAGGTAACATCCACCACATGTAATGATATGAGGTATTACATGCAAAAAAAGTCATAGAAAGAGCCGAAAAGTAGGAGAATGAAATGGAGCAAAAATAATTACAGAACTTTAGTTAGATTAGCTACTTGATGTTTTAGAACATGGATAAATGTTCTAACCCTTTGGGAGCAAAGTAAACAGAACTATATAAATCATAGACATTAAGCTATTTAAAATGATAGGTGGTGTTGCAGATCTCCTTTGTACTATTTGAAACTAAAGGAATTCATGGTTAGTTTGGTTGGGTTTTTGTTTTTGTTTTTTATTGGTATGTGAAGGCATAAGACACTATTTCTCACTTGGAATGATATTTCAAACAGGAAAAGGTCAATTTTCTGGCGCTTTTTTTTTTTGTTTCTTTT
>VWZS01011034.1:37765-72084 GCA_013397075.1 Rhabdornis inornatus | reverse complement strand
TTTTTTTTTTTTTTTTTTGCTTTTTTCCCCTGTGAAATATTTACAGTTTTCTGCTTCTTAAAGCATAAATATTAATAAATGCTGAGAGAGGGACAGGAAACTCTTATTTAGAAATGGATGCTGTTTCCATTTTTGTCTAAATTTTTAATCCTTTTTTCTTTCACAAAAAAAATTAACATATATACAAACCAATTGCTAGCCTTTCGTTTTTTGAGTGTTCAGATTCAGATTCTCAGATTTTTTTGACAAATCCAAGGCTCTAAAAAAACCTGTCATTAGAGTCTAATAATTCTTTACTAAGAGAACAGGATAATTCATCAGAAGCATATAATTCATCAGAAGCATATTTCCTGGGAAAACAAAAAGCATAAAAGAAACCCATTTTCTGTTCAAAATACCCAAAAATATCTTTTTTTTAATAGTGCGTCTTCTTATTTCACACCAAAAATCAAGTCAGAAGCAAAAAATGTTAATATGGAGTTTGCTGGGGAGTAGTCCTTAGCAAAAAAATCTTCAAGGTGCAGTTCACCAAAATTTTACAGGGAATAACTATTCAGCTGATTGTTTAAAACCAACCATTTCAAAGAAGCTCTTTCTCTAAGAGGATAATTGTTTGCAGTGGAATTGTCTCAGTTAACTACTTCTTGTGTCTTTCCGCTGCTATTTCAACAGTGCGATAAATTTAATAGAGATTGTGGATGCTGGGAAACTGACAACAAGAAACTGCTTAATAACGTTCTCTTGATATATTTTTAAATGGGATGTAGCTTCAGTGACTTAGAAACATTCCCATTAGGACAAAAAAAAAAGCGAACATGAATTTTCAGTCACTAAAAATGATTAGTCTTCTTCACAGTTCATAAAACATCTCACATCCAGTCGTTAATACTAGTTATTTAATTTATTAATTATTCATCTTCTGTGTTTACCATTAGTTTTAATTCTTGCTATAAATGAGAGTTACAGTGCAGGAAATGAGGGGTAAATGGGCAATGGGAAGAGAGCTTAAGCGTCATTCTTAGCACTATCAAATAATCGCAGGATATGAAATATTTCAAGAAATAAGGAAATTATTCCCACTCATCTTTTCTTTATTCCAGAAATTCTCTATCATAAAGGAAGTTACAGTCAAATATGAGGACATCCCAAAGAAATAAAACCACAAATACATAGAAATCCCAAATAAGAAAGCAAATTAAATAAACCAAAACAAAAAAACAAAGTTAAAACCCAGACAAATAAACAAACAAATAACAGATGGAAATTGAAACAAGTTACAAGTCTGGTCTTCTTCCTCTTCCTAAAAGCAAAATGACCAACACCTCAAAGATAACAAACCTACAGAAAAAATCCACCTTTCAAAATTTAAGATGTCCTAATTTTTGTTATAGATTAGGAAGAACTACCTGCCATCGGAGAGTATGTAACATAATTTTCATACTGTGGGTTTTTATTCTGGTTCACAGACATCCCTGATTGCTGAATGATCAATTTTCTCGATGAGAAGAGACAATGGCAGTGCTTGGAAAAATTAGTCTCCGTTGCTATCTCTTTAGACTCATCCAAGATGATCACAGAACAGGCCAAAGTCTGCCCTCCTATTCTGGTTTTTTTCCTTTTTTTGCCTCCCCTCAGGATCCCAAACTCCATCATTTCATGCTCACCACAGCAAAGCTGCATCCAGCCTTTCCATCCTCACCAAGTTCATTCTGGTGTGTAAGTATCTGCTATTGGGTCCAGCAGAGCAATTCCCTCCTCAGCTCTGCATTCTCTTGTGCCAAGATGTTGACATCAATGAACTCTAGAAATTTTCTGCCTTATTTGTGTCATGCTGTGCTGTTCTTCCAGCAGATATGGGACCAAACCCTGTAGGCATGAGGCTTCTTCCAGTTATTGAGGAAGGCCTCACCAACTTCTTTTTCCTCACTGGTGAGTCTGTAGTAAACACTCAACACAATATTGCCCATGTTGTTCTGCCCATTAATCCTGACCAACAACATCTCAGCTTGCTCATCACCTATCCTAAGGCAGAGCTCCACACTTTCTCACTGTTCTCCCACAAAAAGGGAAAAACCCACTCCTTGCCATCCCAGCCAATCCTTCACAAAGAGACTGCATCCATTCATGGCAGCATGCCAGTCATGGGAACTATGCCACCAGAGTGTGTGATGATCTTCTACACAGACCTCTAATTCTTCCTGTTTACAAAAGTAATCCTGTAAATTTGAGAAGGAAAAATTTCTATTCCCAAATGATATATTTTTTAAAAAGCTCTTTCCTCATCATTCTCTTCCTTATGAGCATGTAGAAGATACAGACTCAAATTCTTGCTTTTTGTAATTTGGGACAAGCTAAGAAATTAATTCACATGTCATTTTAAGATGTTTAACACTTTTTATATTTGCTAACAAAGGCTGTAATCTGTGTGGACNTCCTCTGTCGCAGCTCAGTTGTTGGCATTTTTAATGGAAATGCATTGCTGTTGAATAAACTGATTTTGTCCCCTGCATTTTGCCTGTTTGCACCCCTGAGATCGAACGAACCATCACGACCCCCACTCTGTATTAATAGCGGATCGTGACACTGTCCCATGTGGAGCTCCAGTCCAGAAGCCAGGTACCAGATTTTAAATTGTTTGCTCACCAGCTCTTTATGCAACAATAAAACTTTTACATTCAAAACACTCCTCCTCTTCACCATGCTGCTATCTGAAACAATGGAAGGAAAATCTTGGATACCTTGGAACATATGAGAACCGTTTAAGCATAGAGTCCTCAGAGTAAACACAAGTAAAATCTGGTTCTTAGTGCTGCATTCAACTCCAGCAGGTCAGCCTCAAGATTTTGTTGTTGGGTAGCATTCTCTGTTTTACTGCTCACAGAATCTCAGAAATCTTCCACTGCCACTGGAGGATTGTTACTGGTGCTCAAAGAGCTACTTTACTCAAGCTCGAGGCTGGAAATTAGTTGTGTGACTTTTTGCATTGCTGTTTATGGCTTAGAGATGAAGACAACACTTTAAAAAATTGCCATAAGAATCTTTCAATAACCAAAATTTCTAAATAGATAAAATATTATTTTACCATGGTCTATGTGGAATGGGCAACGATAATTGCTATTAGGTCTCAGCCTTATGTTTTTTTGTACTAATAGAAACTTTGTTCTAACTCACAACACAGAACTATGTCTCATTCCAGTCAGAGACTCAGATACCCCCTTTTTAAAACCATTTCTGTTTCTTTCTGGAGGAGTCAGAGCTTTTTCAGAACTTGTCGAAATCTGTAGCACTCACTTCCAGTCAAGACACCCAACATATTTCTTCAGCTTTCTTAATTTTTGTGAAAGTTTCTCTCTTGGGAGATACTTAAAGAAGAAATATAAGATGACGAGTGCTAGTTGTATCACTTAGTGTGACATGCACTAATATGATGAGGACACAGGGCAAAGGACTCTGCATAGATCAGATGCAGGTTCCCGAACACACCAAAATAAAATCTTAACAATTGCTTTACACTGGCTCATGTTTCCAAATATGTTTTTCCCACTAGGAAAACAGCTAGAAGATATTTTTAGAATAAAATTTAGCAACAGCCCTGACATTTCTGGGTTTTCTATATAGCATGTGCATGAAGACAATCTCTAGTGTGGCTAATTCACACAAACAGATTTGTTCATTGTTGTGGTGTTCTGATAGCATCTTTGATAGACTCTGACAACTTCCTACATCCCTTTTGTCCTTCCCATACCATCTTCTTTATCTTCCATTATCTGAAAATTATACCATGCGCATATTTTTTTTTCTTGTTTGCAAATGCAGGTGTTAAAAATGGTTTTAATACATTTTATATTGTATAAATATAATAGAGCAGGCCTCTGAATAAACAACCATGTATTTTCCTGTCGCCTTTTCTCTCTCCATTCCTCTTTCCCATCCTGATCACCAGTTTTTTTAAGATGGACTTTAAGCTTGTAGAATTATTTCCACTTCATTTATAAAAGTCATGGAGGCTCAGTAGAGGTTAGTGCAAGATTCTAAATCACATATCTGAGAATAGTTGTCCATTTCTCTGTCAGTACTATGAAGTTGACAAGCAGATAACTTCAGAGAGTAGTATGGGGAGAAATGTTAGAAAGGGTTTATGTTTTTTATTTATGAACCCCAAACTCCTTACGATTTTTCTTTTCTTCATAAAGAGGTGATAAGTAAAATATTACTGCAAAGATGTTTTTGATTTATTTTTCCTATTTCTGATTAGCTTTAATATAGATAGCTATAACATAAAAGCTAGAGGGTGTCTCCTGAGGGAAAACATGTATGCTGGCAGCTGAATACAGCTAGGTTTACATTTAAAAATATAAGGTTCTGGATTATCAAAGCCTGTTTGAAGTCCACAGAACCTAAAATATTTAAACAATTATCTTAAGTTTCTTTTTCATACCAGAAAAATTTGAAGTGATCACTATTAAAAGCACAGAAACAGCACTTGAAATACACAATTACTGCTTTCCCATCCATAAACAGTGTATTTCTAGCAAAATTATCAAAGCTGTATGGTCTGTTGGTCTCATAAGGGCTCTTGGGCAGCTTGTGGAACCAGCTCAACTGAGGATACATGGTTCTGCTTCTGGCATGACTAATGCAGTTGGGAAATAAGCCAGGCATCAGGCTCTTGAGGGAGGAGAGAAGAAGAAGAGAAAGCTAAAAAGAGCCTGGAGGGGAAGATCCAAGCAAATGAGCCAGCAGGCTTCACCGGAACACCATTTGACATTTGCAGGGCTGTAATGTTAGAAGCCTGCAGCAATACTGAAGCCCTGCTGCTCTAAGGGGCAAATCTACTGAAAAGCAAGCAGTGAACCCCATGGGAACAGGGTTGACACATGGACGTGAAAATGAGCAAGCATAACACATCAATCCTTGTGTTGCACAATAATATAAAGCAGTACAGGAATAGAAGCAAGAGTGAGGGACATTTGTTTATCTTGTAAAGAAAATATAAGGGATTTCATCTTACAGAAAATACAGGTAGCCTTTTGTGATGGGAAACAAAATTAAAAAAAAATCTTAGCCAGACAATTTCCCTGTGAACTTCCTTCTGAAGCATCAATTAATGCAGAGGAACAACTGCCAGCAGCTGTTGCGCAAAGTCTGGATCCTTTAATTTAAAATAAGCTGGCAAAATAAGGTCACTGATGTTGTTAGGAAAGATGCCATGCAATTTCTCTGTCTAAGCTACCTTGGTGCATATCAAACATAATTCTCCTTTTCAATGGAATGATAATTTTATAGCAAGCTGCTGGCCCCAATGTCAAAGGGGTTAGGTTGGTGATTGTCTAATTTGAACCATCGTTGTTTGTTTTCTCACTCTTTTTTCTTTCACTCTTCTGTATCTGGTCCTGAAATGCCTCCTACCTTGGGAAAACAGATCTTTATTTATAGTGCTGAAAAGATATTAAAGCTGCTAAGCTAAGTGAGTTNAAAAAAAAAAAGGAGAAAAACCACCCCAAACCTGTATCTTTTGTTCTAGAAGATGATAAAAACTGCAGTACTGATCACTGACAGCAATTTGTCTCCAGTGTACTGCATGAGAAATTAATTATGTGATCCTGTGACAACTGGCTTTCTACGTGGCTGGGAGGTAGCAATAAAGGCTGTAGGATTTCAGAGTTTAAGAGTTGCTCAGCTGCAATGCAGGTAATTTGAATGAATTATTCTGCTTTCAATATGCAGTGTGTAGGCATGCTCCTTCCTCTGAGCTGGTCAAGGTTGCAGTGTCATGTAGTGTATCATTTCATAGTGCAAATCTGTTACAGAGCACACTGGCTGAAAGCAATTTGCATTTTACAGATTTTTTAGGAGCTTTACACAGATTGTGATCAGCAGAATTCTCTGTTTCTCATTTCCACAACCTATACAACAGGTACAAACCTCTGTTCAGCCAGTTCATGCTGTGTCTTAGCCAGACATGGCTGGCTAGGACATGCATGTGCTCTGCATATGCACAGCAGTAGGTGTCATATGTACACCTGAGGAATTGTTTATGTTGTGTGCACAAGATGTTCTTGTGCACAAGATGTCTGTTTTTCCATGCTTTATTTTTGGATTTTCATATTATGGGACAGTAAGACTCCAGTTGCATCACTTTGTGAAAATAAAGTTATAAATAAACTGTCTTTTCACATTCTTCACAGAAAATCCATGTCATTATAGGTCATTTGGGTATGTTCCAATTTACAGGGATTAAAGACAATGATAAGAAAATTAAATCACCATGTATAAATGTCTAAGTTATTACCATTTTCCTAGAAAACTGGAAAGAAAATGTTAGATGTGTTTAAAACTGCAATTTACTACAGGAAAAAAAATATTTAATATCAATTTTGTCACATTTCTGCTAAAGAAGATCATTCTCTGTAACCAGTGCTAATAAATAAAAAAAGCATTATGATTATTATTCTCTTTGTGAAATATGTATCTTTTTTTGCTATCTTTAACCTAAGATTTTCATTAAGCTCATAGTTATACCAATGCTATAAAAGGAAATGGGGTGACAAAGAAAATAGTTTGCAACTTCTTTTATTGTCAACATTTCAAAATCATCCTGAAAACTGACCTTCAATAAAAGGAACAGCTCTGTATTAATTTATCTAATTTCTACAAATGGTAGGGTCTTCCCTAAATCACGTCTTTTGAATTTTTCATATACATACACCTTGCCTAACACTCTGGTTTGCTTTGTTAATCAATGAATCGAAGTCAGTATGAGGAATTTCCTGCCTACTTCTGAATGTTCTTGTCATTTAAAATATTGTTGCTAACAGGCACTGAGTAAAAAGTACTTTACAAGGCTTGTAAACGGGAGAAATATGCTTTTCTTCTTAAATCTATGCCTGGAAGCCTCGTTTTTTTTAATATCAGTGCAAACTATTATTTGGTCAGGTAGAACAGTGGGTGATGTGAGATGTCACACACAGTTCCATCAGTCATGTCAAGAGACAGGTTTGTCGCATAACTGAATGAAACAGCAAGACAGAAAAAAAATGCAAAAAAGAAAGTGATGAATGTTGATCTACTGTGGAAGGGCACCTCAGGCTATAACAAAAATAGACTTTGTTTTGTGCCACTGGCAATGAATACTGCAGTGTTCATTGTTTGTGGAAAAGGATTTTGCTGATGATGAAACGAAACTGAACACTGAGATCTCTCTGCAGAACCTTGAAGGCACTTTAGGCAACTTTGCTGGAACAGGCCACAGTCCAAAAAAGGAGGACAAAATGTATCTATGAGAAGAATCTAGCAAAGAAGCAGTCTTTCAGTTGCTGTGTTTTTCTCAACACAGCCACTAGTTTAACCTTGACCAATTATAGCACAGACCAAAATACCAGAGAATGTTGTCTTTAATGTTATTGCTACACCAACTTATATTCCATCTTAGGGTACATCTGCATAATATAGGGGTGCTCTTTCCCATTGACTCTTGTTCATAACAGTTCACCACATGCACAGCAGCGATAGCAATGGTGTAATGACACTTTTGTGTTGTGTTTTTTCTTGTTCTTAATTACTCTGCAAGAGTTAGACTTGGAATATACTCTTTGTCTCCCAACCCATCTCCAATAGTAATTAATATAGAATGGGTGGAGGAAACAGTACCGTTCCACAAATATCAATAAGCAGCAGCTGATATGTTTGATTAGGTTTTGTCTAATGACAATGGATCAGTCAAATATGCACCTTCTAGTTTTTTTCAACTATAACACCATAAATCTGGGTATTCTTATAGCCACATAAACATCCATTTCCTTTTAAAAACTCGGTATAATCTTGGCTTCCACTGCCACATATCACAGTATCTAATCCAGCATGTTTTGTGCCAGTGTATTTTGTTTTAGTTTTTAATTGCTTGCAGGTTTTCAGCAAAAAAATTATGCATATAACCAAGTAGATAAAAATCTTTTATCTGCATGAAAAATTTGCCAAATTTTTTGTCTTGTTTTGGTAAGTCTTTTCAGTGTGAAACCTTATATACGATGCTGTTGGTGTTAGAACATTAAATGAAACCAAATAGTGGTATCACAGATATAATAGCTACTTGTCTGTTACAAGGGGAATACAGAACAATTCAAAAATGGTACATTTTTAGAATCAGATACATACTTGTGACATTGCTGGAGCAGATAAATATATCCCCCACACTGAATATTACTGCCCTTCAGTTAGAATTTAAGGCTTCCTAAGGTCTCAGACTACTAAGGTCTCACTACAGGTGAGGTGTAAAAATCTGATTTATGTTCTAAGAAAGGGGTATTGGTGCTAAAATCCTGAAATACAGTTTTTAATCATGTGTTACCTCATCAAATAAGTTTTGGGTGATTTTAGTATGGGGTATTTTGGTTTGGTTTGGTTTGGTTTAGTTTGGTTTAGTTTTGTTGTTTTGGTTTGGTTTTTGCTTTTATGGGTTGTTTGTGGGTTTTTAGCCTGGCATTAAAGATTATGCAATTCCTGGGACACTGCACAAGAAAATAAGAAAGTGCTGAAGGTTGCAAGTCTCATAGGATAATATTCAGTAGCTTGGCAGGAAAAGTCAGGGCCTGTTGTGGTCTCATCCTTACTGCTATTAGGAAAGACCATAGCAAATTATCTTCAAACCTTCCTCACAGTTGATTTACTCCGGAAGACATATCAAAAGTCAATTAAATGCAAGTGTCTGTGCTGGTGTTCTGGTTCAGGTCAGGGGGGAGATTTTGAAGCATTATTCCAATGATGCCTTTGAATCTGCCATGTGTAATTGCAGAATAGCTCTGGGTACAAGCATCATGATTATTGAAGAGTTAGTACTGAACCAGGAAACTAAGATACTTGCTGTGTGATAAACCAATACACACACTGATTATTTGTTGCAATAAAAAGTGGTAAAGAGGGTGCTAAAGTAACTTTCATATAAATAATTTTTTAATCCTTTTTTTTCCCCGTAACAGAAACAGCTGAGAGAGCAATGCATTTGCAAGAATCCAGATGGAGCACCTTTTGTCATTTCCTTGAATAGGTGTCATGATTTGTTTTCTCTAAAGTACTTTTACTTACCTTAATAACACCAATTTAAGAAGGGAAGAAAAGAAGTGTCCTAAATGATTGTTCTGTGGATATGCTGGGATTTACTCTGCCATATCCATGTACTTGGAGACATGGAAGAAGAACAAAATATAGAAATAAGCAGGGTTTTGTGTGGTGGTTCATTAGTAAACACAGCTGAGCCCAGCTGACCCACCTAATTCCATCACATTCCCAACATGTCTAAGAGAAAGCAGAGCAAACTGACCAGCTATACAGAATGTTTGGTTTTAGTCTCTCTCTTGAATTTACTAAGTACAATACATTTGTCAGGTAAAACCTTAGATTTTCTAATTGCATGATAAAATTGACGTATTTTTAATTCACATCTATATCATCAGAAGTGATTGTCATCGAGATACTGAGGGCACCTCCCCAGATCTCCCAATTCCAGGGATTTAGCTGTCTGAGTTTGAGGACAGCTCTGATGATTGTAACTGTGCAGCCTTGAGCCAGAAAGCTGCGGGGAAAAATACCAAACCAACAACTGTGAGAGACAGCTCTAAAAGGAGCCCTGTGAGGGCCCTCATGGTTTTAGCTGGGAGGTACCCTTAAGCTCAGACACACACTTTGTGTCTTGCTGACCCATGGGTACAAGGATGCCCACTCTTGGCGACATCTTGCTGGTATTGACCTGAGCCCTGATGCTGATCCCACAGAAGGAAGTTTCATCCACACCAGACATTTCTGACATCAACAAAACCTGTCTGAGTTTCCTCATGTGTTAGGCACAACAACATGTATGCCGGTATAAAATTCAATGACACAAATCACAGAAACAAAAAGTATGTAAAGGAAGGAAAAAGTGTTCTCTGCCTTCCTGTGGAGATTCCCACAGGCTGGAATGCACTACAGGTGTCATTGCATAAACTTTACAAGGAGTGATGTTCTCGAGGACATTTAAAAAGCATGTATAAACTGACAACCTGCATTGTTCCTCTCTTCTTCTAAAAAGGAATGTTTTTATCTTCAATTTCAATCTATTATGTTTAAGTTTGCTTTAATATTTTTAGTGATAAGAGTCAATAAAGAATATTTATTTATTTATTAAATTCTCATCATGAAACCTTAGAAACTAAACAACACGTTTTCTCTTTTATTAACAAATTACAATGGAAACTAGAGACTGTTGTAGTGGTAAGGATACTCTAACATGCAGAATATTAACTTTTGATTAAACAGGTGTATGAAAATTGCTATTGCTGATCTTTTAGTTATGATTCAGGGTTAATGTTTCGGTCCTCCACAACACTTTTTCAATATTTAAAAAGAATTCCATTTTTTATTTTACAAAAATAAAAAATCATTGGTTTATATCTTGACACTTTCCTGCATTCTTGATTTATATTTTGCTTTTTGTCTAATGACAAGACTGAACTGAACAGAATTGGGTTTTATGGCATCTCTTAATAATATGCATATTAACATCCTTACTATAATAGTTTCCATCAATCTCAAGAAAAAAAAGTGATCCATTAAAGATGCTAGGGCCACGATTTTAACTTGGTAGTTTTCCTATAATTCAAAACATGGAATATTAAACAATGATCCATAGACAATAGCTAAATAAATTGTTGCTTATTCCAAGCTCCATAATATTTAGAATACTTTCGGGGGATCTGCAAATTAAACTAATACCTTTCCACACAACAAATCACCAATTCATTTTTGATACAACATTCATGTAATTTTTTTCTCATCTTCAGTAGTTCATAAGCACAGTCACAACAGGAATGCTCATTAGTTTCCTTCTTACCTCTAAAGGGAATTGAACATATACAATATTGGAAATACAAATTCATGTGCAGAAATACTGCAGACTCCAATTCATCTTCTTTGTGCTGTATTTCTTTCCTTAATGGTTTCATGTCAAGTTGATGTCTTTTATCCATATGAACAATTACAAAGTAATTTTAGGAAAATGAAGGAAAATCAAGCACTGTCATATTTACTCATTGTATGATTCATCATATGACTGGTCTATTATATTTTCTATTATGTAAAATCATTTTTATTTGCAAGGGATTTCTAAATGGTAAAAGAAAGGGTTTCTCCCCGCTCTCTCCAGTGTTCAGTAGTATTATTTGTTTAGACAAGGGTAGAAGCAAGGCCATGGAATGCTATGAAAGATCAAATGAAATGTTCAAATAAATTTTAGAATCTACTTTTATCCTAACATGAACATTGGCTGCTCTAGGTAACATCTCCTCTGGACTTAACAAAGGGGATAGTGTTGGTCCAAAGAGGTGAACATCCAGAATAAGTTTTGGTAAATTACAGTCTTCAAATATTACATGTGTAGTTAGTTGCATGTTAAAGTTTCTGAAGTAATGCAAAAAAAGAAAAAAACTTCTTATTTAGCTCCAATAGTTATACTACTAAATTGAATGCATAACACAGTTAGAAAACAAGTTGGAAAAAAGAGGTAAATAGTGAAGAACCAACCACATGACAACAGTGTGAATATTTGATCTACTCCACATCACTGAACACAATGCAGAAAAACTTTCTTACATGTTTGCAAAAGCCTTTGTAAAAATGCAAAGGTGTGCTTGCGTCAGATTAGAAATTCTTTCAATAATATAACACTCTCTTCACTGGTACATGAATTTGATAATTGAGTACTTTTATGCTAAAACATTTTTTATAGAAAAAATGTTTTTGTTATTTAGAAAACAACCACTTGATCCTTCAAAAAATATTTCATGTTTTCCCAGTGAAGCATGAAGTTTGTCAGTCATAAAAATAGAGTTAATGTTTGCAATGACAGCTCTATGTTAATCACACTACCTTGGAGAATCTACTAATATATTTGCTAATAACTTGTCTGATCTTCCTGAAACCAGATATTTCCATGAATGCTCAGGAATACTAATTTTGTCGTTATGTGTTGGACACACACAGGCAGGACAGCTGATCCCAACTGAACAAAGAGATATTCCGCACCATATGGCTCATGCTTGGCCTATAAATCTGGGGGAAGAAGGAAGAAGGGGAGGTGTTTGTGGTGATGGCATTTGTCTTCCCAAGTTACCATTATGTGCCATGGGTCCCTGCTCTCCAGGAGATGCCTGAACAAACACTTGCCTGCCCATGGAGATCTGTGAACTAATTCCCTGTTTTTCTTTGCTTCTGTGTGTGGCTTTTGTTTCACCTGTAAACTGCCTTTATCCCAACCCACGAGTTTTCTCACTTCTACTCTTGCAATTCTTTCCCCCATTCCGCCAATGGGTTGTGGCAGGGTGTGAGGGAGCACCTGTGTGAGGGTGAGTTGCTGGTTGGGGTTAAACCATGATATATCATAAGTAATTCTCAAAATTAGCCTAGGACCTTTGACCCTAGCATGAAATAAGTTCATACTTCCAAAAAAAAGATAAGATATAAGAATGTAAAGCTTTTCTTATGGATTTGAGGGAATGAGAAATAAGAATAAAGCCCTATGCTTCTGTATTTAGAAGCTGGGATAAGATACACTTGTTTTCAATTTGGAATAAGAATAAAGCCCTATGCTTCTGTATTTAGAAGCTGGGATAAGATACACTTGTTTTCAATTTGGGGGAATATTTGTTTCAGTCCTAAAACTGCTATATGGGACTTCTTTTGGCAGGCACCTCTGGGTATTGCTGCATTCAGACTTAGTCACACCAAGATTTTAAGTCAAATAAACAGGGGAAAAAAGCCAAAAAAGTATTGAGGTAGGTATTAAAACACAGTTCCCTTAAATAGTGCTCAGTTTTCTGTAGCTGGTTCTTCAAAGAAGACACCTATGCACAGTTCGATGAAACTTGCTGCAGTCCAGAAAACACCTAGTTCTGGCTTCTCCTGTGCTGTTAGTTATAGTCATCCCTGCTGATTCATCACATGGTTAAGTTGTGTGATTTCTATACAAGTTTAATTTAGTTTTCCATAAATACTATCTTTTCTCTTTAATCTTCTATTCATGTCATTCTTAAATGTTTTTTTTTTTTCCTAGATAGCTTGCTTGTATCTCATGGAGAATATATTTTCTTAGTTGTTCCAAGGTCATATATATATCACAAAGCGGGATATATTTGTCTACAGATGCAGATCACATCCTTTTAAAAGCATCTTCTGCAGGTTCTCTTCTAAATGTGATTCAAAATAGTTCCAATGTATATTTGGTCATGAATCAAACAGGCTTCCAACACTTCTCAGGGTCTTTTGATATTTAATTTACCTTGCAGTGTTACAAGAGAACATAGAAAGAAATATACATGTAGGTGTAACTAGGTAAATAATAGTAACATGTTCAAGATAAAAAAGCATATGCATAGATGCACTCCGTGAATATTTGTAATACCTTTCTAACAACTCATAAATACCATCTTCATATCTAAGTATGATAGCATAAGTGGCAGCTACCAGAATTTTTAACATGAATTTATTTATCTCTCTTCAGCCTGCAATATGATGATATGTGTGGTCAAGATCATTAGATAAACCTTGAGTTGCAAGGGACATGCAGAATCAGGAATTTATCAATGTAGAAGAAACAAGCAGGCTGTATTTTCTGCAAATGAGGCTTTGAAAGGTAGAGCAAACAAGGATAAACGAGTGTAGGAAAGTGAATCCAGGGCAGGAACCAGACTCAGGGATGAGAAAGCATGTGTCAAGACAGGAATGAGATGAATGATTGCAACTGCACCCTAAACACAAGCTGAGCAGCCAAGGATAGAATTGTCTCCAAAAGGCAGTAGCAAAACCACTGGCCAGTTCTGAAGGCAGGCTGTGGTTACATAGGAGACTGACAGCTTCAGAGTTGGGTGCAGATGCATCACCCAGCTGAGGATGCAGGAAGATCACAATTTCCATGTTCTCTGTTTTTCAGTCGAAACCTTCCCCATGCATCCCAAATGCTACCCACAGAATTCAAGGTTTCCCTCCTTTTTTTGATGTGTTTTAAAAGTGTAAGCACTGAGAAAAGCTTTCTCACATGTGCAGCATTTATACAGCTTTTCTCTTTTCTACTGAACAGAAATGGGAAGTATTTTATTTTATTTTTCTTTGAGTTCCTATCTGTCCATAAGACTGTTTGAAAAAAGCCAACATGATTTTAGAAAAATATAAAATTAATTAAAGCACAAAATGAAGAGAAACAAAAGACTATGGTTATAAATGCATTTTTCCATATAATTGAAAGGCTGAAGAGCAAAGTTAAACATGAAGAAACTATCCCTTGTATCACAGTGTGGCCTAATGGCACAAAAGGAAAGACACTCACACTGAGCAATCAAGCAGAAAAGAACTTTATTTAAATTACATGTCTATTTATAGAATTCCAGCAATGACCATGGATTGGACAGTGAGGATAATTCCTCCTGACCCCATAGGTCCCATCAATAGTCCATCAATCCTCTCTTCCTCCAAAGAGGAATGCAAAACATTCATTGTTTATGAGAACAGAGTGTGAGAACCTGTAAAAAGAATCTGTCAACAATCAGAAGGCTGAAACACAAGGCAACATCACAGAATTATTAATGATTATGTAAAAAGCAGCCAGATTGAGCATGCTTGCTTTAAGGTGTCAAAATGCAGTGTGTACCTTTTGACCATGTGCTGTCCAGCACAGTCTGAAAATAATTTCGATATGCATCTTGGACAGTAAGGAAACTTGTACTGCTCTGAAGTTTTACAGAATTTTTTTACTCCTGTAAAAAAAAAGATCTTATTTGGAAGTGATCCAGTGTTTAAGCAACTAAGATTTGTGTTAATATTTGGTGGCAAATAAATAACTATGAAAAGCACTGGAAGTGGACAAATATATATAGAAAAGAACAACTCTTCTCTGTGTGTGTGTGTGTGTGTGTGTGTGTGTGTGTGTGTTTGTATGTGTGTGTAAAATTTGTACAGTAGTAAAACAATATCTTCAAACCAATGAAGCAGGGAATTTTTACAAAAATCCTTAATGACATTCTATATGTACCGCTTAGAATTTATTTGAAGCATTTCTATAAAATCTGAAAATACCTTCCAACACAGATTGGTCAATTCATCAAGTAGATGCAAACTAAACAAAACAAAACAAAACAAAAAACAAAAACCAAAAACCAAAACCCAAAAAACAAAAAACAAAAAAAAAAAAAAAAAAAAAAAACAAAAAAAAAAAAAAAAAAAAAAAAAAAAAAAAAAAAAAAAAAAAAAAAAAAAAAAAAACAAAAAAAAAGAAATATTTGAAACATTTAAAATTAATAAAAGTACTTACGTAGGTTCCAAATTATTTATCTTTGATAATTTTTCTTATATAAATACTGACAGGATATATGATCTCTATATGGCAGTGAACCCAGCTAGAAGACTACTGCTCATTGAGGAGAGAACAAGCTGACATAAGTGCCATCACATCCTGCACTTGGCACGTTTCATGCAGTTTTCAGGACTGTGCCACACTGGGATGAGCTGAGCCAAACAATCATAATAAAAGATCTTGGAGGTATCACCCAGTTGGCATTACCAGTGATGCCAACATGTCCTTGGCTTTGTTTTGAAAGAAATTAATATGAATTCCTTGTATGCAATGATACTTTTAAGAAAAAGTGCACCTTTAAAATATGGCAATAGAGGGGAGCCAAGGAAGGTTGTGTCTGGAATATGCTGTGGCCTGATTGGAGATGTATCCAGTTTTGTACCATCTTGTCATTTCCATCCTCAGAAAGGATTAAAGATTTGTAGAATTAAAGAAATAATGTACCTCTTTGTGTGCAACATGCATGAACTAAAGGTCCATTATTTGAGCAGTCCTAGTAGCAAGATATCTATCCAGAGTGTCTGATAATTCCCAAAACATAGCTCTGTCAACCAGCCAATATTTTGTTTTTGTTTTTCCTTTAAGAAATGCATTTGTCAAATACACACATCTATTCATTATTTTTCTGAGGTTCTGGCTTGTTATGATCCTTATAAGAAAGGCATTGAGAGACTGTATCAGTACAAGACATGGACCTCTTCAAGTGGGTCCTGAGGAGGGACACAAAAAATTATCAGGGGGATAGAATGCCTCTCCTCTGAGAACAGGCTGAGTAAGTTAGGGTTCTTTGGCCTGAAGATCAGGAGACTCTGGAGAAACCTCATCATGGTCTTACAATAATTAAAGGGGACCTAAAAGAAAGAGGGAGACAGATTTTTAGTGGGGATTTTTGCAACAGGAAAAGAGGAAATTATTTTAAACTAAAGGAGGGTAGATTCAGAGAGTAGATATAAGGAAGAAAATTTTTATAATGATCATGGAAATATACTGATTACCTGGAGAAATGGTATATGCCCCATCCCTGGAAACATTCAAAGTCAGTTTGGATCCTCATCCAGGTGTAACAGAAGATTTCCCTGTTCACAAAAAGGGAGTTGGGACTGGAAGACCCTTAATAGTCCCTTTCAACTCAAATCATTCTATGATTCCACAAAAGGTCACTTACTAAAGCTAACACTGTAAAGAAAGAGGATAGTGTTGGCAATAATTCACCCCTTCAGATTCTGGGAACCCCAAAATCAGCAGCATTGAAGTCAAGGTGCAGCACACCTGTGATAACATTAGTTGACATTTTGGTCATTTGAGCTGTTACAAGGTTTCTTAAAATGGTCAACTCTACTCATTATTTTAACTGTCCAATAGAAAGGATGTTCACCTGAGAACTTGTTCCTGCACTGTTAGATAAAGGCAAAGACACACAGGCAGCTTGGTATCCAATACCAAACAGAACCTGCCAGCAGGTTCCTCTATTCCAAGGAGATAGTAAATTGTATTGTGCAGTGAGGGATGTGAGCAGCCCAGCACACTCCTGTGCCTGCTCAGGTTACCTGTTATGTGTACTACTATCTGCTCCACAAACAGCTGGCATCCCATGAGTACATCCATTCATACTGCATGGAACTAAGAGAGCTTCTCACCATTTGACTCCATTCAACTGTCCTTTTCCACCTCAATGCTCATTAAATTGTTCATTCAAAATTGAAATGTCCCAAAGCATAACACTAAAAAGAAGTAAGAGAGGCGGTGGCAAGTGAGGGGTCAAGGGAGGAGACCTCATGACAGTCTTAATTCTGTGTATTTTATATTTTCCACATCCTCATATAGGTCAAATATTTTCATGTAAAACTGAAGTTTGGTGGAAGAAAAATACTCTTTTTGTATTAACTCTGCTGAGAATATAGTTTGTACTGTCTTCATATGAAGATATTGTTCAGCAATCTTAACTTTTTTTTTTAGAACTAGAACATGAACTTAGAAAAATAATTATTCATATTCAAACTTGAAAACTACAACTACCGTTTTGAAGCACTGAATTTGCATAAAATGTTTTCTTTCAAGTGCTTAATTCTTAAAGCAATTTCACATAACATGTAAACCATTACTGAAGTAAAATTACATTTCAAAGGGGTACACAGCGATCTTGCTGCTCAGCTGTCACTGGCATTAATAAGAGTCACACAGCACTACTTGGAAAATTTGTTGCCATGTGTCTCATTTAATCACATCAAACATGGAACATCCCATACCAGCTTTTTTTTATTAAAAGTGCATTTTATACTTCATTTAAAATCTCCATTTAAATATTTTATACTTATCTATCAATTACTTTGCAGAGACCCTCCCTCAAGCAATTATTTTCTATGAAATTTCATATTTATTCATATTAGCTATACCATTACACTGAGTGGAAAGCCCTAGGTAAAATTCTAATATCACTTTTGACTGAAGAGGTAACAGTAGCTATTTTATGATTTACTAGTTTTCTAGTAATAGTCATCTGCATTCAACTTAATTGCTTTTTGGAATTTGTTTGCTCAAGCAAAGTTTTGGGGTTTTTTTTATATCATTATGGTATATAGGCAATAAATATTAAGCATCTAGATTCTGTGAAGAGTCAGGAAACCTGATATATAAGAGTGAGCTGATTACAAAGTAAAGAGGATGGTCTTTGTGTATGCTTTTGGCCCATGTATTTTTCTGACTTTCCTCACTTATAAACACATCAGGAAAACTGTGGATCTGAGTCTATCAATGGAAATGTAAAATCTAGTGAGATCCCATTACTTCAAGTACTTAAAGACGCTTGAGATGGGTAGGCAATATATTTCATTAAAGAACTCATAAGAAAAATGGTGCCACGACTATGTATCTTTCTTTCACCTTACATTTTGCTCCCTATTTTTGATAAATAAAAGCCAACAAAAAATCTGCAGTAAATCACTGGACAAAGAGAAACATAACTTTTCTTAGGGAAAACCATGTTCATCAGTTGAATATTTCTGTAACCATTCTCTAATGACTCACAATTACTGTATCCTCTTGGAAAGATATTTTAAACTAGTTACTTCCTCAGTATTGACTAAACAAGTGTTATTCTCAGTTTCTAGCACAATAGACTATTTGCCCTTAATCACTAGGTTAAAATAATGTCTTGATATACAGCAGTACAGACACAGAGATTTTATCCAATTTCTTAGATTTTGACAACTGCCCCTATACTTTCTTACTCTTATTTGACATTTCTAAACAATGTTTTCAAAATGAGCTTTGACAAAATGAGCATTTTGAATGATTCGCTGATAGAAAAAGGGTTACTCCTTCAGAGAATTAAAATACGTATATCTCCCTGCTTAGAAAAGGCTTCAAATTGCTTTTGAGATGGATCTAGCTGCTGAATGAAAAGTGTTTCAACACCAGTTCAGACAGTACTTATTGAATAAAACATATTCCTTTAAAATAAATAAATATAATACTTACCTCAATTCAGAGGAGGAAAGATTGAATGTTGTAAACAGTTGTATTATTTAGTTTGGTGTTAGCTCAGATACCAATGATGGTAACTATAGGTGTATGCCCTTGTCGTCTGGGTACTTGAATTAATTTTTCTTTTGTCTGTAAGCTCTTTTTCAACAGCAACAACAACAACAACAACAACGACAAAACTGTATCACATGGCATTAAATCATGTACAAGTATCTCCTGTCCCTGGTTTTTAAGACTTTGTCCAGGAAAGTGTTCAGTATATTGCAGTCATACACATACTTCAATTGATTTGAATATTTTCAGTAAATTTTAGTTCTGTTTCATAAAAATGTTTATATTCTGAGGAACTTTGAATCAATGTTTGTTGCTGGTGCAGGTTCTGGGGTCCCCCGGAGATCCCTGAGACTGCCAAGGCAGTCCTCAGTGACAAAACACGCTTCCAAGCTCAGCCCGGACAGAATTTGGCTTGGAGCATGCTCTCAAACCAGCAGAGTGAAGAGATGGGAATATGAAGAAAGGCACAATTCCATGGTTTATTTCATGAAGGCATCCATTCTAGCATATCCAACTGTTAGGGGTTTTTCAGGGGTTTTTATATGTTTAGAGGGTTTTACACTTTTCACCAATAGCTAAGGGAATTCTAAATTCTAACTAATCCACGAGGGATTTTACATTCAAAACAGGATTGTAGATACTAAAAGAAAGTGAACCACTAGTATTACAGATAGATAACAAGGGGTCCAGCAATAGGGTCTGCATTCCTTCTTGGGTTCATCATTCTACAAGCAGTTTGTTATCTTTTAAGCTATGGTTTTCCAGGGGGCCTGCTCTAGGGACTCAAAATGGTTTTCAGATTTAGAAATATCTTCTGCTCCCTCCACAAATGTTTCCCTACAAGATCACTTGAACCTCCAGCTGACACCACCTAGATGATAATTTTATTGCTTGTCAAGAAGGACGTGGTTTCCAGAAAAATATGTAAATTAATTATTACATACATGAATACATACATGGGAAAAAATGCAGAGTTGAGAATGTGGAAATAATTCCAGAATTTAACCACAGTATATTTTTTCTTATTTTTTTTCAATCATATAACCCACATACCACATCAGTAAATGTACTACTCTTGGAAATCAATCCTCAGAAAATCTGCATCAGAGGAAACGACACAAGCAATAAAATGTATATCTGGAGAAGGGCCTCCATACAAATGGCTACAAGGGTTTCTCATATAAATGTTAGATTTTAACATATTCTTTTTTTATAAGTAGAGTTTACACATATTAAAAAATCTTCATTAAATTACAAGAAAAACAAAAAATAATTAGGCCATGACCACATTTGCTTTGCCATAGGTTTGTATGAGCCCTACTGCTTCAGTGGCAGAACTATTCATTTCTAAATACATAGAATATCTCTCACTATGAAATATGTCTTAAACATTTTCATATTCTGATTAATAAAGAAGATGCTGTAAAGACAAATCTTAAAGCAAAGTTTAAATACACAGTAGAAGCAAAGAAATAGAGTAATTTCCATCTTGAGTCTTGAAATTCCTAAAGATAAGAGTTAATTGTATTTTTTTGCTATCATTACCATTGAGTCAGGAAATGAAAACGTTTGGAGATGCCTACCATTCATTCGATTTCTGTCCAGAAAAGTTTTAGCTAGTACAGCCTTATATTTACAGAATAGTTCAATAATATTCACACTCACAATGTGAGTCATAATTTATAATACTTAGAAAAACCTGAAAGATGCATGGCAAATATATTATGGGTTCAGGTTTAGAATAAAGACCCTGTTCTCTCAGAACAGCATTACTGGGAGCTCTTAGGCAACCAGGTACACTTTGTAAAACATGCCAGAGATAACTCTAAAAATATTGCTGGTCAGAGGGGATTATACAGCAAACAAGAGATTCATTTTCTTTAAATGCTTTCTACAAAGGAAATATTACTCCTATTTTATAGTTCTTTAGCCCCATTGTCAAAATATTCAGTCAGAAGCCTACCAATAACTTCAACCTGTGGAAAGTAGAATCGAATAATGTATTTATAATCTCATAAAAAGTAACCCACCAACTGCCAAGATTAGTGAAATTCAAACGACAATTTTAAGAAACTATGATCAGTATAAAATAAGGAAGACATTTGTTAGGTGTCTAGAATTTGATTCCTTACAGTAGCTGTTTAGTTACTATCCAAACACCCAGAGAATCACAGGATAATAAGTTGATCCATCTGGTTCCTTGAAAATGTAGGTCAGGTGTTCACTGCCTGAAGAAATTACCTGCAAGGTGACTCAGGTTGCACAGAGCATTAGCTCATCCACTGGCTGCTCATATATCACTGTCATATCCCGGAAAGAATGTGGCAAAACACAGTAAAAGTGAGGAAAGTAATTACAGAGGAGGACAAAAATAAGACATCTATTTTAATTAAGCTACACAGAAGTGTACTGGTTGTGTATGTGTTCCAGGAAAGAGGATTTGATATAAAAGAAGTCTTTTAGTGTACAAATCCTACCAGTGTCCACAAATTTATAATCTACACTAAACTACTGCAAAAATACGTGTACCACAATATGATAGAAGCACATGTTCATTGGGCTAATACTATAATAAGAAAGCAATAAGAATTATCCTGTTGTTACAAGAATTTTGTTGTAACTTCGTAATAAAATTGCAAGAGTCTATTAAAATCTACAGTTAAAAAACCCATCTGATATTAGAGAAGAATGGATACTTCAACAAGTAATGATATTTTTAAAAATCTTGTTAGAAAATGTGCTTATATTTTTGTAGTCTTCGTCTGTAAATTATTTATGTGCAAATGAATCATGTGTCTGACATTCCACTCCGCTCAAATTATAGTAAAACAGAAAATCTGGAGTCCTAATTTGAGTGAATGAAGGTATTAAAACTATTATGGGCTCAAAGGAATTTAAGTTCTACCATATTTACTTTATAATTTTCAGAATTAAAGATTCTTCCTCTGAAAAGTGACAAATGATGGAGCTGAACAAATGATCTTTGATAAGTTACAATTAATTTCCTTACACCTGCCCTTGAAAAGCTTTTTTTAATGTAATCTTTTTCCCAAAATATATTACCTTAAGTTTCAAGTAAGATTGTTTTGTGAAGATTTATAGAACGCCAGAATGAAGAGTTCAAAGAAAGACTCTAAACCACATGGAAAAAAAATACAGAATATAGACTCATAGAGTGGGTGGGAAGGAACCTTTAAAGATGTCATTGTTTATCCCCAGCCAGCCACCCAAGTACCACACAGCTGCTCATTCACTCCCTCTCCAGTGGGATTGGGGAGAAGATAAGAAGGGTAAAAGCAAATAAACTTCTGATTTCCCAACAACACAAAAGATACCATTATATACTACATTGCTTTGCAGTCAAACCTGAACTATTCAATTTAATTTCAATTTGAGGATACTGAAGATACTGACACTGTATCAAGTCCATCACAAGCATCAATTATTTTTCTAATCTTCCATGGCCTGACAACGAATGCATCCATGACAACATTTGTATCCTGAGTGTAAATACCATGGGTTTATAAATCTTACTTGCTGATCTACATTATGGGCAGCATTTTATATATATGTATGTGTGTGACAGAGGTCTTTGCAGTGAATCTTATTTTCCTGCTCTGCCTGTTTCACACAGATGTCAGTAGAAAAATATATATTTTACTCATTTTTAGAAAAAGCACCTGCAAAACAAGGACATTAAAGCTGTAATTTAGAATATATAGAAGTGGAAGTTTAAGATTGCCCGAATGACATCAATTTATCCTACTTTTATAGAGTTCTGTACAGCTTTATTTGAAAAGGGAAATTGGTCATGTAGACATAACAGGTACTTCTCACTTTTAAGAAAAGAGAGAATGAAAGCATTACCTTAAATAGTGGAAACTAGAAGACCAACTAAAATGAATGGAAATTACCTACAGTAATTACATTCTATTTTTGTTTTCTTAAATTAATTTTACAACAAATTGAAGCTAACTAAAATATTTTGATTCAGAAATAATGTCATAGAAATCTATTCTAAAAATTATATGAAATCAGACTACTTGAGGGTAGAACATGGTCAAAGCATAGCATTCTCTTCAAGAAACTAAGAGAATCATTTTACTTTATATTATCTCAATGTCATTATGTCAGGAAGCAAAATAAAGTAATAAAAACATGATTTTTTAGGAAGTTCTGGATTAAATTTAGTAATTTCAGCCTCCACCTAAAAACAGTCTATTATACATAAAGTTGAAATTTTCATTGTAAGTTCCTAATTTTTTCTCATGTCTTTAGGCAGAAATATTAGCTAAGTACTTGTATAAATATTTGAGTATCTTTCATGTTCTTTAATTTATCTAATTTATTACATGCAAAACAAATGGATTTATTTAGGCCACACCTCTTCTTTGAAGTAAGAACCATTACATGAAAACGAGGGACTCACTTTTATGTATATAAATATTTTCCTAAAGTGAAAACAGAAAGAAAAATTATTTTTCTTTTCTTTTTTTTTTTTTTCTCACAGATGATATGCTTTTTGCTTCAACAAGGAATTAATTTTGTGGACAAAGCTACAACACAATTACACAGTGTTTTCAGAAGTTATTAATGGTATTGAACCAATTCCTTCTAATTAGAGGGAGGGCGTCACCTACCATCTCTCCAATTCATTGCACCAAGAGAACCTTTTATGACTCTAATTAGAAGAGAAATATTAGGAGAAGTAATAGGATAAAAGCCTTCTAAATTTTCCAATCCCATTCTTTCTATACTGTGGTTAAAATAGTTAGGCCCTCTATTTTTCATGGATATTAGGTAAGGTGGAGGATGCTAATTGTTCTAGCTAGTGATTTCAAACTTTAAAATTCTTTAAATGTCTTTAAAATTCTAAGAAGCACGATTGGTTTTTAAGGCAGACTCAACAATCCAGAAACATAAAAACTGTGTTGTAAAGAAAAGCAATTTGCACAAGAGACAATCTGAACTACTTTCAAGGTTAGGACAATGTAGGAATGTTAAACATGCTATTTATAGCTGATTTGGACTTATTTATTGTTGTTCACACAGCAGAATTTTTAGTAAACAGAAAAATAAAAAGAAATAAGGCTGAACACTAAACAGGCAAGAACAAATTGCATAAGAAAATTTTGAAGAAGGCTGCTGTTTCGAAAGTGCTTTCATAGATATCCACAAAAGCGGGAGTCAAACCTATGCATGTCAGAAGGTTAATTTCAAGAACACTTGGATTTCAAAGCAAAGCTATGAAGAAAAGATTACGTGATATAAATTGTTTTGTAGGCTAGACTTAAGACTTGAAAAACAATATTTGGAAATATTGCTCAATCTGGCTACTGTTATCTTTGATCATCATATCTTTGATTATATTTTCCATAATTATAGGCAATGTAGGAGATTTCATATGCTTGTAGGAAAGGAAACAGCAGTTTTTATTAAAAAGGAAGAAAGAAGAATGCAAATAATTATAAATGGGTTAGTGTAACTTTATTCTTTGCTTAGGTTCTGAGAAATTGTATTTCAAATATATTTTTAAATGCCTAGAAGGGATGTAGTCAGATCCTAGTATAGATTTTTTTGTGAATATATTTTGTAAAACAAAAGCTGTCGGCTCTTTTAAAAGAATAAAAAATATGTGCGTTATATGAGTATTAAATATCACTGACAATAGTCCTCATGCTAGACCTGCTCATGATTTATATTTTAAACTTGGAAACATAGTTGTTAATAAATCTATAATACTTGTAAAGGGAATATTTGTTCTTAGGTACCATCAAAAGATAGGAATCAGTATGTAGAAATATATGCTGAAAGATGTAGAAATATATGCTGAAAGATATCTATAAGGATAGCAATAATCTCAGCTTTACAATCAGGCACACAAAGTCTGTTAAAGTATATTATGATTTTACAGAAAAGGGAAAGGAATGTCATATAGAATCTCTGAAACAAAAGATTTTATATTCTTGCATTCCTATACAACTTTTGGTTACCATAGAAAATTGTGCTGGGTGGTACTTAACATAACTCAATATGGATATGCTTACACAAAAGTGGAAGTTACCTGGACATAGTGATGAAATTGACCTCCATTTTAGGCCCAGTTCAGTTCAAAACATTTATCAATAATCTGGATGCAGGAGCTGAATGCATTTAAACCTGCTGATGATATCAAACTGGGATGTGCTGATGACTCTGTTGAGGGACAAGAAGCCTTAAATTGGGATTGAAATAGTTTGGAGGACTTGGGAACCATCAATGGTGTGAAACTTAAGAAGTCCAAATGATGGATTCTGCAGCTAGAATAGAGTAACACCAGGTACAAGTATATAAAGGGACAGTAGTGGTTGGAGAGAAGCCCTGCAGAAAGGGATCTGTGGTTGCTGGTCAACAGCAGGCTCAGCTGGGGTCAGCAGGGTGCCCTGGGTAGCCAACAGGGCAAACCCCATCCTGGGGTGCATCAAACACAGCACCACCAGCAGCTCAAAAGAGGTGATTATCCCGCTTGCATTCAGCATTTAAAAATTTAACAAGGATATATAAGTTCTTGAATGTATCCAGAGAAAAACAACAAAGCTGGTGAAAAGACTGGAAGGGATGCTCCTATGAGGAGCAGATATGAACTTTTCATTTGTCTAGTTTGGAGAAAAGGCAACTGGAGGGCAACTTAATTGCTCTCTTCAACTTCCTGCAGAGGGAAAGTGGAGAAACAGAGAGGTACTGATTTCTCCCTGGAATGCTCTGACAGGAATTGTTCAAAGCTGCACTAGAGAAGGTTTAGATTGGACATTAGAAACCATTTCTTTACAGAGAGAATGGTCAAACCCCAAGCCTATCAGTATTTAAGAGGCATTTAAGGTCCTTAGAATGTATGTCTTTAACAACAAAGACATGTCTTTAACAACATGCTTTAATTTTTGCCTTATGGTTTTGTATAGACGTTTGCAGTTTGACACAGCTGTAGTCTTGATGACTATCATGCAAATTCACTTATACAGATCCTGTATCAGACAATCAGATCACATTTGTAGCAAATCACCTTGTTTCACAAGCAGGGACATATATGCATTCCCATCTCATGTGAGCCTGTCTTTTGACAGGCTTGAACAGATCTTAGTGTAACTTCTCCACACCCACTGCAGTATTGCCTTAGTGCTTTCACACACACATAATATTAGTATTTGTCAATAACTATATGTATATTACATGAAAATATATCTACATTTTAAGTCTAAATATGTCATCCATTAATTTACTATTAGTAAAAATACACAGAGGAGAGAGGATGAATGGAAGAATATTTGAGTTATTTAAAGCAAGCAGCATCTTTGGCAATGTCTCTCAGACTGGGCAAATAGAAATATTTGTATAGAGTAAAGCAGTTAGCAGGGAAAACCTGATGTCAATATTAATTTAAGAATTTTTTTTTTTTTTTGCTTGAAGCAAAGTACAGTCTAGTATATACACTGAATGTCCATTTATAGGTGAAGTGTTTCTGAATTGAACCTTTCAGTGTACCTAAATGTATACAGTTGGTGACCTCTGGGACTACTGACCAAAGCACAATAACTGAAGGCTAAGGAGAGGTTCAAGTGAAAAACACAGCATTGATGCCACCTAAAATTGTATTTAACAGTCATTTTAATCTGCATTCCTTACCTTTGCAATGAAATCCTAGCCACAGTTTGCATAAATCTCACCCTAAGTGTATAATGCACCAGGCTGATAACTTCATCGTGCTTCCAATGTAATTGCTCTCTTTTCATCATTCTTTTCTAATCAGGTTTTACAATTTGTAGCTGTTTTTTGCTGAGTTTTAGCTGTGTTTTCCCCCACCCCATTACTTGCATAATAGAAAGTCAACAAAGCCAATATCTATACTGCAATACCAGCTAAATAGTAAGATGAATCCTTCATTGACTTACATAGTGTTAGTTTTTATGAACTAGTACAGTAACCAGTTTATAAAACCAATTTCCATACCTATTACAGATTGCATTTATATACAGTTTTTTTACCAAAATAAGTCAATATTTTTACTTTACCTTTAGTCTTTTCCAGTAAAAAGTCTCCATATGCTACCAGTATGAGTAAAATATGAGAAATTTAAAAGTTCTATAGACATGTTATATTAAAAGTAGAAATTATGTATTTAGTCAAACATACATGGTACTGATATTGCCCTTGAGAACTTAGAAATACAAATATACAAATCTCAAAAAAACCCTTTCCAAAACATGCAAAACAACCTTTTCCAGAAAACATGAGGAGGATATTTCAATTACTTTTCAAAAAGGTGAATAAGCTCCTTGTTCAACACCTAGATCTAGTTGTGTAGAGATTATCTAGGTATCATTATACTTGATGCACTAGAAAAGAGTAGATGGTTTCTGAAGAGCTATTCAGGACACCCTGAAATACATATCTACATTTGGTGTGTTATGGCTCTATTTGTAGATACCTAAATTTAGGTCAGACTACATGAATGTAATTTTTGTTGGTGTAATACTTACTTTTAAGTTATTAATCAGATTTTGATTTTTCATGACATATTCTATTTGGAGGGTGACTCTTACACTGACGTAACAACTTTTAGTTCAATCTCAATGAATTCAGTTTCAGTGGGTCATATCCCACTAAGTATGAATAATTTTTTTTAAGGATTCTATCTAATTCCTGGAAATTTAAATATGTTCTATTTTGGTTTTTAATCAAGTCAGTAAAAGTCGTATTAAAGAGAGGATCTAGGACTGGGAAAATCTAAGATAATGTTTAGAATTAAATGTAGAGAATAATTAAATGTTTCCTGTTAAACTTATTCCTAAATGTAAGCTGATCACAGTGGTGGTGCTGCAGTACTCTTGATTTAGTAGCCTATGAATTACATCCTCAGCTGTATTTTTTTCCTGGGATTGGTAACACACTGTTGATTTGCCATATTCTAAGGAGAAAGAAAAAATAAATCTGACTAACACGGTAAATAATTATGGAATACGTAGCAAAAATAGCTACAACATACAGGTGTCATACTTGAATGCAGAATGCTGCCAAACCACTCTATGATTTTATGACTACATGACTGCTTTGGTCACAACTGGATGTTCTATAATGAACCAAGCACAGACTAAGTTATTTTCCCCCCAGTAACCTTCACTCTTTCCCTACATTTTTTTCTCTCATTCATTTTCATTTGAGTTCATTTGCCTCTTGGGCTCTATTCCTCTATTTCTTTGAGACTTTTTCCTTCCCTACAAACTTATAATCTCATATTCTTTATATATGTACTCACATAAACATATTATATTTTGTTTCATATAGACATTCACATACAGATGAATGCAACCCTGAACTCCCTCCATCATCTTCTCCTTTCATAACTTGTAACACCCAGAGTAAGAGGAGAGGACACAGCTATTCAGCATTGTAAGTATCAGAACTCTTCCCTGTTCCCTGGTACAGGAAAGGTCCCAAAGAGTGGAGATCATCCTAAGTTTGCCTTATTGTGACTCTATGATGAGTACTGCCAGACCTAGGGGAAATATGTAAAAACCAGAACACAACTAGATAATTCTCATGCTGATAGTTTTGGGGGTTTTTTCCTGATTTGTTTTCTGCAATTACAGTTCACGTGAAAAGATTACTTCTTGAAACATATTTGGCTGCATGTTTCTGGAGCCAACAAAACATAAAAAACATGATTATTTACCTTTTTAATATGAATAATCAGTTTGACAGTCTGCACTTGTCAATGAGCAAGCAAGTCCTTTTCCTGAACCTATTAAATGCTCCGGTTGCTTTTTATCCTACATTAGAAAAAAAGTCTCTATAAAGCTGTTGTGCATAAAAGATGCCATCAGCTGACAGTGGCACCTTTTAAAGTACATTAGCATAGAAGACAGAAAAACCCATTCATGTATGAAGGAACAATTACAATGTGAGGACTACTACTATCTCTGAATCAAACTGAAAAACATAAATGTTTAAGGCAAGAAAGCTGCTGAGAAGAGGATAAAGGTTTTACAGGAAGCTAACATCACTATATTACTAATTACTTAGTTTCTTTAAAAAGTGCTCTGAAAGAGGAGGTAATATCAGGTATACTGATAAAACTTGTAGTTTTATTAGAATGAATGCTTTTAAATTATATGTAAAAAATCGCATCTGAATAAACTGCATCTGATTGTTCCCTTAATTTGTCTGCTTGCATTTGCATTCATAGTACTGAGTTTCTGTTTGCTTTTTTTTCCTTTACACTGATGTGAATCTGTATAAAATTAGCCATGCCTGAAACAATTTCTAGGAGAAAATTTTGTATCTGAGGAGTGAATGGCAAATACTCTTGGATTCCTTTGTTCAGCTAAACAGAATGTTCATCACACAATTGTACCAGCCTTCATTTGATGGCATCTACAGTAAAAGCAGATATAGGTGGGTCTGCCTATACTTTCTATTAGACAGATATCTAGAAATTTTATAACAGTGATAAAAATTTTAGAATTGCTTTGGTCCATTTTTGGTCCAGATCAATCAAACCCTGCAGAGATGTCTGGGAATAGTACTTTATTTTAATATCACTAAGGTTTTAGATGTAAAAAAAAAAAAAAAAAAAGAAAAGGTAAAAGGGAATAAAAAAGAAAAGAACCCCACAAACAAAAGTTATTTTACTCTCAAATTTGGACATTTCATCCTACTCAAAGATAAAATTATCTTTAAAACCAGCAAAAATCGTGCACAATTAATTATATCAGTTTAGCACTCTATCATAAAAAAAATCTCTGTACTAGGAATTAATTTCTCTCATTCTAATATTGCATGGTACAAAGCACTAGATAACATTTACCAATGTGATAAAAACTTTGCTACATACCTACATTTTTGTTTCTTCAGCATAAAAGCATGAATTCAGATGAGGTCTGACTCTTAACACGTGTATTAAGTGCTAACCTTCTAAATAGTAGCAACTCGGAGAAATAGAAGAAAAATGATTAATTACATATTAAAATTTCAACTTGCTTAGAATTTTTTTTAATTTGGTGCTTATCAATGACAGTAACAAGTAACTGAGCTCTAAATGCCTTTCTTTATAGTAATTTAAAAGGCAGCATAACAGACACTCCACAAAGCTTCTCTTATTGAGCTATGCAAGTGCTTCAAACAGTAATCGTCCTGCCTATCCTCCTTTTCTTGTCACTTTCTGGCTACTAAGTAATTAACAGGAGGAAAGGATAAGTGTTAATTAATTAATTAATCTCTAAGAGAATTTTCAAAATATGACTAGAACTATTAGAAAAATATGAGGGTTTTCTGAGCAAGCCACAGCATCATTAAGAAGAGAACCAAAGTAATGGCCAAAGAGGCCCCTAAATACCGGAGCCTTAATTTAGATCATCACAAATTTGAGTAATTAACTCCTTCTGTATTTAAGAACTGATTTCTACTAGTTTATAGGGTATTAAAAATAGTGTATATAGAAATTAGAAGGGTATTTCAGAATCCTGATGATGTTAGAAACCCTTATTTTTTGTGTTGTGATGTGTGGTATCTTAAAGCTCTCAACTATTCAGATGGAGCCATGCTGAGACTACCTTCCTACCTGATACATGCAAACTGCTCTATCTTGCATCTCTTATTTCCAATTGGCCTACAATCAATCCAGATTTCAAATTTCTGTCTTTCTCCTCTGCCTCTAAGTTCTGTGCTTAGAAAAGTTAAGATGTATTCTTCAGCATCGAAAATGTACTTCAGAAAGATTAGAACTTAAGTTACACCTCATTTGGAGGCGTATAAAATTATTAAGATACATAAAAATTTTTTATAAGTACTTGAGTTTGAAAGTGGGCTCAGGCAATATGAAATGATTTAAAATTACTGTAACACTTTTCCAAATTTGGGAGATTTGTAGTTTCCCAACTCAAAATCGGCGGCTGTTTTTAATGGATAATGAATTATGAATGTAATTTTAAATGTTTCATCACCCCAGACTGGATGAAGCGAAGATCAAATGTCAGGAGTCTAAAGGAACTAGTGTAATAATGAGTGTTTCAATGGACTCTTAAACTGCTACCTCTGATGATTCTTTCTACTATGATTTATGTGGCCAGATCCTTGATCTCACATTGATTTTTACTCTTCTGACCCTTTAACAACATGGAAATGGCAAAAAATTTAGCAGTGAATTATGAGTATTCTTTTTTTTTTTTATAAGAATTTATTTCCCCCACAATTATCAGGAACTCTTTTTGCTTGTTGTTTTGAAACTACCTGTCACAGTACATTTCAAAGAGTGAAATAAATAAGAAAGATAAGAAGCCAAAGTTTCATGATCTCCTAAAACTGCCAATGTTTCTGAAAAAGGACATCAAAAATCTGTTTCACTTTCCATTCACATAATTTCTCTTTTTATTTCCACCAGAAGTCAAAAACCAAAACTGTTGTGCAGATAGACATACACAACCTACTTGGAATGTTTCACAGATGACTTAAAGAAAATGGGCAAATACGTAAGTTGTAGAATCTTTTTTCCTAATTTTCTCTTGTTGGGCTTTTATTAATACTATTTTTCTGCATCTTTTAAATTTTTTTTTTGCTTGGTCTATGTTTTTCTTTAATGAGGATCCTATGTGTTGTTACTTCTGGAAATCCCTAGGGACCTCTGCAGTCAGCAATTTCTACTAGCTATTTCCTGAGGATATCTTGATTATAAAGGAAGAGCAGTAGTCTGTAACAGACAGCTGAGAGAGGAACATCAGGCTGCTCTTCATCTGCTTATAGAAGAAATGTTTTAGCTGATATTCAGGAGAGCAGGTAACACAGACATCAGCAATCACCAGAGCGGAGAATTGAAGAGGGTCTAGAAGTTCTGCTCCAGATTGTTTGGGACTCTGTGACTGAAGTGGTGATGGACTGTGGCCATTGAGTACCCATTTCAAGCTGGAATCCTTGACTAGGAAGGAGCTGGAGAGGGTGGATGCTTTCACCTAGGCTTGGAGCTGCAGGGGTGCCTGGTGCCCCTCCTGCTCTGGGATGGCAGTAGGAGGTACAGTTGAAGGAGAGAGCAGATTGCATGGCACCAGGATG
Source organism: Rhabdornis inornatus (assembly GCA_013397075.1). Lineage (NCBI taxonomy): Eukaryota > Metazoa > Chordata > Aves > Passeriformes > Rhabdornithidae > Rhabdornis > Rhabdornis inornatus. Next base: position 40,097 of record VWZS01011034.1, on the reverse strand, counting down.
CTGAACAGGAGAGTGACAGTTTTCACAGACACTTTGTAGAGGACAAAACTTTTGATCACACAATACAAGGATGGAAGAAAAGCTTAAAGGCAGAAAAAGACTCCAAAGATGTAAGAAACTGGAAGCTTGTGGTGACAAGAAAAAACTTCACCAACTACAGCATCAACAACAGCTTAATTGTTAAGGAAGGTGAACAAGTCCAGTTGAGGCAGGCTTCCAAGCCAGCTTGGCATGGACTAACCATTAATGAGCATTGAAAGAAAGCAGTGGGTGACAACAATTGGTGCTTCCCTTCTGCTTCCCTTCACTTGTGGTACGTCTAGGGAGACTATCCAGGAAGATTTATTGCTTGCAGAAAGGACAATTCTGTTGCTGAAATCTTCCTGGACTTTGGAGCTAAATCTTTATCCACAGACAAACAGGAAAAACTTGGTTATCAACTGGCTGTTGCTGGTACTACAGGCAGGACTTTGGTTATTTTACCATTCTCCCATATTTCATAAAAAAAGAACTGCTAACAAGATATATATCTTTGTTAAATAAAGAACATTAAAGAAAGTGACGAAAATCAGAACTACCAGCCAGTGAGAATTCTGTTTCATTTCACTAAAAAAGAATTTTCTTGAGATATGTTCTGTACATTTGAGTAGTTAGATACAAGTTTTTAATTCCTTATTAGATTATCAAATGAAATGTCATATAAATACGATTCTGTCTGCACTGACTTTTTTTAGTACGTACCGATATTTGCTGGCAAAAAATTGTATTACAAATAAACTTTGTATGCATGAGCAGTAGTCTCTTGCTAGGAAAAGGACTCGTTGCCCTTACTCTCACACAATCCCAAAAATTCTGGGTAGCAGCAGAGTCCTAGTGATGAACTGAGCAGACAATGAAGTTGAAGAGCTTTCCCAGCTTCCCCTCTTCCCTTCTACTAAATAAATGATTTATGCCTGCTTTAAGAATTGTATCATTTTCCATAGAGAAAAATAACAAACTCTAACACAGACTAGAGAAAACAATGTTATCAGAAGCAGCAGTTATTCCTGAATTTAAAGGACTGCAACAAGAATTCTGAATTTGTGGTCCTTATTCAAACTCTGTACTGACTACTGCTAAATTGTACTAATATAAAGATAATTTGTACTTAAACTTGTTGCTTCAAGATATCTTAGTGTTTCCATAAGAGTATGAGACATGTAAGAAGAAGAAAGTAAGAAAGTAAGAAAACAGCCAGAATTAATTAAGAAAGCAGACAGAAAAAAAAAGTTTTTTGAGGAAGAAAAGTGACTGATGAAACAGTGACATGAAGAAAAGAAATTCAAACCACAATCTTAGATTACACAGTACAGTTTAATTTGACTGTATGGACATATCTGCTTCCCTTATTAAAACATCAAAAGTATTTCTGATAAAATTCGTACTTTGCAGTTGCTGGAGATAATAATGAAAACTAAATAACAAAACAATTTATCCACGGATTCAAATGTTTTGTTCACTGTGGAAGAGACATTAGGGTATCTGAGCATAGTATGAAAGTCTATATTGAAATTCAGAGTTATTATAAAAATAGTTTCATGATGACATTTGCCTACAGTATAATTATGTATATGCAATACTTTAAGACTGTACATCCTGATTTTAATTTGCCCCCCTAAAGCTCTTTTGGTTTCTGCTTACAGGGAAAATATAAATCTGCAATCCATCATGTACCCTAGCAGGTAAATTTTAATTCTTATGATCCAGTGAATGTCTGAAGTAAAATACATATTTCTAATTATATTTTAAAAAATTGAGAGTAAGACAGAATAAAAATGCACTGAGATTAAAATAAAGTTAAAACTAAAAAATAACAAAAACACCCACGAAAAATCCCCACCTATAATTAAGCACAAATGAAAAACAGCTAAACAAAGCTACAAAACTCAGCTGTAAATGAAAGTTTGCATCAAACATGTTAAGAGCAACCTACAGAAATTGAGTTTGCCAGCAGATAAAGAAGTCAAAACTGTATAGAATTAAAAATATAGCTAGGTGTTATTTCATACAGAAGTTTAAAAAGCCCATATAATTCTGAAAACTGGTTGAATGCAGGTAAAAATACATTAAACATTATGTTCCTTCTTAAAGAATTATATTTGTATATTAGGGAAAAAAAATCTCTATACATCAAGTTTCTTTTGGAAAACCTTGATAGCCATTTTATGATTCCTTATTTTCAATTTAAAATGGAGTTAGGAATGTAAACTATTTATATATATATATATATATAAAAAATAATATTGTTTTGGATATAATTCACACTTAGTGAACTTTTTACCCTCACATCAAA